>BMAC01000319.1:64038-169102 GCA_014905375.1 Phtheirospermum japonicum | reverse complement strand
ACGCGTGCTAGTGCTCGGCGTCGCTGCTGCCTGGGTGTGCGCGTCGGTTGGGCGGGTGCGTTGACTGACGCGGTCATGGATCAACGCTTCAGAGAATTGCGTCGACAGTGCGTCGACTGACGCTCCTTCAGTCGACGCTTCAGCAAGTTGCGTCGACGGTGCGTCGACTGACGCTCCTTCAGTCGACGCTTCAGCAAGTTGCGTCGACGGTGCGTCGGCCCTGCGTCGACTGAAGCGGATCATGGCTCACGTCGACGGAGCGTCGACGCTCGCGTCAGTCGACGCGACAGAGCGTCTTCTCAGTGTCTCGATCTTTTTGCTACTCGTTCACCGGAAAGCTCGTTCTCCATTTATTGAACATCAATGTCATCTAATTACGCGCTGAACTCTTCTGGTTACTTAGCTGTAAGGTGAAAAATAATGAAATATCACCTAATTGCATCAATTACGATTAAAATACGGTAAAATAAGCTGGAACTATGAAAATACGAAATTAAGCTTAAATCATCCAACTTATACCAAAAACAAATAGAAAAACATACTAAAATACTAATAAAAATAAGGACAAATCTACTCTAATCAACTACCCCACGCTTAATTGGTTTGTTCGTCCTCGAACAAACGATAGAATCAAAGTATAACTAGAATGAAAATAAATTTAAGCAGTGAGTCGTGCTATGCTATATACATAATTTTGAAAATATAGGTACAAGTCACGCAACGCCAAACACTTGAACATTATTACATTGTCGCTTCAAAATAAAATCATGCATCCTCACGAAGGATAATATATAAGTGTACAGTCGACGCACCGTCGACGCGACGGTTCCAGAATTCGGATTTTAGGGTTTCTTGTGCGCCAAGACTTGCAATATCTATATAAACCCTCCATATTTCGGATTTTTGGAGGATATACAGACCACCTAGGGTTTCTTTAGCTCAGAATAAAACATAATCCCACATCTCATAACGAGATTTGAAGATGGAGATCAAGGATCGAAGAACAACGCGTCCAAAACATCGAATTCGTATTCGGGATTCAATCTTCGCCCAAGATCGACGTGCAACTCCGGAATAGCTGGAGCTTCTCATTGCTTTTAGTAGTTACAATAAGTTTTCTAAACTCTTAGTTAATTTAGTAGTTAGTTTCTTAGTTTAATTCTTAGTTAATCTCTTAGTTAATTCTAGTTTAATTAGTTTAATCGTTTTATACTTGGATATTGGATATTGGTTAATTTAGTTTATTTATGCGAGTTGATTTATGCTTAGTTATTTGTTCTTAGATTCATATGATACAATTGCTTCATGGTAATTTCTTATATTTATGTTCTTAGCTTCGTTAATTAGAATTATTAATTCGTAGCGTTCTATAGATAATTATTGCTCGTAGTTGGTAATATAGTTTAGAGTGATTAGTCAAATTATCTTTAGTTTAATTTCTGCTTTAGTTTATAATGATCAATTCAACATCTTTTAAAACCCCAAATGTACATGTATTTTAATTTAGTTCGTAAATTGAGAAAAACATTCGAAAGACCGAACAGTTGTTTCCTCGAGAGATACGACTCGAGTCAAACTTATCACCCTATAGTTACCTCGTACTCTTGCGAGCAAACTAATGTGCTTTTAAATTAATTTATTAAAAATGGGGTGCACAAAAGTTTGGATCAACAGAATGTCGAACCCTTCTTCTTCGTCAAACGTTCCCGAGTTACCGGCAGGCGTGCTCCGTTCCGGTGAGCAGGTCCCTGTGAATTTTCCAAAAATCGGTGTCCTGGATATCCGAGCTGAATTAGGTGGTGCTTTTCCTATAATCCCACCACCGATTACAACATCTCTGGTTCCCTCACCGCCGCACGAGTCTCAAGATGTTGTACTTGTTATTGTGCCACTCGACGCCATTCCGGAAGTTCAGGTGTTTCCAGGGCAGCCGGGAAACGATATCGATGTCGACAATCTGCCTAATTTTCCGTTCGTCGTACTTTTAGCCGGGTTGGGAACCCGACCCTGAAGAGGTCTCGGAGGTTTCATAATATTCCTCCAGGCGTGGTGCCGCCGTCCGTCCCAAAAAGTCAAGCAGGCCTAAGGCGCAATGTGCTAATTGAGCACATAAACTTTGCCGAGGACGTCACCGTGATGACGGAATCTGATGATGAAGAGTATGTACCGGCTGCTCCAGTTGCTGCGCCAGTGACCACATCGGCTTCTCGCCTGACAAAGAAGGCCATCAAAGTTTCTCCAGGCTCTACTGAAACCTAGTATTCGTCTCCTCCCTATACAATTTTGGATTTTTTCTCTAGAGAGGTTTCAAGTTCCTCCATGCCGGTTGTTGCTAGTCCCACTCCTTCTCCTGTTCGTGAGGCTCAACCCGAGTTTGATCCTGATCAGTTCGAGTACTCTCCTGATTCCTCTTATGATGTTCCTCTTCGTGATATCTTGTCTGCTTTCAAGGAAGAAAAGAAGAAAACCAAGGCAGCAAAGATGGGCAATGTTGGTTCTCATGTTGATTCTCTAAAACCAACATCTCCGCAAACCCAGTCTGCTTCGTTCTCCAGTTCTGCCTTTGCTGATACTGCTTCTCCTGATCATGAATCGATCCCATCTGATACCTCTGCTCATTCGCTTTCTTCTACTGGAACTCCCTCTCAGACCATTGAGATTGAAGACATGGAGCCATTTTCCAAGAGATTCTTGACTGCCGAAGCCGAGGAGATGTTTTCCGAGTACCAAACCCGGGGTTTACTTACTGAGCGCCAAGTTCCTGTTGAGGTTTTTGAGAAGCAGAACTTGATCGCTTTCTTTCAGCATAAAGGTATGTACTCCACTGTCTCCACAGCTATGCCATTTGTCCGCGATATAGTCCTGGAGTTTTATGCGAATTTGGTGCCTTCCATTGTTGATCTCAATTTTGTGAACTATGGAAAAAATTTTGTGCGTGGAAAGGTTTATAGTTTTACTCCTGATTTCATTGATGAGCTCTTTGGGACTGAGGTATATCATGGTGACTCTACTATGGATGACATGAATGAGGTCACCATGTTTTTGTCCGGTGGTCTGGTGAATACGTGGCATGAGCAATTGTCGAGCACGCATCTCTCCTTTCTTTACTCTGTTCTACACAAAGTGGCTATTTGTAACTGGGTTCCCTCTAAAAATACTACGTGTGTTACGCGGCCCTAGGCTCAGTTCTTGTACAACCTTGGGCGGGGAATTAAGTTCAGTTTTGGGCAGCATGTGTTCAATATAATTACTAAATTTGCCACAACAAAGTCTGCATCCGCCTTGTGCTTTCCTTCCTTGATCTCTAGCTTGCTTGAAATCAAGGTTTGACGCCTACTTCTGCTGATGTGTTTACTTGTGTAGCTGAATGGTTCTCTTTACGGGGCCAACATATATTTGGTGAAAGGGTCATTGATCTCCCTTGGCAGGCGCCCATTCGGGATGATCTTGCTAGTGGTGTCGGTTCCGGTATTCCCAACACCAGTACCAACATGGTTATAATTTATGCTCAGGTAGTTCGCGCGCATACTGCTTTGATTGACAACCAGGTTACCCAGTTGCAGGCGCTTCGGGGATCATTCTTGGAGGCTCTTTTGCTTTCAGGCCAAAAAGGGGGAGTTAATGATGCGGATGGGGCAAGTGATGATGCTGCTACTGCCGAGGCGTTGACAAGTCTTGCTCGTGAAAAGAAAAGGAAGAAAATCCATTCCCGAAATAAGGCATTGAAGAAAATGAAGAAGCTGTTGAGGAAGAGGAAGGATCGAGGTAAAGGAACTTTGACATCCCCTCGTCGTTCAAAGAGCATGCGAAGTCAATAAGTTACTCATTTTCTGTGTTGTTCGGTGGATGAATAAACAATGTTTGTTTTCATTTTTTTGGTGTTGGGTTAGTAGTTATTTGATTTAGGGGAAGTTTTCCGATTCAGGGGGAGTCTTAGTATTTTAGTTTGAATTTTATTGCGTCGTAGTATTTTGTCCACAAAGGCAAAAGGGGGAGATTGTTGGGAATTTATTCTTGGTAATAATTCCTATTTTAGTTGTTTGCCTTTCTTGGGCACAAAATAAATTAGGACTATAGATTTTATTTCCTAGATTGTGTATAGGACTTTATTTAAGTTTCCTAAATTATGTTTAGGATTTATTTTACTTGTTTACCAAGTTTATGATTATAGGATTGTCTATTTAAGATAAGAGAAGACAAAAACTTGGACACGCATTTAAGACGCACTGAATTTACAAGAAGCAGGAAGTAAGCTAACTACTTGAAGCCACTGTCCGAGATCAAGAAGGTCTTCGAATTTGCGTGACCAACGAAGAAGATTGTTCATCTAGGCGACAAGTATTTAGTATCACATATTTGATACTCTAGTTTTCATATATTTTACTTCTTATATTTTTGTACTGATCTTGAACAAAGAAAATTAATATAATTTTCTAGTTTATACACCCAAGTTCACAAGTACTTTTACTTGTGAACCGAATTTAAACTGATGTGTTCTAAGTTTATTTTTCCGCTGCATATTTTAGTTAAACTCTTGTTGATGTTAGTTTCAGTGTTGGTTAACATTGAAAGCAACATCATCTACTGATACTTATTTTTAAAATCATATACCTACAAATTTACAGATGAAATATTAAAATATATACACGGGACTATGATGTGAATGCATATGGCAAGAATAATGAAATAATTCACTTTTAACTGCGTTTTCAAAGATTACACTGTACGACAATTGTGCATTTTTCTCTCTTTTATGTTTCTTTATAAATTTTAATCTATACTTTAAATCACATATTAAATCATTTTAATTTTCAGGGTGATGCAATTCATTCAATTGTCCCTAATAATCATATTGCGAAGTTTAAGCCCCTGTTTGTTGTAGATGGTCTCTATATTGTGTCAAACATTATGGTGTCAGAAATTAAAACGATGTTTAGAGTCGGACCAGAAAAATATGGCTTCAATTTCTTTAACCGTACTACAGTCAACAATTGCACCGACAACAATTAATCTTATTAAATTTACGAAATGTTATTACCAAAAGTTAATAAGTACATAATAAATATAGAAAAAGTTAAAATTAGGAATTTTAATATTACATAATGATATTTTCTAACCCGTTATAAATTTCATGATTTTTTTATTGAATTATCTTTGATAATAAAATAAATAATGCTTATTTTATCTACGTAATCAAGTTAGTTTTTCTTGATTAATTCACTATTATTTACGTATTTATTTCGCTAAAATTAATATTAACATGTATATAAATTGTTTAGTTATTATACAGATGATCTTATCTAACAACATGTACTTTTTATGCGATTTATAAAGTTCATCAAATTCCAAAATATTCCAAACTTTTATTTTGCAGAAAATATCAGTGTATCCGAAGCGAATTCGATAGACCGTTACACAGATCGGGAAAATGATACAAATAATTTACAATCATCGGTGGTGGCTAAAGTTTCATATCCTTTTCAGAGATTTCCAATGACTGATGTTTCTAATGGTAATTTATTATTTTACTATTATAATTGTATGTTCTTATTTTATTATAATTCTTATGCAATTATAACTAATTTTAAATGATTTCTTAAAAGATACACTCAATCTTAATCGAGCTTTTGGTTCGTATCATTATTTTTCAACTATATAATTTTTAGGATTATTATTATCACCATTATTATTATTGTTTTTGTTGTTGTTGATATAATGATGTTGTTTTTGTTGCCACAATATACTTATCAATTGACAAGTATAATTATATAGTCTTTAATTATTCATCCAATTATACCTTAAGTCTTACAACTTTCGTTAATGTTTTAATAAAGAAATGATATATTATTCATACAATCAAGTTGACAAATAATCTCATTATATTTTTTTTACTTGAGATAGTATATTATTATTAACTTATGTATTAAAATATTTTTCATTCTTAATGATTGTATTAATTTATTTTTTTTCATCCTAGACAAATGATAAAAATCACCAAGTCTACAATTATTGGTAGCAAAAGACAATTGTCGAACATAAGTCATGACTGTAGCATTTATATTTTTTATTGTTTCATGATTTCGTTTGTATAATTTCATGATCTGTATATAAATCTCATCCTTTTTAAAAAATTAAATAAATTTGATAATATAATAAAAAATACTTTAATATTTTTTTTTAAATTTAAGGTGCAATTTTTTTTCTATTATTGATGAAATTACTTTAATTTACATATTTATTTATATTTTTTTATTAAATAAATAGTTGTAAATAAATTGTTCGCAGAACCTAAACTCACAAATCTTTTGAAAATTTTATGACCAGAATTACTTACTACAGTTTATGTTTTGATAAGTTATAATATTATAATTGAATTATATCACTTAAACTTATAATTCTTAGTTAATTTTTTCACCAAATGTTAATAAACACATAATAAATATAATAAAAGTTATAATTATGAACTTTGATATTAAATAGTATTATTTTCTATCATGTTATAAATTCAATGATTTTTTTATTGAATTATCTTTGATACCAAATAAACAATGTTTATTTTTATTGGAGTATTTAATTTATTTTTTCTTGATGAAATCAACCTTATTTAAGTATTTATTTTGCTAAAATAGTTTTAATATGTGTATAAATTATTTAGTTATTATACAATTTATTTATGTAACAACATGTACTTTATATGCGATTAATAAAGTGCATCAAATTCCAAAATATCCCAAACTTGAATTTATATTTTAAATACAAATGTATCTGAATTGACTTATATAGAGAATCATATAGATTATGATAACGCAACAAATGATGGCATCGTTGAAATCGACATCCCAGAGGATTGTGACCAGCACTTATCCATAACTTGGAACGAATGCTGAATGTTCTGTTTATTTGGAGAGTCGAGCTATTCTTGCACCAACACTTGATGTAGTCAATTTAATTAATGAGTATATGACTTCATTGAATGAAGGAGAATGTAAGTTATATTTGAGCTCAGATAGTGCGTACAAATCTGATGCAAATGTTGACATTCTGCAAGACGTTCATTTAACTAAGTTTTTAAACACAATCAAGTGTTCTGGGTTGCCGAATCATGAGCTATGATTGAAGATTGGTACTCCAATCATGTTGTTGAGAAATATTGATCATTTACTTGGTCTATGCAATGGAACTAGATTGGTAGTTACCAAACTGGGTGATCATGAGGCAACGATTCTCCAAGGAAGTAACGCAGGTGAATTAGTACTTATCCCATGAATGACCGTAATACCATCAGATCCTAGGTTGCCGTTTAAATTTCAACGAAGACAATTTTCGGTTATTCTGTCGTATGCAATGACACGATTATAACCAAATTGCGCAAAAAGCCAGACCTATTGGGAATAAATTTGAGGCACAAAATATTTATAAAACTATAGGAAATGAACCGTGAAGGCACAGTCCCCCTACATTTACATCCATTGATCTACCCCACTACTTATCTTCTAACATCATATAATGATTATAATTAAATAAAAAATAATATATTCACAGCACCGTAAAATTTCCCAAAACTATATATGTCATTACTTTGTGGTTATATGACAAAAAATACTCAAAAATCAAAATTTGTGTAACAAAAATTGCGCTAGATATAATAATTATAGTCTCGAATATATACGCTGCCTCATAATTCTTATACTTATATGACCAAATTGCTATTAAGCCCATCACTGTAAGGTATCTCATGTGTATTTTATAATCATATATCACGAATTATGTCATGGTTAGTAACAATATTGTTGGAGGTTGATTTCATACTCAATAATCTGGCACTCAAATGAATACTCTTTAAACTAAAACAATTGTACTTTAGTTAGCATGACTTATGACATTCTGCAAAGAGAGAATATATTACTAATAAATCTATGGTTACAATATACTTTGTGAACCAATCATATGATACTAGTCTTCGAACATATTATTTCTTTGGTGAAGTGGTTTTATGGGGAAAAAAACACACATAAAAATAAAAATTGACTCCATAAAATAAAAAAATGTGGTGGGGTTGGATAATAATTGTTATTCAACTTAAATATTTAGTAACGTCAAATATAATAATTTGACATGCCCAAGTAATTACTGCTATGCTTGTCGTCCCTCCTTATACTTTCTTAACAAAGAATGAGTATATATTCTTCCCCAAAAAAGAATATGAGTATCCTACAGAGACTTTCACAATAAAATTTATGAGCACACAAGCTAGAGTCATTAATTAAAATTATTGATCCCAAGAAGATATTATATAATACTAGTTATTCTAATAGGGTGCATAATTTTACTTTTGGTGTTCTTTTATTTTAAAACTCGAGTGAATTTGACCATAGTGTTCCAATTATTGGTGGAGTAGAAGCTAAAGTTGTTTATCTTCATATAACATTAATGCATCATTCAATATATTTATGGCTCTGGCGGCGAATATCGAACCTTTTCATAATTAAAATTCAATTGATTTTTGCTTACACACACATATATATATATATATATATATATATATATATATATATATATTTATATTTATACACATACCCTTCTTGCAAAAATATTTTGGTCCACACCCTCTTAAAAAGATTAAATACTTTTTCTCTCTTGCCCTATTGGCTCTTTTAAATGAAAGTGATCACTCATATTTTATGGAAAGTATAAAGTAGATTAGGACATTCATATTATAAAGCGACATAATGATGGTGGTGATATATAAAACTCCATTCCCAAGTGAATATTATGGATTTGTTCCAAAGTTCTCTACAAGATACATGGAGAACACTTAGATACAAGAAAAATATTGTTGCATCGGCATATTCAATTAATTAGTGCAAAGGTTTATTTGTTTTTCTTTTTTCTCTCCTCCGAACTTTAGATAAGATATATCAGAGTGTTAAAATGATCCGTAACGATTAATGCCAAATAATGGATCCATTTACGCTACATATAGCTGATTGACAAAAAAAGTGAGATAAAACCATTTTAAAGGTCATCATGGTAAACTCGAGTTCGAGAGAGAGCATTCTTGTTTTCCTAGTGTTGTTGAGAATCGATTAATTTATACACAATCTTCATCAAAGTGGGCACATTTTGTAGTTTCACTGGTAGTAGGGACAAGATTGTTTAGTTGATCAATTTGGATGTATTTCATAATTTTACTAGTAGCAACACTACAAAACGATCGAGATTGCTATTTCATTCATAGTCGGACATATGCTTGGAAAAATGGGTTATAAGAAATAATGGACCGATTTAAACGACGTTTAATTTTATTCTAATAACAGTTGAATACAATGACTTTTGTTATATTTAATTATCCATATAAAATAAGATGACATGGTTAACTCCACATATTGCATATCGTAAAGGTAGTTAACCAAGTAGGATTAAACTAATTGGGAAGGTCAATTATTAGGTGGGGTTGGTGAAAACGATGCACACAAAGCCATGTTAATTGGCGAACATGTGGATGAGTTTAATTAATCTTTATGATGATAATCACATGATCTTAAATAATTTACTCTTTAATTATTTTGCCTTTGTTAATGGTAATGACATAACATGGAGACACGTGTTGGATGGCCACCAAAATTTAGCTCTTTATTACTTTTATTATTGTTTACACCGAAAAAAACTAATAGTAATATATGGAATAATCAAAAAAAGAATTCGGTCTGTGTCTTATTATATTTGGCGAAGTAAAAAAAAACAAAGGTTCTAGACGAGGCACAACTGCACAAGCCACAGAGTTGTCTGCATACGAAGTTTTCTAATTTTGGAAATTATTTTTTTAAGATGTGAGTTTAAGCCGAATGCTACAAAAATCTTTTCTTATTTTTTGATGATTAATATTTCCTTCCTCCGAAAAAAAAAAATAGACATATTTTCTATTTTTGTCGGTCCGAAAAATATAGGTATATTTCTTTTCTAAAAGTTAAAATACCACTAAAAAGACTAAAATACCCATATTTAGTTTACTTTATTTATTGAAATACTAAAAAGTTAAGGGTAAAGTAGTAAAAATAGTAAAAAGTTTTACAATTCCAATTACAATCATTTTGTCTTCTTAAACTCCGTATTTTTGTCTACCCGTTTATCTTTTTCGGACGGAAGGAGTAAATATTAATATTTAGGGAAAAAGATTGTAACCATCCTGTACTATACACGTTTTTTGGGTTTGCATTCTAACGTTTTTTTTGTAATTTAATGCATCCTGTACTTCACAAGATTCTGAAAGTGCATCCTTCGACAAGCCAACTCGCCCCAACTCGCCGAAACTCACCTAATCTCGCGAGTGACGTTGCATATTTTCAAACCCGTATACTTTAGGTGAGTTACGGTGAATTTTTTATTTATTTAAATCAAGTTTCAGCATATTTTATTAAATATGCAACTCACTGAATTTATTATTTAATAAATAATAAATTTTATTTATTTAATAAAACTAGTTCCGGTAACGTTAGGATAAAATATGGTTTGTATATTTATTTAATAAATTCTAGTTTTTATTTAATAAAACTAGTTTTTTCTAAATTTTGTATAGTACAGGATGCACTTTCGAAATTTTGTATAGTAAAGGATGCATTAAATTACAAAAAAAACGTTAGGATGCAAACCCAAAAAACGTGTATAGTACAGGATGGTTACAATATTTTTCCCTAATATTTATTATATACTCATGTTTATTGTATTTGAATAAATATGATATTAGATGGGCCGACGGATGGAGACTCGAACAATGTAAGGAAGCGTCATGTGAAGATAGCTCGCCCAAAATCATTTGAGGTCGCTGCAATTAACAGATAACCCTAGGTGGAAGTCCCGGTTATTTCTTTAGGAGAGGCGAGCTCTTCTACAGGAGGGTGAGCTGTACATAGGAGCGACGAGCTCTTGTATGGGAGTGGCGAACTCTTGTATGAGAGTGACAAGCTCTTATGAGGTAAATGGTATTGTAATAGCTCAATATTGAAAGATGGGCTGTGTTGTTAATGGAACCTTGGGCCCTGGTGGGCTAATATGGACTATGGTATAAGCCCCGACGTACTAAGGGTATGATATGGTTATTGGCCCATGGTCATTATGTAATTTGACAAATACGAGAGTTCTAGCATCTATGGTAACTTAGCATATAGGAGGAATTCTATTTCTAAGCCGGTGGTTATTTATGGTATTGTGATTTGAATATGAGAAGGGAACCCTAAATTGGGATCACGTCTTTTGTCTATATAAAGAGGACACATGTTTAACTTCTACTATAAGTTGATTTTTATCTTACTTTGAACTCTCGTTATTCATTATTAAAAAGAGATTGACTTAAGTATCGGAGGGCCTACGCCGGGGCTGTCTGGTTTGGGTTTTGTTTTGTAGGTTGATCAGGTCGCCAGGAGTCATCTAGAGGTCGGTCAGATCAGCAAGAACAAATTTTAGGTCTGTACTCTCTTTTCTTGGTGACCCAATCTTTTTGGTCACATCAGTTATATATTCATGTTTATTTTATTTGAATAAACTAATAAAATTTGTACCGAGTACTGATCAACACCACCAATTAAATTGTCACAATACTGTAATTGAGATATCAACTTTTCAAATAATAATAAGTAGGAAAAGAGCCAAACAAAGGCAAGTAGGCAACATAGAGTGAAGAAAGTGTCGATTAAAAGTAGTATAACTCGTGTTTCCAATTTATGTTTTAAGTAGAAAATAAAATGTCGTCGTTTCATTTTTCTAGTTGCCCGCATGTGGTTTAAATACCACGCAGGCATGTACATTGCATAATTTTTGTCATTTTGTAGAATGAATGAATATAAAGCATATCATTTTCCCTCAATTTTAATTTGTGTATTGAGTTTAGATTCTTGAACATGGTATCGAGAGCCTTTTTTTTATTCTCTTCCTTTTGAGAAATATAGAAAACATAGATATCTAAAAAAGAGATCATTGTTGTTTCAGATTTCTCTACATTGCTTTATGTTATTCTAACTGCAGCTTATGTCTGCAGGCTTAGGATGGATTATTACCATATGCAAGGATCTATGGTTCTCACACAGATCATAATAAGCTAAAACCTTTTGAATGTCTTGCTTATGCAGCAAATGTTGATCTCATGAAGGGAAATCGGATTCCAGATCACATTAGTTTGTATTGTGGGACTTGTACAAGAATAAAAGGGGTATTTGTTGTTTGACATGGAAAGTAAGCACCAAGTGCTAGTTTCAAGGGACCTTTACAAGGATTACGACACACACATGACTCAGATAACACACCATTACTAATGTTTACGGGTAATATCACTGAGTTAGATAAGACAAACATGCTGAGAACTTCAGGATCTTAGACATGCATGATCATTGTCTGTTTATGATTAAAATGAATTTGTCTTGATTTTTGTTAGTATTTTAGTTAGTTTTTATTATTAAATTCGGTGTAAGTTGGATAGATTGAGAATATTTTCATATTTTCTTATCTCCAACTTGTCTTATCGTATTTTGACCACAATTATTGGATTTCATGTTTATCTCAGGTATTTTGAGGTATTTTAGTCTTGATATAGTCGAGTGTGGGCTTACGAGTGGAGTTTTAGCGAAATCGGGCCTCGATTTAAAATATTACAGCTCACACAGGGTATGCTGCCTACACTGGATTACCCAATGTCAGAACAACAGAGATGTTAACGCTTAGACTTAGCGGTTGCCCTAACCGCTAATGCCACTGATCACGTGCCAGAATCCTATTTTTGGAAGGAAACTTCTGCTCCAAGTCTTTGTAAACCTATATATGCCTTTCCATACTTCTTGAAACAAAGAGTGGATGTTTTTTTAGGGTATTCCTAGGTTTGCTTCAATTTCTCTTGATACTTTTCCATAATTCTTAATTTTAAATTTCTAGTTTTTAGATTATGTAGAATGGTTCTTAGATAGTTTAGATGTTAGAACATAGATTAATCATAGTTCGTGGATTTCTTTGATTGGACAACGTTACTTTCTTCGTTAAATAGTAAGTTTTCTATTCCGTTTGCTTTATTATTTTAATTAATATTATTAGAATAATCAATCTTCAACCCCCCCATTAAGCTTTGCATGATGAATTGTGTTCTTAAATGTTTTGGGTTTGTGATGTTGAAATTATTGATAATTGTTGTCTAGATCTTACGGGTCTAGAGCCTAGAATCATTTAGGACCATCAATTGGGTTTGTTGGGTACTAAATCTACAAGTTGGGATTGAGAACCCTAGCTTGTAGGTAAGGTGTTCGATGAAATGCCCAAGTGGTCGTGGAGATGATTCTAGAGCTTTAGACCATTGTTTTCTCAAATCTTTCAAAGCTTTTGATTTCGTTGATCGTCGTTTTAATAAACGTCTTGATTCTAAGTGTTTATATTAGTTTTTCATTAATTTCTTATTCATGAAAACAAATACAAAAAGAATCTCCGATTAGTTTTCCTCAAGAGATTTGATTCGGTTCAACTTGCCAACCTACAAGCGAACTTGTACTCTTGCGAGCGAACTTTTTAAGCTTGACAAACTTAAATAAAAATAGGCACGAAAAGTTCAAATCAAAATTTTGGCGCCGTTGCCGGGGAAGGCTAAAGGTTGTGATTTTTGTGTTTGCTCTTCGTAATCTTTGTCCATATTTAAATCGTTTTTTTTCGTTTGTGATTTTTTTTCTTTTTGTTCATTTTTGTTATTTTCCACCGGTGCGTTTAACCTCGTGTGTTGAGAGTTGTGTATGCAAGGTACCTCGATGACCAAGATTCAACAAGCTAAATAAGAAAAAAGAAATTAAAATATAATATTAAAAAAAGAGAATTTCTAACTATCGAGGCTATCAGTCGTATGACAATTTGTACACTAGGCATACCTTTCAACCGACCATCCATTGAGCCCCACGATTCGAGATTAGGATCCTGACGATTTCTACTTAGGGCAACTCTCGATTTTTCGTGGGCTTCATGGCGAGGATCCGTTGAAGTTCATTCAAGAGTACAAGGCCATCACCCAGACCTTCACTCTTTTCGACTTTACAAGGAATCAAGTGAAGATGCGATTCTTCCATTACAAATTAAAGGATCGGGCAAGAAAATGGTGGGTAAATTTGGAGTCCGATTCCTTGGAAACGTGGGAGGAAGTGTACGATCAGTTCATGGGGATGTTCTACTCACCTGAATGGGCCCCATCTTCATATTCATACGATTCGAGACACGACGATCCGTATGCCTCACTCGATCACTTCGATCCTAGTGTTGACCCTCATGCCTCACCTTTTTATCACACGGGATATGAATCGTATGCTCCACCCGACTATAATCATTTCTATATGATCTATGACTCTTATGCCCCTCCCGACTCGATTCCCTATTACCCGAGAAGAATATGAACCAAATGATCAATTGTTAGTGTGGCGGCAAAGTATAAAACCTGAGACCATTCGTACTCGGGACGGAATTGTGCAACTGACTAAGCAGGTAAATGTCATGCCTGAGCAGGTAAATGACCTTTCTAAGACTACAAAGAATTTAGAGATGATTTTGGGTCAAATGGCGGCTTATATGGCGACAATGTCGAGTGAGAGAGATACACTTCCAAGTCATCCAGAGTTGTCGATCCTTGATGTGGTGGAGCCCGTCTTGGGTGTTGAGAGTTCGAGTTTAAAGGATCGTTTGTGAGATATGTATGAGGAGGAGGTTTTTGAGGATTTAGTTGAGATCGCTCCTCCTGTGATTTTCGATGAGGTGCTGGGTAATGATGCAGAAGTGTTGCCGTTGGAGAATCCGGAGTATGTTGAAGATTCGAACCTACTCGAGCTCAATGAGAATGGAGGAGTTGAGGTGCTAGATTTGGAGAAGGATGAGATGGTCGAGCCTCTTTTTGTGCCACCCGAAGCTTTGGTCAAAATTAAGACTGGGATGGTGGTAGAGACAATCGAGAAGAATTTTAATTCCCCTCCCTTATGCCCGAATATAGCATTAAAATATTTTTCAAATCGCTGAGGGGAATGTCAATAAATTGGAGGAGTTCGGGATGTTCAAAGGTTATGCTGTTTGTTCGATGGATTTCCTAGTTTTTCCAGTAATCAAGAATACCTGTACCTCGATTGACTTTTGATATGTTTATGGTGATTGATTACTCGCTTTTTCGACCCCAAAGCGAGTTGAAGTCTTCATTGCTCTCATTCTACGACTTGCTTTCTGTGCTCGCCTTGGTGATTTTAATCGCACACTCTTACTCTTGAAGAATACTAAGGCGTGGCATGATTGTCACATTTTTCTTGGATCCTGGATAACATTGCTCGTGGAATACGTCGAGCAAGCGATGTTAAAAGATGCGCTTCTTGGGAGGCAACCCAAGTATTTGTTTTCCTTTTCTTTTTCCTTAGCTTTTCTTTTGATTTTTCTTTCTTTTATTTTTTTTTACATATTCTTAGCTACGTATGAGTTATTTGCTGTGGTGCGTTGATGTGTGTTTATGTGCATAAAATAGGGTGAATTCGCCAAATTCGAACACTTAACGATAGGTTAGCAGTAGCTCTTACCGTTAACCCTATTGCTAGCGGCTATTAGGCTCTTAACGACGAGGATCCACCACTACGACCACCGTTAGCCACCAATAGAGAGCTTTAACGGTAGCTGCTACCACTAGGGCTACTGTTAGCGTTTAAAAAAAATAATTCCAAAAATATTAATTAGTTAGTTTGTTATTTATCTTGTTTGTTTGTTTTTGTAGGTTGTTAATAAAGACATTTTCCTTCACGCGATTCGAGACGAATGGATGATTGAACAACTCTCCTTATAGCGGCTCGACTATTTTAGCCTTCAGGGAGGTTTTTCTTACTTCTTTCCTATTTTGATTTATTTTATATATATTTATGGCACTCAGGAGATTTCCATATTTTTAGAGAGGGAGAGGGTAGTTGAGTGTAATTTATGTTTTATAATTGTGCAATTTGAATTCGTGGATTTTTAGTTGCTAGTATTTGAACATGATTGATTGCTATTCATGTGCTTTATTGTGTTTGTCTGGCTTGCCTGTCAAAGCTAATTAAGTATGATATGATGTTCTTGTCTTTTGAGCATGTATAAGTTCATGATTTTTCAAAAATTATTATTTATATATTTTAAAATAGTACTTGGACGGAAATGATTTTGTAAAACTTTAAAAGCAGCGTCAATCCAGAATCTCTTCATGCAAAAGCCAGTGAGTTCTGTTTTGAGATCTCTTTGAAATTGCTGTGTGTAGTTAGCTTTGAACATGACGATTAGGCACAGAAAAAACCCTTATTCCGGCCATATCCATATATATTAGCCACTATAAATTACGAATGAGCCAATCATAGCCAAACAATCAATTTACTATAACCATGAGTGATTATGAGTTAACTCCTATGTCATTAACAGCTTGGGGTAAGAGTTAGTTATTTTTATTGGTTATTTGTATTTTGGAATCATGATCAGGGATTTATGAAAAAGTTGTAATAATGGATCACCATTCAACAAAGTAAAAAAAGAAAAAAAAAGAGAAAAGAAAAAGAAAAGAATAAAGAGGATGACGAATCTTGTTGAGTTGTTGCCTATGCTTGTAAAGGCGTGTGTTAATATTGTTAGTTTTATTTTAACGCATAATGTTTAGAGGCAAGAGTTGAGTTCGAAAGAAGAAGCATATCATGATCTTCTTAATCATTTAAGTGGTTTGTTCGAAAGTCAGTTTTGGGTTTCGAGTTAGGAAATAGCCTAAGTAAGGCTACATTATGAAAGTTAAGTGAGGTTTTTTCTGAATGAGGTGAATCACATCGCTTCGTGATTAGAATAGTTTAGTGAGTTATTGATCACGTTAGATCGTGAGTTAGCCACACGACTTATATATTCTATACCCGTCCAAAGAGCATACATTACAACTCGCAAAGACCTTTTCCAATTCTTTGTTAGTTACACACTTAAACGCGATGGAGAAGTTTTTGATTTTCAGTACTTGTTTATTTTGCATGTATTTTGATGATTTGAGCGTATACACGTCCCCATAAAAAAAAATTCTTGAGTGCTTTTGAGCGTACACATATATATTACCCTTGGTGAGGATGCATAATTTTATTTTTGGAGCGACAATGTAATAATTGTCTAGCGTTTGAGTATGCGTTGTAGTTATCTATATTTTCAAAATTATCTATGTATCATGACACGACTCTTTGCTTGGGCTTATTTTCATGCCAGTTACTCTTTGGAATTATCGTTTGTTCGAGGACGAACAAACCAATCAAGCGTGGGGTAGTTTATTAAAATGTATTTGTCTTAATTTTTGTTAGTATTTTAGTTAGTTTTTATTATTAAATTCGGTGTAAGTTGGATAGATTGGGCATATTTTTGTATTTTCTTATCTCCAGCTTATTTTATCGTATTTAGACCATAATTATTGGATTTCATGTTTATTTCAGATATTTTGAGTAATTTTGGTCTGGATATAGTCGAGTGTGGGCCTACGACTGGAGTTTTAGCGAAATCGGGCCTCGATTTGAAGTGTTACAGCTGACACTGGGTATACTGTCCACACTGGGTTACCCAATGTCAGAATAACAGAGACGTTAACTGTTAGACTTAACGGTTGCCCTAACCGCTAATGCCACCGTTAACGTGCCCAAATCCTATTTTTGTAAGGAGACTTGTTCTCCAAGTCTTTGTAAACCTATATATACCTTTCCATACTTCTTGAAACAAAGAGTAGACAGTTTTTAGGTTATTCCTAGGGTTTGACAAGCCCTAGGTTTGCTTCAATTTCTCTTGATATTTTTCATAATTCTTAGTTTTAAACTTCTAGTTTTTAGATTAAATAGAATATTTCTTAGATAGTTTAGATGTTAGAACATAGATTAATCATAGTTCGTAGATTTTTTTGATTGGACAACGTTACTTTCTTCGTTAATTAGTAAGTTTTCTATTCCGTTTGCTTTATTATTTTAATTAATCTTATTAGAATAATTAATCTTCACCCCCCAAGCTTCTCATGATGAATTGTGTTCTTGATGTTTTGGGTTTGTGATGTTGAGATTGTTGATGATTGTTGGCTAGATCTTACGGGTGTAGAGCCTAGAATCATTTAGAACCATCAATTGGGTTTGTTGGGTACTAAATATACAAGTTGAGATTGACAACCCTAGCTTATAGGTAAGGTATTCGATGAAATACTCAAGTGGTCGTGGAGATGATTATAGAGCCTTAGACCCTTGTTTTCTCAAGTCTTTTCAAAACTTTTGATTTCGTTGATCTTCATAATAAACGTCTTGATTTTAAGTGTTTATATTATTTTTTCATTAAATTTCTTATTCATGAAAACAAACACAAAAAAAAACCTCCGATTAGTTTTCCTTGAGAGATTCGACTCGGTTCAACTTGCCAACCTACAAACGAGCTCGTACTCTTGCGAGCGAACTTTTTAAGCTTGACAAACTTAAATAAAAATAGGTGTGGAAAGTTCGAATCAGTTTATTATGAAGAAGGGAGATGCTGGTGTATGTTGATGATGTATTTAATTCAAGCTCCAATGTGGCATAAATTCTGGACTTCAAAGGTTATCTTGATAAACAGTTCACTATCAAGGATCTAAAGATTGGAAAGTTCTTCTTGGGAGTTCAAATCTTAAGCACTGGTTCTGGAATTACTCTTTGCCACACAAGTATATTGTTGATTTACTTGAGAATATTGGGATGCTAGATTGTGAACTAGAGGCTACACCACTTAAGCAAGGACTGAAAATTTCTAGTTATGATGATCATCCAATGGATATTCCAGATCATTATAGAAGTCTTATTGGAAGACTTTTGTAAGTTAATATAACAAGGCCAGATATTATATATGTTGTCCCAACAACTAAGTTAGTTTATCTACAATCCCTTTGCATTACATTGGGACGATGCTCTAAATGTATTGGGATACTTAAAGTACACTTTATCTCTTGGGATGTTCTACCAAAGTGATTGTGAAACACAATTATGGGGTTTCAAATGCTGATTGGCCACCTTGTAAAGAAACAAGGACATATGTTGCAAGCTATTGTGTTTAGTTTGTTAAATGTCTCATTTCTTGGAAAAGCAAAAGGCAGACAATTTCTAGATCTTTACTAGAGGCTGAGTATCGTGATTTAGGGACTACAACGTGTGAATTGTAATGGGTGTACTATATCAGTCAGGATTTCAGGTTGTTTGTCCAACAACAAATGATTTGTGGTTTGATAATAAGGATGCTATCTATATTATTGTTAATCAGGTGTTTCATGAGAGGACTAAGCTTTTGGAGATAGATTGTCATGTGTCCAGGATCGAGTATAAAGAAGGGTTCATTGATTTGAAGTTCATTCGCTCAAATCAACAGGTGGATGACATCTTTACCAAAATTATTCCAGCTGCTTAGTTTCATCTTCTTGCTTCCAAGTTGGGCATGGTTCCTATTCACCATGGTCCAACTTGAGTAGGGAGTGAAGAAAGTGTCGATTAAGAATAGTACAAACCGTGTTTGTAGTTTGTGTTTTATTTATAAAATAAAACATCGTCATTTTATTCATAATAATTTCCCGCGTTTGGTTTAAATACCATGCATGCATTTGCATCACATGACTTTTGTCATTTTATAGAATTAACGAATATAGAGCTTATCATTTTTTCCCAATTTCAATTTGTGTACTGAGTTTAGATTCTTAAACATAGAGAGTGACTTTTCACCCTTATTATATCATTAATCAAAGCTCACATAATAGCAAGATAGACATAATGTATAAATATATCACATAACATAAAAATTAGGCAAATTACTAAGCACAACTGGGTGTACACTGTACCATAAACTCGAGTCAGAGAACATCTTTATTGTGACGAATGTTCATCTTCGTCAAAATAATTTTTTATATTTGTTATGATAAATATTCATATTTACTGTGATAAATGTACATTTATGAACACGTAATAATTATAAAAATATCAATATTTGCTATGATAAAAATGTTCATGCCAGTTATGATAAATGTTTAATTCCATTGTGAGAAAAGTTCATCTCCATTATGATAAATATATCTCCGCTTTCATAAATGTATATATCTTAATCATGTCCAATATGATAAATATCAATCTCAATGTGATAAATATACATTTTTTTTATAATAAAGATGAACACGTAATTTGAGGTATGGTCAATTGTACGAATGTACATCTCCATTATGACAAACACTCCTCTTTTGGTGTACGATACAACATACGAAAGAGTTTACCTAATAATGGATGATAAATGTACATAAGTATATAAATACATTTAATAAAAATAGTTAGTATATAAGAGTCCCTAGTCCGTGATATAATTTACCTGACTTTTGAGACTCGAATCCTTAATCCTAAACAATAATGTTCGCCACTTGTAATATATAC
This sequence comes from Phtheirospermum japonicum, assembly GCA_014905375.1. Lineage (NCBI taxonomy): Eukaryota > Viridiplantae > Streptophyta > Magnoliopsida > Lamiales > Orobanchaceae > Phtheirospermum > Phtheirospermum japonicum. The sequence continues at coordinate 148,676 of BMAC01000319.1, read as the reverse complement.
CAATTTATTTAGTAATAATAAGTTAATTACTACCTAAAATTACCTTCATGTAGGTTAACACACTCTTTACCAATATTGATAGGGTCATAGCCCATTTCTGTCATCAAGTGAATGATTTTATGATCATGCGCATTGGAATCATCTCTCACTTTGGATTAACCTCATAATATATGCAACCATATCAATCCTAAATAGAGAAGATTGATTGATTCTTAAAATATACTTTAAAAATATTTCAAGACTCGCCCACAAGAGGTGGTCATATTGACTCAAGTTGTTTCACTCAAAGGAGATGAAGAGAACGAGATTTTTGTTCAAAAAAAAAAAAAAACCCTAAAACTAAACACTCAATCAAACTTGGGGGTTTGGAGTTTTAACAACTGAAATTGCAAGAATTGAAAATAAAACTTTAAATGGAAATCAATTAAAGAGCAATTAAGAAAATAAATTAAAAAATGAGAACTTAAATGGGGTCCAAGGAACTCGCCTCATGTCAACAATTACCCTAACAGTTTGACATTAGCAATTAAGTTTTAGATGAATCATGCCAACCAGGTTAGGTTCATCCCCTAACCAAAATGAAATCAAATCTTCTCTCGATCTTATTTATCTAAACTCATATTAAGGATAACTAGATACTTAATGAATAATTAAGGCAAAGACTGAAATGTGACGGTCACACGAGTCTTCTGTCATGTGACGGAGCCCCAAACCCAATAAATCAGCCTAGTCCGACCCAATTTGATGGACCAAATCCGGGTTTGAATAGGTATAGAGCTCCGTCACATGATAAATGATCCATGTGGCCGTCACACAGAAGACTTGCTCAACAATTAAACCATCTCAATTAGGCCACACCCAATTAATTATTGCTCAAGCATGGTTGGGTAATTACATCAACTCATCTAAGCACTAAACTGTATCACGTAAAGTTGTAGGAATAATAATAAAAACAACAAGAACATGAAAGTACAATCAAGAACATAAAATTTGAAATTTAAAACAAATCAAGAAAATTAAAACAATTGAAGATCATTTAAAGGAAATTAATGGAAAAAAATCTTTATTTCATATTGGTATCTAACTTAAAGCTTATATCTTGAATGAAAATAGCGAGAACAAAACTATATCTAAGAACACCAGAATTCAAATGAACTAGAGAGAGAAAGTGAATGTATCCATATAAAAATTCAGTAAAGAAGAAACGTAAAATGATACTCTGAAAATCGCAAAAAGAGGATTAAATGAGACCTTAATTTGGTTAAGGCATAGAGCATTTCAGAAGACTAATCTTGGCAACAAGGAGGTGATTTAGGTGGCTTTCTAGTCAATCGTTGAGGTCAATCTCGATATGGAATTGCCTCTGGTGTGGTGAATGGGCATTGAGCGACATCAACATGCTTTTCGAGGTCTAAAACTTTTGAATTAGATCTTAGTGTATTTATATTCAACGTATCTCTGTTACTTAGATTTCATTAGCTGCTTGAATCACTGCAATATGAATATTGTAGAGAGAGATACGTCCTCAATGCAAATACTTGCTGGGAATTCCATTGTACTATTTTCACTTTCACTTGATTTGTATCCTTAAATGTCTGGATTTTGATAAGTGGTAAACATATATATAATAGATCTCCCTTTTATATTTCTATGAGAAAAATATTTTTGCTCCCCAAACTATGGCCATTTTCAAAATTTACCATACAAACTATTTTTGGGGACAAATTTTCATATGAACTATGCACGATTTGCAGTTTGTCCCCCTAAACCAAAATTTTGGTGGTTTTGTGCCAAAACATCAGATGACGTAGCAAAAATATGATTTTGTTCAAAGAGAAATCTAAACGACCAACCAAAGCCCAAATCTCGTTACTTTATCAAGATTCCAAATATAATGCCACTCAAGGACTCAATCCGCCACATACAAGCATATAATACAAATCAAAAGGGAACTTGCTCCCACTTAAAACCATGCAATGTCCACATTGAAAATAAAACAGATGAAATGGAGAGGGGGTTAAGAGAATACGTCCTTAATGAGAAAGTATTTGGAGACAAGTCAACTTGTGGCGCCCAAAATTCAAGTATTCAAATAGGATCTTACAAATATATGGCGATAGGAGAAAAACTCAAACTAAAAACACACACAAAAGAAAGAAAAAATAAACTACTTTGTACATATTTGTCCCTTTTTCATAAATTTTTGTTCCCATTCAATTCTACACATATTTCAGGGTTCACTATTTAGAGCATTTTATGGATTATTTGTGTATTTATCATGTTAAACATTTGTTTCTTCATGTTTCTTGAGAAATATTACGCTTTGGTTATTTTTCTTGTTTTTGCATAAAAAACTTTGATTTTCAGAAAGTATGTAAATGGACCCAAGCCATACAACCAAGGGATGCACAAAGACGAGTTAGAGATGACATGGGGTCCTAATAGATAAAAATGAATGAAAATTTCTAGGAACACGATTGGATGCCCAACTGAGCATGATCTTTGATCGTGCATGAGAGATAGAAAAGTGGCCAAAGAAGATGTACAACTAGGCACTCGGTTATTATGATCAAGCAGAGGTCATGCACTACCCAAAATTTTAAGAAGTAGGTAAGAATTATCGTGATGCACGATCAACGATTGATCCCTCTGATCGTGCGTCAGCGGCAGTTTTAATAAAAAGGAGGGAATTAGGTCTAAAAATTGATTTTGGATCTTATAAATACCTCTTGGATATTTATAACTCAAAGGGGGAGATATCATATCATACACAAAGGAGCCCTAGGAGCACGAGGAGGAGATAAACACAATGCGTCCATCTGTAAGAAAACTGAAACGAACCATCTTATTCACAATGGTGTCATCTTCTCTTATTATACCATAATTTAGTTTGATATGTGGTATTCAAACATGTTTATCTATTTGGTTTTCACCATGTTCGACTAGATGTTTGATTCTGAGACAGAGAGAGATTAATAATAATTATTTCTTAATTCATTGAATTAATATTTTTATAGTTCTTGATACTTGTGATCCTATCTTATTTGGGTATGTTGGTTTGAATGAATGTTTGAGCAATTTATCATTGTTTTTCATATAAATCAATATCATTTTCAAGCGATAGTGGATATACCATATTAGGCTTATGAATATTCAACATAAATCACTACGTATACTGCGAGGGTACCGGGGTTTATGAGAAAAAAAAAGATATTTTACTCTAGTAGGAGTTGAACTGCATGTGTGTTGCGATGTTGAGAGATCGGTTATACTTTTCAATCTATAGTTCTTATAGTATGTGAGTGAAACTAGATGAAGTTATGTTATCGTTTTATAAAATAATAAACTATAAACATCAAATATTTATGATGCGAGAAGTTATTAACTGAATCCATTATATTGGAATCCCATTTATCATTATTTTTTTCCCTTACATTTTCTCATTTTAATTATTTTATTATAATGTTATTTATTTTTAGTTTAATAAATTAATCATCTTTATTTTATTCACTAAATAAGATCATAGCTATAATAATTGTAGTACTTAGTCAAAATATAATCTCTATGGAATACGATCATGCTTGCCACTACTGCATTTGATAACATGCACACTTGCAGTGTTAAAAACATAGGTGAACAATTCTTTTGTGCATTTTTTAGTGTTTATTACATTTTCATGAGTATTTTTTTTTTGTGTTTGTATTTTTCGCACTTTCCGTTGTTTTTATCGTAGTTTTGGTTATGGTCTTAATTTTTAGATTTTTTTTATTTTATTTATTTATTTGTTGCTTATCTTCGAAAACAACACAAAATGGCATTGAGATAAAGGAGTGAGTCATTTTACTGCACATCATTTGCCAAAATGGTGACACTGATGTAACCTCATGCTCGACTAGCAGAGAAATGCAAAATAGGAAATAGTGCTGAGTGCCCATCGAGCCCAACAGGAAATACCACCGAGTACCCATGGAGCAAGCGTGACACCTATGCATGCATCAACCGACAACCAGGCACAATGAGTGTGAAATGCCGCATGCGCCGAGTTCAAATGAACAATCAATGCAGCACCACACGCGCAACACCTAACACTGAACATACAAACCAAGCAGCCAAAAAGTGAGTTTCTCATCACCACTTGTACCTGCCTACGTCGAGTATCCATCGATAATCCTTGCTCAATGCCAATTCATTGCCTGTCTGTGGAACCATGCTGGATACTGTCCTCGATGATGGCCAATTACTCACCCTCGGTGCCACTTTGTTTCTAAAACCCAAGCATGAAAGTGCACAACACATACAAAAAGGGGCTATCGATCATGTAACTTTTTCTTGATGCCTTGAGAGACATTATTGACTATTTAAGATACTTTTTGTGCATTATACTTATCCATCTCATAACTTATTTACTAAGAGTTTTTAGCCTTTTGTTTGATAATATTCATCTCTCTAGTTCATCCTTAAGAATGTATAGTTCTAGATTGATCTCGTGCTATTTTTGAATCAAGATGAAGCTTTATGTTGCATTTCAAGATTGGATGTTGATTTCTTCCATGTATTATTGGTAAGATTTCAGTTTCCCTTCCAATTACTTGTGTTATTGCTTTATTTGTCTTTAATTGCTATTTTGTACTTGTTTTGGAATTTTGATGATGAGCTTTGGTGTTCTTGAGTGTTTCTCATAAATTATGTGTTCTAAGGGTATATTTTATACTGTTTTAAAGGATACACACATTCTTTTCGTGTGATTTCTTCTTCTTCTTCTTTTTTTTTTAAAATCTATTTCCTGGAAAATATTACTCTTTTATTGTATTTGTTATTTTTCATATCAAAATGGTAGGCTTTTTATTAGCCTTTTTAAAGAAGGAGTATTGACAACCCCAAGTTAGAAGACCAAGAGATGAACGACGAAGAAAGAAAGAACAAAAGAAGTCAAATAGGTAGAAGACACCCAACATCTGAACAGGTGCACCCAAGGTATCACTCGAGCTAAGGTCGGGTCTGAAGTGTAATGAGGGCAGAGCCTACACCCGATGTGACACCCGACCAGCCACCCAAAAAGATGGTCTGATGTGATGGACAATGTATCGACTGGGACTATGCCTGAGGCGACACACGAGGCGTGGGAAGTTGTGAGAGACAATGCGTGAACAGTGGAGGACACCCGACCAGGTGGTCGTGTGCATTTCTAGGTCAAAAATTCGGGTTATGGAGTCTTATAAATACACAAAATGTCCAGAAGCATAATATATCGTATATCACACACACAAAAAATATATTGGAGGACTTTGGGAGCCCCAGGATCGAGGAGTGATGCCCTACCATCCACGGGATGAGAGGACAAAGTTCCTACGAGTCATCACAACTCAAGATGGTTTTTCATCTCTCTTTTTCATACATTTTTTAGTTAGATCACGTGTTATACAAAGATAGATTTGTGTTTTAATATAACAATGCTCGGCTAAATCGCATTGATTCCGAACATGAGAGTATTAATGTATCTTTATTTAGGATGTTAAAGTATTCCATTTATTAATATCTGATTCCTACTCGTTTATATCTTATTTTGAGTTCTTATGAGCACTTGATCACTGTTTACATTTAATTGAAAGTATTGAATTGAACAAAATATTAAACAATACTTTGGAAAAAATATAGACGATGTAGATAATTTACAATAGTAATATTTTCTTAATGGGAGGTATTAATTCTTAGGAGCTATTGACAGCTTAATTGCATGACATTAGACAGGCGGTGAGATGCACGAACAATTTAATCTACGAATATCCATTTTCTGAACAGAAGTGTTGGATGACCCATGCAATGCTCTATAGGATAAAAACATTAATTAAACGTTTATTTATCATAAACAAAAGAGTGTTAGTCAAAACCATTTTCTCAGAAAAATTCCCATCTCATATTTTCTATTACATTTATTATGTTTGTTTATGTTTATTTAATTTAATTACATATATCATCATTATTTAATTCTCTAGATAAGATCTTAGATATTATAATTAAGGTACTTAGTTTATTTAGTCTCTGTGGAATATGAACTTGTCTGCCACTCCTACACTTGAAACTCATATACTTGCGGTGGTTAAAAATTGAGGCGAACAAGTGTTTGGCGCCATTGCCAGGGACTAGTAAATAGTACTAATATTTTGATAAGTAGTTTAGATTTTAATCTAGAGTTTTTATTAATTTTGATTGTTATGTTGGTTTATTGGGTGTAGCGCATATACACATTCTCATAAGGGAACATTAGCCATCACGATACAGAGCTTGAAGCAACCATTAAAAAACTAAGGGTGGTGAATCGAGTTATGCTCGAAGGTAATAATAAACGTGTGCGAGTTGATGGCGCCATTGAGAATGATTCCGGTGATGAAAATATCACAATCGAGAGAGATAAGAAACCATGAGAATGAGCTGAGTGAGCACAACGAGAAGAGTTAAATTGAGAAAGAAAGACGGCCGATCATGAGCATGAATGATGTGCCCAATCTGATGAACACAATGTTCAAGAGATTCCAAACCATCCCATTCATGATAATTTCCATCACACGAGGAACCAAAACTACGGAGGGATGTCTCACACTCTTATTCAAACTAATAATTCTGAACAAGCATTTCTTGATTTAAATGGTTTCTCAAAAGATGATTTCCCTCTATTCTTTTACCAATTTTTATCAATGTAAAAGGAACGATATTGATTGAAGTTAGTTGATGAAGAGAGCATAACGACTTTTGATGAGTTGAAGAAGAAGTGTCTCGCTAAATTTATCTCGCCTACAAAAATGATGCACTTGACAAGTGAAATTATGGTATTTACAAAATCTGATTCAGAGACACTGTACGAAACTTTGGGATAGATTCCGAGAGCTTATTCGAAGTTTCTTCATCAACACAGTTTCTCAGACACTCAACAATTTTGTTTCTTCTACAACGAGTTGAGGGGAGAAACTCGAGCTTTGATCAAATGTGATTGCTGGAGGTTCATTGCTTTTAAAGAGTACTGGAGATGCCTTTGCACTTCTTGAACATATGTCTATGAAAAATTATTATTGGACTTTAGAGAGGTCTAAATATATTGAGTAGCCAAGGTGGGAAATGTGGATTCTGTCAAGGAAATTGCCATATAATTAGAAATTTTAACAAATCAATTACATTTAAAAGCTGATGGAGAAAAACTGAATAGTGAGAACCATCCACCAAATTTGGTAGAAGCAAATTACTGGGGCAAAAATTTAACCTAGGAGGATTCTTTCCATATATTGGAATAATGGTAGCTTGTCATATGGTAATACGAGGAACATGCTTCATCCTCCTCCAGATTTTATGGTGGTAAATGCCAAGATTGTTTAAGAGGAAAAGCAATCACTTGAGATGATTTTGAATGGTTTTATGAAGAACACATCTCAATGATCAAATGACGGTCTTGACATGACGATGAGAGCACATTTATGAGAATCTTAATACGCAAGTTGGGCAATTGGTGGACTTAGTGAGAAGAGTAAATTTCACAGTGTTATGTAAATGAATCCAAAGGAGTCATGTAATGCCATTAGTTTAAGTGGCGAAACAATATGGATGCACGGAGAAGCGGAGAAGATCGATAGATGAGAAATTGATGAGAAGAGTAATATTCGTATGCATCGTGCGCTTCCCGATAAGAAAGAATACCCTGGTGGTTTTGTGATTTCATGAAATATTGAGGAGTTTAGCAGTAGAAGAGCTCCTTTTTATTATAGAAGATGTGGTCATCAATATCGAACTTTCAATTATCTGTTAGATTTTGTGGTGATGGACATGAATGATGTTGGATATTCCCCTCTCATACTTGAGAGACCATTTCTGTACACCTCATAAACATTGATTGACATGGGGAAAGAAGTTCACATACTTCATTATTAATTAATCGTATTTTTTGATATTTTTTATGATCCATTTGATGATAATGCTGATGAGTTTATTTTTGATATGGGTGATCAAAGAGAAGATGATGAACTAAAGGGTATGTTGTTCCCAAAAAGCCCTTGGCATTGTTCATCCATTTGACTTAATGGGATTCTGGATGATGACATTAAATTTAGCGCTTGTTGGGAGGCAACCTAAGAGGTTTAATTGCTTTTAGATTATTTTATTTTTAGAGTAGTTTGCGTTTTGCTTTCATGCATTGAAAAACAAGAAAAATGATTTCTTTTGTGTGCTAACAACTTGTACCCGAGCATGCACCTGGATATTAGGACTGGTGTGTGCTTGGGTGACCCTGGACAAACTCCAGTTCTTATAGACTTGAGTAGGCACTCGACTAGGTTGTTGGGTGTGAGATCCGGTGGACTAGGATAGAATTCTATAGCTGCAAACCCATGCAGGTGGTCAAGTGTCAGGTGAAGTGTAGTTTTTCGTGGTTTTTTGAAATAAACGTTCATTTGGCTTGATTTTATCAGAAATCAATTCAATTGAAGGTTTTAAAGTGTTTCAAGCTTTGAGAAATGAAAATAAAATGAAAATAAAGCAATTAACCTATCTAAACTACACTAGAAATTGAAATTTCATGTTAATCGGTGAAGTGTAGTTTTTCGTGGTTTTTAGAAACAAAAGTTTCATTGGCTCGGTTTTATCGGAAATTGACTCGATTGGACGTTTCAAAGTGTTTCAAGATTGGAAAATAACAATAAAATGAAAATAAAGCAATTAAAGTAACTAAACTAAGCTAGGAATTGAAATTGCATGTTGGTAGGATGCCTCGGTCGTATGCCATTAATGGAAATGCAAGCAAGTAAAGGAAATAAGCATAAACAAGCATTGTTTCATCAAGTACTACCATGCATGCACAAGGTACAACCATGCATGAAAACTCAAATAATGCAAATTAACAAAAATTGAAAGCATCAATGTAAAGAGAAATAAAAGTTGACGTGAAAGTTTAAAACTTTAAAGAAAATAACAAGTAACAAAGAGTAGATCTAAGATTCATTTTAAAACTATGCATGAAAATAAAATTGCAAATAAAGCATATGAAAAACTCAAAATCAAGATGATCCAAGAACCGATCTATGATCTAGATGTGTCACTCATCTAATTCCATAGCCAAATCATAAGACTCAACAAGTAATCAAAGAGCTAAGAGAAAAAGCATAAAATTGAAGAACATGCATGAAAATGAAGAACAAGCTTGAAATTAAAAGGAAAGCTTACTATAATAATAGATGAGAATCCAATAGCTTGAATTACAATCAAAGTACTAATCCAAAGGAGTATTTGGATTCTTCTTGAGCTTACAAACCCAAGGAAATGCTTGAAGATTAAATCAAAAACCTAAGAGAGAGAAAGTAGATCTAGAAAATTGAAGAGAAATTAAGCCCAATACTCATGCAAGAGTTGGGTGTTGAGTGGATAATGCCTCAAGTCAAGTTGAGGGGTTTATATAGTTATTAGTAGGGGCAAACTCGTCAAAACACTCTGAATCCTGGACTCGCAGTTGATCGACTGCCCTCTCGATCGATTGCGATTCAGTCGATCGACTGCCATGCCAATTAGGGGAGCTCTCTGTTGCACAGTCGATTTTCGAGGCGTGCAGTCGATGCTCCTATGAGCAATCGATCGGCTGCCCTGTCGATCGACTAAGGTCAGTCGATCGACTGCCTTGCTAATTGGGGGAGCTCTCTATTGAGCAGTCGATTTGGAGACTCGTAGTCGATTCACTTGGAAGTAGTCGATCGACTGCCTATTGGCCGTGCAGTCGATCGGGCAGTCAATTAGGCTAGATTTTCCTTGTTTCGGCACGGATTTATGAGCTCAAGGCCTAGACTCGATCCTCAGCAACTTAGAGCCAGTCTAATTCCTCGTGCCTCCTACAATACACAAATTTTGAATTCAAAACCCACGAATCATCATCAAAAACGCACGTACCAAGCTTTAATCCTAAAAACGAGAAAATGATCGAAGAACCTAATAGAAAACGACTCAAAACTACTAGAAACGAAGCTAAACCCTAATAAAAAATTATGAAAAACACACAACAATTACATGCAAAAAAACTACCCCGCACTTATCGGTTTGTTCGTCCTCGAACAACGAAAAGAATCGAGAGTGTACATGCAATGAACATTATGTAAGGAGAAGAATCCTTGTTCTTATCCTTATTAATATGGTGGAAGTATCAACACAAACTCGTTTTCATCAAGCATTGATCGTATTACTCTTTCTTAATTGCAAGCCAAATCGATGACTTCCTCTCAAATAGAATTTTTGAGGGGTTCGCTCAATTCGCTCAAGTGTATATAGGACGTGTTTACGCTCGAGTCAGTCAGTACGTGCACCTTGTCAAGATTTCACAAATCGGACGCTCAAAATTGCTTATAGTACATGACCAAGTAAGAATCGAAAGAGGTCTTTGTTACGGGTTGTTGGCTCTTTGGTGAGGTATGGGACATTTGGAGATAGTGGCTAACACATGATCAAACGTGATCAATAACACACAAGATCCTACTTTCTAAAACCCGAAGCTTATAATCGCTTCACCTTTCCCAATTTACCAAACTCTCATTCGAAACCCTTTCGTTCACTTACTTTCCTGACTTTTATTTCACAACACTTAGAAGATTTTTGAATTTGCTTCTTTTTACTAAACTTAGCCTTTATATTAGACTTTTGACTTTTTTTTTATTTTTTTTAAATAATTTTCGGAGCTTTTTTTAAAAAAGGAGAAAAGTGTCTGAATACATAACAAACAATGAAGAAGAAACGAAAACAAAGAAACTAGCGCTTCATAAGAAATCCTCGCTTAAGAGAACTCTTTGAAGCTTTGCGTAAAGGAGTAGAAGCTTCGTCTTCAGCCATATCCGCCCAAGAGTGTCCAGAAGCGATATCCATAAGGTGAAGTGCAGGAGAAGATTTTGCATCGTTGATAATGAAAGGAGTAGGAGACTCCTTTTGTAATTTTTTAATTATATCAATTAATTCCCGAGCAGTGACAGGTTTACGAAAGATAGGGGTGCGATGTTGGCTGCCAAAATCCGACTCGTCCACTATAATACCTTCGTCATGAGCAAGACAAGCTACTGGGGTATGTTGAGCTGAAGGAGAGACCTTATCCGAAGAACCCATGTCCACCTGATCAAAAAAAATCTTGCTCGAAGAAGTAGGTTCCTCATAAAGCACAAGCTGTCGAGAGGTATCACTAACTATCTCAACCGATCTGCAGACGGTTGGTTGGTTCTTCCTGCAGAGCTGTGCAGTTGGTTGCTCACCCTTGTCTGAGCCACAGTCAGAAGGCTCAGAACCAGTACGGTAATCCTACACTTTCGAACCAGAAGGAGTAACAAGATTATCAGCGGCTTTAGGAGCCGTGTTCACGGGGTCGGGGTGAACGAGAGCGGAGGAAGAGGGCTCGGGGCCTGGAGGGGAAACCGGGGCTGGGGGTGGGGACTCATGATCGAGATCAGACTGTAATGCATTAAAAACATTGGAAGTATTCAGCGCAGAGGTGGTAGTAGGGACAAAGTCCTTCTGATCTCGAGAAACAGAAGGCCGACGGGAGCGTCTAGAATTAGCCGTCTGCCAGTCGTCTCTAATCACGGTTGGGGCAGTGTTTGTTTTGCGAGTGGGGCAAGATCCAACAAGGTGCCCCACCATTTTGAAATACGAGCAAAAATCCGGTAGGTTCTCGTAACCTAATGAGATATAACCGCAAAATCCCTTGCGCTCAATCATGACTATTTCCTGAAGGGTAAGATCAAGATTTAACTCAACCAGCACGCGAACAAAGTGGCCAACAGAGCCATTAAAGGAATGCTCATCAATTTGCAATGGTGTACCAACAACCCTAGCGATATCCAAAATAAAAGATCGTTCCCAGTATTCAATAGGCAATTCATAAATGCGAATCCAAACCTGAGAAGAGGTCGAAGGCATCAAGATTTAGACTTTTGACTTGAACGCACGCTTTGTCACTTTTCGTGATTTGTGTTGGAGTTATTTTTTTGTAGAAGCAACTCAAAACCCGAAACTTTAAATTGATTTCCCACACATTCCGAGTCAACTAACGACATACCCTCTCACCTCACACTTTATGGAGATATAAGAGCTAAAATCGAGCTCGACTAACAAGAAACGGGATAAAGTCTCAAGGGAGCTCATTTGTGATTTTTAAAGTAGCTTAAATATATGTACATGGTCGGAATAAGGGTGATATATGTGCCTCGAGGTCATTTTAAAATTCAATCATGTACGAGCAAAGTCAAACCTCCTCAATGCAATTTCCGTAAAAATGCAAGTAAGCCGATAAATCACACAAGGTTACTCACTAGTTTGCACCGAATTTGGGAGCAAAATCAAAAGAGATTTTAGAGCTTTGGAATATTTTCACAAGAAAAAATTGATTTTATATGTATATAGGCGGGTTTGGATGAAGCACAAAAATTCAACACCTCACACAAGAGGCCAAAAACATGCAAAAACTTGACAAGTAAACTATTCAAACTTCCAAGCACGTGGAGTTGTTCAAAAATGTAATAAAGACACCAAAATGACATAAAAGCGACTCAACAACGACTCAACCATATAATAACGCAAATAGTAAGCGTCACTTTGCCAAGAATGCTTCACTTCGCCAAGGCTCGAGTTAAGATTAACAAAACATGCTCGATAAAAACCGGACCCTAACCACCTACCCACACCACACTTAAACCATGCAATGCCCTCATTGTATTTTAATTCGAATCAAGTAAAAGGGATGTGAATATAAACTCCCTCATCCAAGCGAGTTTGGGTCGAACTCGGTGGGGTCCACCTAAAATCAAGCAATCCAAGTAAAACCCGAGCATGGGTAGTATCATCCAACTTCATGGACGCTACCAAGCAATCAATTCGTCTAAGGTTGGAGCCGGAAAACGAGATATATACAAGAAAAATCACACAAAATTAAAACTCAAGGAAATATGTACATAAATCACGAAAAAGTGAACCCAAACACAAAACAATATATTTTGGATTTTTAAGATTTTCAAATATTTTTGGATTTTCAAGAATTAGACGAGAAATAAAAGAACATAATCGAATCAAATATAATACAAACTAAAATAAAGTGCAAGTCTTATGAAATCAACACAATCAAATATATCCAAAAGGGATAAGAAGATCAATGACGTCTCCGACGTCGGGGTTGGAGGTCCGCTTCCTCGTCCTCTACCTCTTCTTCTTCGGGTGCTTCTTCTTCCTCCTCGTCCTCGCCGTTTTCCTCTTCCTCCTCGTCATCGTCATACTCCTCGTCCTCTTCATCTTCGTCCTGGGGCATGCGGCTTTCGATCAATAAGAGGCGGCTATGGAGGGCGCGGTGTGCTCGGTCGGTTCTTGCTTGACCCGCATCGAGTCTGTCAAAATGCTCAAACACTTGGCGTTGGAACTTGTGCCAACCCATGTCGGGACCCGGCCCGGTGCTCGGGCCTCCGAATTATGGGATTACCACATGTCTTGTGCTTGCGTCGAAATGCATGCCCGAACCGGTGTTTAGGGCTTCATCGGCCTCGACTCCCTCGTTTTGCCGCCTACTAAACTCATCCTCCTCCTCTCGCTCTTGACCACGGTGGCGCGAGTGTTGGGGGTTCATCGGCATCTTCGGCATTTTCCACCCCAACTCCATCGGCTCGATCCTCATCATATGAGCCGCCTCCGAGTCAAACCTGAAATGATGGGCTATCATAGTGATCATGGGCCCCATTCCGACTCGGGCTACACTCCCGCCTCTTGTCTCCGTAATCCTCCGAATCCTGCACGGATGAATAGATATAATGTAAGTTGACGCCCGTTGACCAAGCACCAAAGAGCATAGACCTCATGTTGGGTGAGGTTGGTTCTCTCGTGCTTTCCAATTACGACGTGGGTGAAGAACTTGTACATGTCCAAAAGTGCCAAGTCGATGATGGCCGAGGCTTGAAATCGAGAAGTGCCTCGTCCGCCCATGATTTAGGCCCAAAATTGTGTCGGGGCAAATTCCCTTGGCCGATCGTCCCACACTTTATTACAATTAAACCCGAGGACCGCTTGGAGCACTTCTTGAGTGATCCAATACTCCCTTCCCCCGAGATGAACTGAGAATTCTGAATACTCGCGGTTTCGGTAGGTGGTGAAAAATTCGAGCATCAACTCTCGGTAGGCCGGTGCTCGGATGGATGCAAAATATGGGGCGCCCAACACATCGATGAAGTTGAGCACCCATTACCCGAATCCTTGGTGATCCCAGTTCGCCACCCACTCATCGAGGGTATTGAGTGTGACAAAATGTGGAACGACAAAGTTCCTTTGAGAGAGGTTTTCAAAAAGCTCCCCTACGGCCTTGCAATAAATGAGAAAAGGGGCGGCATAGTTGCCGGCAAGGTCGGGGTAGTTGTAGAGGTTTTCCATGGAATGGTTTGAAGTTGGACGAGAGTAAATGAGGATTGTGTTAACGGGTTTCGGAAATCTCAAAGAACGAAGAGAATGGAAGAAAAATGGAAGTTTCAAACGAAGATGTTCATTGAGGCATTTTCTCGAACATTTGGTGGGCATGGTTTTTTTTAATAAGGAGTTAAGAAAATTCAGAACCCAAAGTCACCCCAAATCTCAACCAAACAACCAAACAATGATTTCAAGAAGGTTGTTCTATCAAATTACCTCAAAGAATGGCTCGGATTCGGAATCAAAAGATGAAATGCAAAAACCCCTAAATTTAGAAGACGGGAGGGAAAGAAGAAATTCTCGCGCAATTAAGCCCGGTCGATCGACTATTCCACTGCTCCCTTCTCTATTGCCTTTTTTTCGTTGTTCTTTTCTTTTTTTTATACATTGCAGTCTGACCGTCAGTCGATCGACTGCTCCTTGAAAGCCTTAAGTCTCTATCCGCCAGTCGATTCAGGGGGTAGCAGTCAATTGAGCAGTAGATTGACTGCTTACCAGTCGAATCGACTGGTGTCAGTCGATCGACTGCAACAATGCAGCCAAATCTTCATTTTCAATCCCCTTTTTTCCAAGATTGCACCTACACCAACACAAAAACATTAGTTAACGTAAATAAAGAAAGGATATACGCTAAATCGAAAGAAGAATAGGGGAGAAAGAAAAGAAAAATAAGAAAGGGTTAGAGAATCATGGGTTGCCTCCCATGTAGCGCTTGTTTAACGTCATTAGCTCGACGTACTCCCTTTTTGATCAAGGTGGAAAGATAACGAGAGGGTCCACCAAACGATCTCCTCCTTGTCGGGAGGGTCTACTCTTTGGAACGTCCCTGTCGTATTTCATAGTTCATATAAGATCCACCAAAAAGTGAACGTTCCAAGTGGGTATTTGAAGCTCATCTCGGCTAGGTCCTAGGGTGGGATGGTGATTTTAAAGTGACCCGATGAATCATCAAAGAAACGATAGGAGTAATGGCCGGCTAGCTTCTTCAACCTTTGATCGACAAACGAGGGATGGAAATGATCTCTCTTGGTAACCGAATTAAACTTCTTAGAATCGATCAACATCCTCTATCTCGTCGTAGCCCTCATGGCCAACAATTCTCCTTTCCCCTCCTTTGGCACAATGTGAATGGGATTCACCCACTCACTCTTATCAATCACAAACACCAATCCTTCCCACAACAACCTCCAATTCCTGATTTTCACTATCTCCATACGGGGGTTAACTCCCGGTCTCCAACCAATATCCCCCTTAAGAATTTTAAGCACGTCAACCGACCTCTCTTCCTCCTCTCGATCCGAATTTTCAACGATGATAATTGGCTTGCTCACCTCTTCCTCCTCAAGATAATCATCAAGTTTTCCAATACCATCATCAATAATCTCCACCCCAAGAAAATCTTCAAGCTTATCAATGGAATCGACTCCCAACCCCTCATCAACCATCTCCACCCCAAGCGAATCTTCAAATTTTCCAATCCTATCATCCATAACCCCCACCTCCCCCTCTACAATGTATTGTAGAGCCGTTGGAATTTTTCGTCTTTCTTGGTATTTTGGAGCCAAGACGGATAAGGCAGGGAAGCCTTTGGAATCGGTGGCTTATAAGCGTTCGAGGATTTGTGCAAGCCATTGGGGCCCTATTTCGTTGGGATGGCACCCACGGGGGTAGAATCGGGATTAGCGACAAAGGGCGGAGTAGCAACTTTCTCATTCTCGGACGGTGGAGCCACTTTGTTATCGATAATGACGTCGACATGTATTGCAATTGTTGCATGATCATGGCAAGATTTAGATTGGAGGCCGGCGGTGGAGCATTCATTGGGGGAGATGGTCGAGAGGGGCCCATGTAAGGTTTAGAGTGTCCAAAGCCCGGATGCATGCAGTTGCTCGGATGGTATGGGGGGTTTTGATTTGATGGCCGAACAATTGGTGGACGAGAGCCACCATAGACCGGTTGATAGCCTTGTACCCCACAAACGTCCTCCGATTGAGGCACCAGAATATAATGAGAAGGATTCTACGGACAATAAAGATTATCATGCCCAACCATACCACGAGTCAAACAAGAAGGATCCATGGTCAGAGGCGACACCTTAGCCATTTGAGCCTTAATAGCGGCCAACTCTTTCTCTAACTCAATCTCTCTTGGGGAAGGAGTGTCAAGCACATCTTTGACCTCATTAGCGCTCGAATATAAAGCACGGGATGACCTTTGATTGGGAATTTTTTGCAAGGGTGGTGAAAACTTTGAGAATCTCATGAGGGGGTTGTTCCGTCATATTACCCCAGGCCGTCGTATCCACCATATATTAAAATTGAGGTTTTACGGCCTCATAAAATGTTTGGATAAAAAGCTCCTTGGGTAAGCGATGATGGGGGTAGCTATCAAGAAGTTCCTCAAAATGGGCCCATGCCGAATGAAACGGTTCATTTTTCATTTGCTTGAACGAGATAATTTTAACCCGTAACAGGGCCGTCTTTTCCATAGAGTAGTAATGATCCAAAAACAAGGCCGAGAGTTCGTCCCAAGTGTGAATCGAATTCGGTGTTATGCCCATGAACCATGACAACGCTTTATCTTGCAAAGCATAAGAAAAACAACGAAGACGTAGATGCTCCAAACTCATCATATTAGGGCGATGAAAACCCGAAACTTGACACATAAATTGGCGGAGGAATTGGAGAGCATCTTCTTTTGCAAATCCATGAAAAATCGGGAGTCGAGCGAAATTGAGGGAATGGATATCAATTGCCATTATCTCGGGGGGCAAGGCAATGCAAGAAGAAACCAGAGCACCCACGAAGGCCTTACTCACGTCTCGCATAGAACGGATGGGGGCATGAGCATCGGGATTCAAACCACCAAAATGGTCGTAAAGATTGGGAACATCATTTCGGACCTCATTAATGGCATCTCCAAACCCGGGGCCACCATTATAACCATACAGATTAATATTCGGCATCGGATTGTAGTTATGCGTCGGAGGACTACCATATGGGCCGGAATTTAGGCTCGGTATAGTTGGAAAATGTTGTGGAGCTCCATACCCATACGGACCAGGAGTCGGGGCTCCATAACCACAACCGGATCCATTAAACTCGACATGGTTTGCACCATGCCCTCCCATGCCGGGTGGACCAAAGCTTTGAGAACCGAGGACAACGTGGTTTGCACCGTGCCCTCCCACGTGTCCCATTCCAACCGAACCACCACCATTCCCAACATGGTATGCACCATGCCCTCCCATGTTGGGAACAAAGCCTCCATTAAATGAATTAGGGAAAGGAGTAATACCTTGGTGTTGGCCCGTGGCATGCCCTTGAGTGGTAAAACCACTCCCTTGAAATCATAGAGCTTGCTCGGAAGGTGGCGGGGGAACAAGGTTCGACGACCCGACATTTTCGCTTGAAGCGGGCTCCTCATGAACTACGGGCTCGGTAATATTAGAATTTTGAGGATCGGCCCGGGGGGATTTCCCGTTAGAGTCAAGAAATGGGCCCTTATTTGGAAGATTGGTAGCCATATTAAAATTAAGAAGCAAGGGATGTCGAAGACGTCGTAAACGATCAGGGTTAGTAGTATAAGGGATTAGTTCGTGTCCGAGCGAACGACGACCTTGCATACACTCAAAGAAATTGTCAAATAAAAAGGAAAGCTAAAAACACAACGAAACGACAATTAAACCGAAGGCCTTAACCAAGCCGTGTCGCAACGGCACCATTTTGAAGTGTATTGTTTCGTGGTTTTTCAAAATAAAAGGTTTATTGGCTCGGTTTTATCGGAAATCGATTCGATTGTACATTTCAAAGTGTTTGAAGCTTGGAAAATAACAATAAAATGAAAATAAAGCAATTAAAGTAACTAAACTAAGCTAGGAATTGAAATTGCATGTTGGTAGGATGCCTCGATCGTATTCCATTAATGGAAATGCAAGCAAGTAAAGGAAATAAGCATAAACAAGCATTGTTTCATCAAGTACTACCATGCATGCACAAGGTACAACCATGCATGAAAACTCAAATAATGCAAATTAACAAAAATTGAAAGCATCAATGTAAAGAGAAATAAAAGTTGACGTGAAAGTTTAAAACTTTAAGGAAAATGACAAGTAATAAAGAGTAGATCTAAGATTCATTTTTAAAACTATGCATGAAAATAAAATTGCAAATAAAGCATATGAAAAACTCAAAACCAAGATGATCCAAGACCCGATCTATGATCTAGATGTGTCACTCATCTAAACTCCATAGCCAAATCATAAGATTCAACAAGTAATCAAGGAGCTAAGAGAAAAAGCATAAAATTGAAGAACATGCATGAAAATGAAGAACAAGCTTGAAACTAAAAGGAAAATTACTATAATAATAGATGAGGATCCAATAGCTTGAATTATAATCAAAGTACTAATCCAAAGGAGTATTTGGATTCTTCTTGAGCTTACAAACCCAAGGAAATGCTTGAAGATTAAATCAAAAACCTAAGAGAGAGACAGTAGATCTAGAAAATTGAAGAGAAATTAAGCCCAATACTCATGCAAGAGTTGGGTGTTGAGTGGATAATGCCTCAAGTCAAGTTGAGGGGTTTATATAGTTATTAGTAGGGGCAAACTTGTCAAAACACTTTGAATCCCGTACTCACAGTCGATCGAATGCGATTCAGTCGATCGACTGCCCTGTCGATCGACTAAGGTCAGTCAATCGACTGCCATGCCAATTAGGGGAGCTCTCTGTTGCGCAGTCGATTTTCGGGGCGTGCAGTCGATTCTCTTGTGAGCAGTCGATCGACTTCCCTATCGATCGAATTAGGTCAGTCGATCGAATGCCTTGCCGATTGGGGGAGCTCTCTGTTGAGCAGTCGATTCACTTGGAAGTAGTCGATCGAATGCCTACTGCCCTTGCAGTCGATCGGGCAGTCGGTAGGGCATTTGATTAGGCTAGATTTTCATCGTTTCGGCACGGATTTGTGAGCTTCAAGGCCTCGACTTGATCCCCATCAACTTAGAGTCAGTCCACTTCCTCGTGCCTCCTACAATATACGAATTTTGAATTCAAAACCCACGAATCATCATAAAAAATGCACGTACCAAGCTTCAATCCTAAAAACGAGAAAATGACTGAAGACCCTAATAGAAAACGACTCAAAACTACTAGAAATGAAGCTAAACCCTAATAAAAAAGTACAAAAAAAACACAACAATTACATGCAAAACAGTCGAATGCCTTTGTCATATGCCTTCAATGAAGATGCAAGTAAAATCAAAAATTTAGTAAGAACAAGCAATGTTTCATCAAGTACAAGCATGCTTGCTCAAGGTACAACAATGCTTGCATGAACATAAAAACTTGAATAATGCAAGTTTTCGTAAATTGAAAGCACAAATAGATAAAGCAATGAAAATGGACGGGAAAGTTCGAAACTTTATGGAAGACAACAAGGAACAAAGCATAGATCTTGGATTTAGCATGAAGAAAGGTACAAAAATTAAAAATCAAAATAAAGCATGTGAAAAACTCAAAATCAAGATGATCCATGACCCGATCTATGATCTAGACGTGTCACTCATCTCGATTCCATAGTCAGTTCTTAAGATCTAACATGAATTCAAGGTGCTAAGATAAAAGGCATACAAATGAAGAAAATACATCAAACATATGAAATTTCATGAAATTAAATGATCCAGGCCTCGATCTATGATCTAGATGTTTCACTCAACTAGATTCCACAGATGATTCACAAGATCAAGGACAAATTCTAATACCTAAGGCAAAACGCATAAAATAAATGAAAAACAAAGCATGAAATTGAAAGAGAGCTTACTAGAATTAAAGAGAGAATCCAAAAGCTTGATTGAAATTGCAAACAATTAAAAATCCAAGGGAGTACTTGAATCCTTATTGAGCTTACAAACCCAAGGCAAAAATCTTGAAAACTTATTCTAAGAGCTAGAGATAATAAATCCTATACCCAAGCTTGGGTTGGGAGGAGGTGATCTACAAAAAAAATGAGAGTTGGGTTCTATTTATAATAGGTCTTATTAGGGAAAAATGGTTTAAGTAAGCCTTATAAGCTTGGATTTCCCATGTTTGACCAAATTTGACCCAAAGTGGTCAAACTAGACCATTTGGGTCGATATGGCTCGGTAATTGGGCGAGAGGCTCAGCTGGGCTCGGACACTGGGTAACCCAGTGTCGGCAACGTACCCAGTGTCTACAGAAGTGTGCGGGCGTGTGCTGGGAGCTATCGGCAGGGGTGTGCGGGCGGGCTCGGACACTGGGTAACCCAGTGTCGGCAGGAGTGTGCGGGCGTGTGCTGGGAGCTATCGGCCCTGTCTCTTATACACATCTAGATGTGTATAAGAGACAGCGGCAGGAGTGTGCGGGCGTGTGCTGGGCGCCTGTCTCTTATACACATCTAGATGTGTATAAGAGACAGGCTCAGCTGGGCTCGGACACTGGGTAACCTAGTGTTGGCAACATACCCAGTGTCAGTCGTAATTCTTCAAATCGAGGCTCGAATTCGCTAAAACTCCACTCGTAATCCCACACTCGACCATATCAAGACCATAATACTTCAAAATACCTAAATTAAATATAAAATTAATTAATTAAACCCATTAATCCATATTAAGTATAAAATCAAAGAGAAACACAAAAAAGAAAAACAAAACGAGAAAACAAACGAAAAACCTATTAAAACTCGACTCAAAACCACTAAAAATGACACTAAAACCTAATTAAAAACACGAGCAAAATACCACATTACATGAAAAACAACTACCCCACACTTATCGGGTTGTTCGTCATCGAACAACGAAAAGAATCGAGAGTGTACATGCAATGAACATTATGTAAAAGGAAAAATACTTGTTCTTATCCTTATTAATATGATGGGATTATCAACACAGACTCGCTATCGTCAAGCATTGCTCGTATTACTCTTTCTCAAATGCAAGCCAAATCGATGACTTCCTCTCAAAGGAAATTTTGGGGGTGTTCTCTCAATTCGCTCAAGTGTTTAGTATATATGACGTGTTTACGCTCGAGTCGGTCAATACATGCACCTTGTCAAGATCTAAAAAACCAGACGACCATATCCAAACTCAAATACTTCAAAATACCTAAATCAAATATAAAATTAACTAATTAAACCTATTAATCCATATTAAGTATAAAATCAAAGAGAAACACAAAAAAACAACAAAATGAGAAAACAAACAAAAAACCTAATAAAACTCGACTAAAAACCACTAAAAATGACACTAAAACCTAATTAAAAACATGAGAAAAATACMACATTAATTGAGAAACAACTACCACACACTTCTCGGGTTGTTCTTCCTCGAACAATGAAAAGAATCGAGAGTGTACATGCAATGAACATTATGTAAAAAAAAAAAAAATCCTTGTGCTTATCCTTATTAATATGATGGGATTATCAACATAGACTCGCTATCGTCAAGCATTGCTCATATTACTCTTTCTCAAATGCAAGCCAAATCGATGGCTTCCTCTCAAAGGAAATTTTGGGGGTGTTCGCTCAATTCGCTCAAGTGTTTAGTATATAGGACGTGTTTACGTTCAAGTCAGTCAATACATGCACCTTGTCAAGATTTCACAAATCGGACGCTCAAAATTGCTCATAGTTCATGACCAAATACGAATCGAAAGAGGTATTTATTTTAGGTTGTAATGTTGGCTCTTTGGTAAGGTATGGAACATTTGGATATAGTGAGTATCACACGATCAAACGCTATCAAGAACACACAAAATCCTAATTTCTAAAACCCAAAGCTTATGATCGCTTCACCCTTCCCAATTCACTAAACTCTCATTTTCGAAACCTTTTCGTATACTCACATGCTTTTCAGACTTTATTTCACAACACTTAGAAGCTTTTCGAATTTGCTACTTTTTACTAAACTTAGCCTTTTTGAATTAATATTTTCATTTGAATGCACGCTTTATCACTTTTCGTGATTTGTGTTGGAGTATTCTTCTTCTTCTTCTTTTTTTTTTGTATAAGCAACTCAAAACCCGAAACCCACAATCGATTTCCCTCACATTTCTTGTCAACTAATCATACACTCTTACCTCACAATTTATGAAGATATAAGGGCTAAAATCGTGTTCGGTTAACAAGAAACGGGACATAGGCTCAAGGGGGCTCGTTTAGAATTTTTAAAGTAGCTTAAATGTATGTATATGGCCGGAACAAGGGTGATATATGTGCCCCGATGTCATTTTCGAATTCAATCATGTACGAGAAAAACCAAACCTCCTCAATGCAATTTCCATAAAAATGCAAGCAAGCCGATAAATCACACAAGGCTACTCACTAGTTTGCAACGGATTTGGGAGCAAAATCCAAAGATCTTTGAGAGCGTTGTAATCTTTTCACGAGAGAATGTTGATTATAAATAGGGAAAAAAATTCTTTTCCACCTGTACTTGTAGCGTTTTTAGTTTGCAACCTAATGTTTTTTTTGTTGTTATTAAAAACCCAAAGTATGCGGGTTTCGCTCTTTGCAACCTTTAGGCTATTTATTCAAAAAATGTTTGAATCGAAGCACGTAAACCGCTTGCCTCATCACCAATTATTATGTTGGGCAATGTTTTCATATTTTTAGAATGAGGCATGAGGTTTACGTTCTTCGATTCAACCATTTTTTGAATGAAAAATAGCCTGAAGGTCGCAAAGAGCGAAACCCGCATACTCTGGGTTGTTAATAACCACAAAAAAAAACATTAGGTTGCAAACCATAAAAACGCTACAAGTACAGGTGGCAAAGAATCTTTTTCCCTTATATATATAGGTGGGTTTTGGACGAAACACAAAAATTTAACTCCTTACACAAGAGGATATATACATGCAAAAATCCGACAAGTAAACTATTCAAACTTCCAAGTAAGAGGTGATTGTTCAACAATGTAATAAAGACACAAAAATGACTCAACCCTATAATAGCACAAATAGTAAGCGTCACTTCGCCAAGGTTCGAGTTAAGAAAGACAAATCACGCTTTATAAAACCCGGACCCTAACAACCTACACACCCCATACTTAAACCATGCAATGCCCTCATTGCACTTTAATGAAAAACAATTAAAATGAGGGTGAGATAGAAGCTTCCTAAACCGAGAGAGTTTGAGTCGAGCTCGTTGGGGTTCACTTAAGCATCCAAGAAATCCAAGCAAAAACCGAGCACGACTTGTTTCTCCCATCTCCATGAGCACTAATAGCTTATCAAATCGGCAAAGGTTGGAGTCGGAAAGCAAAACACTAAAAGAGAAAATCACACGAAATTAAAAAATCAAGAAAATATGTACATAAATCGAGATAAAACAAAACAAAAGACTAGACAGAACCCAAAAGACAACAAAAATAATTTTTTTTTTAATTTTTCAATTTTTCAATGTTTTTGGATTTCTTTTTTGTAATAAGAAAGAAAGAAAGTAAGAAATGTAAAAATAAAAAAAATAAACGAAAAGAACATGGGTTGCCTCCCAAGAAGCGCTTGTTTTACATCACAAGCTTGACGAACTCTCTTTTTGGTCAAGGTGGAAAGATAACGGGAGGATCCACGAAATCAATATCCTCCTTGTCGGGAGGATCCACTCTTTTGAGTGTTCTCGGCGCATTGCATAACTCAAATAGGATCCTCCAAAAAGCAAACGTTCTATGTAGGCAAATGAAACTCGTCTCGGCTAGGTCTTCGGATGGAATGGTGGTTTTGAAGTGCCCCGATGACTCATTGAGGAAATAAAAGGAATAATGGCCGGCTAGCTTGTTCAACCTTTGATCGATAAACGGGGAAACGAAATGATCTCTCTTGGTAATCGCATTTAACTTTTTAGAATCGATCAACATCCTCCAACCCATTGTATCTTTCGTAGCCATCAACTCTCCTTTTCCATCCTTAAAAATGAACATGACGCTCGTCTTGGGCACCAAGTCAATGGGATTCACCCACTCACTCTTGGAGATCACAAACATCAATCCTTCCCACAACAACCTCCAAATTCTGACTATTTCCATATGGGGGCTAACTCCCTTAACAACTTCGGGTCTCCAACCAATAACACCCTTAAGAACATTGAGCACTTCAACCATCCTCTCCTCCTACTCTCAATTCGGACCGGCAAAGATTATAATCGGCTTGCTCTCCTCCTCTTCCAAAAAGACATGCTCGACGTGAGATGGGAAAGCCTTAGGCTCGGGCTGTGCATCCACTCGGCCTCATCGGAAACTAGCTCAAACAATTCACCGACCCCCTCAAGATACTCTTCAAGCTCTTCAATCTTACTATCCACGATCTCCTCCTCAAGATGATTTTCAATTTTTTCACTCTTATCATCAACTATTTCCACCTCTCCCGCCAAAAATATGTCGGCGCCCTCAACGACACAATCATAATATCCTTCACTCAAGTCGTTGGCACATTGAAACACAATGAGCTCGTCTTTATGATCAAGGGGCTCATCATCCTCACAATAATCCTCAATATAGACTTCCCGGCCAACCTCCTCCTCATTTCTCCATTCCTCCATATAAACTTGTTCGACCAACTCTTGGGCCACGTCCATGCGTAAGAAAATCTCGAAAGATAAGCTTTATGGATAGGGTATAGGGGCATCGAGAATATTCTTTACAAAATTGGGGAGGGTAAAATCGGGAAGAGGAAGAATACTCGTAATAGAAACCACCTCCACCTCGGATGGCGGAACAATCGTATTATCAACCACCCCACAATTTCCAATGACCGTGAACGTAAGAGGATGCGAAGGTTGGCTTGGCAATTTGTCTTCCTCATTCGCTTGATTCAATATATTCATATCACTTTCCAATTGCTCAATTGTAGCCTCGAGAGCATTGAACTTACTATCGAACGAAGCCAACGTGATGGAAAGTGTTTGCAATTTTTGCAAAATGGCCAAGAGATTCGGATCGGAGGGAGGAATAGGAGCATTCATCGGAATATGGAGGGCAGGAGGGTCATTTTTGGCATTGGAGCTCACAGCGCCAAACAAGTCATACGGATCGGGATTTTGAGTACTATTATTGGTACCAACCTGGGTATGATTGAAATCGTAAGCATGAGGACTTCCATACGGTCGGGATTCAGAAATCTGCCATTCACATTCTCATTCAGACTCACCAAGCCACCATTAGACATGCTCGTGAATTGATTGGGAGCACTATAACCCTAGTACGGACTATTCGTATCAAGGTAACTGTTGGGTTGCCCATAGCAGAACCCACCATCCGCAACGTGGTTTGCACCATGCCCTCCCACGTTGCCAAGGCCATTATACAACATCTCATTCCCAACATGGTTTGCACCATGCCCTCCCATGTTGGGAATGTATCCACCATACAACAAGTACCTATCATACTTAAAAAAATAATTGTCAAAAAATAAAGAAAGCTAGAAACACAATAAAATAAAAATCAAATCGAAAGCCTTACCCAAGCCGAGTCACAATGACCCCATTCTGAAGTGTAGTTTTTTGTGGTTTTTGGAAATAAAGGTTCATTTGGCATTATATTATCGAAAATCAGTTCGAATGAAGGTTTCAAGGTGTTTCAAGCTATGAGAAATGAAAGTAAAATGAAAATAAAGCAATTAAAATATCTAAACTACATTAGAAATTGAAATTACATGTTGGTCGGATGCCTCGGTCATATGCCTTCAATGAAAATGCAAGCAAAATCGAAAATTGATCAAGAACAAGTAATGTTTCATCAAGTACAAGCATGCATGCTCAAGGAACAACAATGCTTGCTTGAACATAAAAACTTGAATAATGCAAGTTTTTTGTAAATTGAAAGCACAAATAGATAAAGAAATGAAAATGGATCAGAAAGTTCGAAACTTTATGGAAGACAACAAGGAATAAAGCATAGATCAAGGATTTAGCATGAAATAAAGCACAAAAATAAAAATCAAAATAAAGCATGTGAAAAACTCAAAATAAAGATGATTCAAGACCCGATCTATGATCCAGACGTGTCATTCATCTAGATTCCATAGCCAGTACTTAAGATCTAACATGAACTCAAGGTGCTAAGACAAAAAACATAAAAATGAAGAAAATGCTTGAAACATATGAAATTGCGTGAAATTAAACGATCTAGGCCTCGATCTATGATCTAGATGTGTCAAACAACTAGACTCCATAGATGATGCACAAGATCAAGCACAAATTCTAATACCTAAGGCAAAAAGCATAAAACAAATGAAAAACAAAGTATGAAATTGAAAGAAAGCTTACTAGAATTAAAGAGAGAATCCCAAAGCGTGATTGAAATTGCAAGGAATTAAAAATCCAAGGGAGTACTTGAATCCTTCTTGAGTTTCCAAATTCGAGGCAAAAAGCTTGAAAACTTATTCTAAGTGTTAGAGTGAATAAATCCCAAACCCAAATTTGGGTTGGGAGGAGGTGATCTACAAAAAAAATGAGAGTTGGGTTCTATTTATAATAGGTCTTATTAGGGGTAAATGGGTCAAGTAAGCCTTATAAGTTTGGATTTCCCATGTTTGACAAAACTTGACCCAAAATTGTCGAACTAGACCATTTGGGTCGATATGAAGGGCGAGTGTCATTTTCATTTTTAAGGATGAAAAACGGAGAGTTTGATGGTTACGAAAGATACAATGGGTTTGGAGGATGTTGATCGATTTTAAAAAGTTAAATGCGATTACCAAGAGAGATCATTTCCTTTCCCCGTTTATCGATCAAAGGTTGAAATAAGCTAGCCAGACATTATTCCTTTTATTTTCTCAACGAGTCATCGGGGCACTTCAAAACCACCATTCCACCCGAAGACCTAGCCGAGATGGAGTTTCATTTGCCCACTTAGAACGTTTTGCTTTTTGGCGGATCCTATTTGAGCTATGCAATGCGCCGAGAACGCTCCAAAAGAGTCGATCCTCCCCGACAAGGAGGATATTATTTTCATGGATCTTCCCATTATCTTTCCACATTGACCAAAAAGAGAGTTCGTCAAGCTTGTGATGTAAAACAAGCGCTTCTTGGGAGGAAACCCATGTTCTTTTCGTTTATTTCTTTTATTTTTACATTTCTTACTTTCTTTCTTTCTTATTACAAAAAAAAATATCCAGAACATTCAAAAGTTGAAAATTTAAAAAAAAAATGTTTTTGTTGTCTTTTGGGTTCTATCTAGTCTTTGGTTTTTGTTTTATCTCGATTTATGTACATATTTTCTTGAGTTTTTAATTTCGTGTTGATTTTCTCTTTTAGTGTTTTGATTTTCCAAACTCCAACCTTTGCCGATTTAATAAGCTATTAGCGCTCATGGGAGATGGGGAGAAATAAGTCGTGCTCGGTTCTTGGATTTCTTGGATGCTTAAGTTGACCCCACCGAGCTCGACTCAAACTCGCTCGGTTTAGGAAGCTTCTATTTAACCCTCCTTTTAATTGGTTTTCATTAAAATGCAATGAGGGCATTGCATGGTTTAAGTATGGGGTGTGTAGGTTTTTAGGGTCCGGGTTTTATAAAGCATGATTTGTCTTTCTTAACTCGAACCTTGGCGAATAGACGCTTACTATTTGGTTTTTATAGGGTTGAGTCGTTTTTGTGTTTTTATTACATTGTTGAACAATTACCACTTTCTTGGAAGTTTGAATAGTTTACTTTTAGGGTTTTTGCATGTATATATGCTCTTGTGTAAGGAGTTAAATTTTTGTGTTTCATCCAAAACACGCCTATATATATAATCAACATTCTCTCGTGAAAAGATTACAATGCTATAAAAGCTCTTTGGATTTTGCTCCTAAATTTGGTGCAAACTAGTGAGTAGCCTTGTGTGATTTATCGGCTTGCTTGCATTTTTATGGAAATTGCAATTAGGAGGTTTGGTTTTGCTCGTACATGATTGAATTCGAAAATGACCTCGAGGCACATATATCACCCTTGTTCCGACTATATCCATACATTTAAGCTACTTTGAAAATCCCAAACGAATCCCCTTGAGCCTATGTCCCGTTTCTTTTTAGCCGCGTTTGATTTTAGCCCTTATATCTTCATAAATTGTGAGGTAAGAGTGTATGATTAGTTGACAAGAAACGTGAGGGAAATCGATTGTGGGTTTTGGGTTTTGAGTTGCTTATACAAAAAAAAAAAGGAGAAGAAGAATAATACTCTAACACAAATCACGAAAAGTGAAAAAGCGTGCTTTCAAATGAAAAGCCTAATTCAAAAAGGCTAAGTTTAGTAAAAAGAAGTAAATTCAAAAACCTTTAAGTGTTTTGAAATAAAGTCGGAAAAGCGTGTGAGTATACGAAAGGTTTCGAATGAGAGTTTAGTGAATTGGGAAGGGTGAAGCGATCAGAAGCTTCGGGTTTTAGAAATTAGGATTTTGTGTGTTATTGATAGTGTTTGATCATGTGTTACCCACTATATCCAAATGTTCCATACCTTACCAAAGAGCCAACATTACAACCCAAAATAAATACCTATTTTGATTCTTATTTGGTCATGAACTATGAGCAATTTTGAGCGTCCGATTTGTGAAATCTTGACAAGGTGCATGTATTGACTGACTTGAGCGTAAACACGTCCTATATACTAAACACTTGAGCGAATTGAGCGAACACCCCCAAAATTTCCTTTGAGAGGAAGCCATCGATTTGGCTTGCATTTGAGAAAGAGTAATATGAGCAATGCTTGACGATAGCGAGTCTATGTTGATAATCCATCATATTAATAAGGATAAGCACAAGGATTTTTTCTTTTTACATAATGTTCATTGCATGTACACTCTCGATTCTTTTCATTGTTCGAGGAAGAACAACCCGAGAAGTGTGGTGGTAGTTGTTTCTCAATTAATGTTGTATTTTTCTCATGTTTTTAATTAGGTTTTAGTGTCATTTTTAGTGGTTTTTAGTCGAGTTTTATTAGGTTTTTTGTTTGTTTTCTCATTTTGTTGTTTTTTTGTGTTTCTCTTTGATTTTATACTTAATATGGATTAATAGGTTTAATTAGTTAATTTTATATTTGATTTAGGTATTTTGAAGTATTTGAGTTTGGATATGGTCGAGTGTGGGCTTACGAGTGGAGTTTTAGCGAAATCGGGCCTCGATTTGAAGAAATTACGGCTGACAGTGGGTACGTTGCCAACACTGGGTTAACCAGTGTCCGATACCCAGCACCCCGCATACCCATGTCGAGAGCTGCCGACACTGAGTTACCCAGTGTCCGAGCCCGCTCGCACACCCCTGCCAACAACTCCCAGCACACGCTCGCACACTTCTGCAGACACTGGGTACGTTGTCGACACTAGGTTACCCATTGTCCGAGCCCAGCCGAGAATTCTCGCCCAATTACCGAGCCATACCATGACATATCGACCCAAATGTCTAGTTTCGACAATTTTGGGTCAAGTTTTGTCAAACATGGGAAATCCAAACTTATAAGGCTTACTTGACCCATTTACCCCTAATAAGACCTATTATAAATAGAACCCAACTCTCATTTTTTTTGTAGATCACCTCCTCCCAACCCAAATTTGGGTTTGGGATTTATTCACTCTAACACTTAGAATAAGTTTTCAAGCTTTTTGCCTCGAATTTGGAAACTCAAGAAGGATTCAAGTACTCCCTTGGATTTTTAATTCCTTGCAATTTCAATCACGCTTTGGGATTCTCTCTTTAATTCTAGTAAGCTTTCTTTCAATTTCATACTTTGTTTTCATTTGTTTTATGCTTTTTGCCTTAGGTATTAGAATTTGTGCTTGATCTTGTGCATCATCTATGGAGTCTAGTTGTTTGACACATCTAGATCATAGATCGAGGCCTAGATCGTTTAATTTCACGCAATTTCATATGTTTCAAGCATTTTCTTCATTTTTATGTTTTTTGTCTTAGCACCTTGAGTTCATGTTAGATCTTAAGTACTGGCTATGGAATCTAGATGAGATGACACGTCTAGATCATAGATCGGGTCTTGAATCATCTTGATTTTGAGTTTTTCACATGCTTTATTTTGAATTAAAGTTTTGTGCTTTATTTCATGCTAAATCCTAGATCTATGCTTTATTCCTTGTTGTCTTCCATAAAGTTTTGAACTTTCTGATCCATTTTCATTGCTTTATCTATTTGTGCTTTCAATTTACAAAAATTTTGCATTATTCAAGTTTTTATGTTCAAGCAAGCATTGTTGTTCCTTGAGCATGCATGCTTGTACTTGATGAAACATTACTTGTTCTTGATAAATTTTCGATTTTGCTTGCATTTTCATTGAAGGCATACGACCGAGGCATCCGACCAACTTGTAATTTCAATTTCTAATGTAGTTTAGATAGTTTAATTGCTTTATTTTCATTTTCCTTTACTTTCTCAAAGCTTGAAACACCTTGAAACCTTCATTCGAATTGATTTTCGATAATATAAAGCCAAATGAACCTTTATTTCCAAAAACCACAAAAAACTACACTTCAAAATGGCGTCGTTGCGACTCGGCTTGGTTAAGGCTTTCGATTTGATTTTTATTTTATTGTGTTTCTAGCTTTCTTTGTTTTTTGACATTTTTTTGTTAAGTATGATAGGTACTTGTTGTATGGTGGATACATTCCCAACATGGGAGGGCATGGTGGCAAACCATGTTGGGAATGAGATGTTGTATAATGGCCTTGGCAACGTTGGGAGGGCATGGTGCAAAAAAAAAAAAAATCCTTGTGCTTATCCTTATTAATATGATGGGATTATCAACATAGACTCGCTATCGTCAAGCATTGCTCATATTACTCTTTCTCAAATGCAAGCCAAATCGATGGCTTCCTCTCAAAGGAAATTTTGGGGGTGTTCGCTCAATTCGCTCAAGTGTTTAGTATATAGGACGTGTTTACGCTCAAGTCAGTCAATACATGCACCTTGTCAATATTTCACAAATCGGACGCTCAAAATTGCTCATAGTTCATGACCAAATAAGAATCAAAATAGGTATTTATTTTGGGTTGTAATGTTGGCTCTTTGTTAAGGTATGGAACATTTGGATATAGTGGGTAACACATGATCAAACACTATCAATAACACATAAAATCCTAATTTCTAAAACCCGAAGCTTCTGATCGCTTCACCCTTCCCAATTCACTAAACTCTCATTCGAAACCCTTTCGTATACTCACACGCTTTTCCGACTTTATTTCAAAACACTTATAAGGTTTTTGAATTTACTTCTTTTTACTAAACTTAGCCTTTTTGAATTAGGCTTTTCATTTGAAAGCACGCTTTTTCACTTTTCGTGATTTGTGTTAGAGTATTATTCTTCTTCTCCTTTTTTTTTTTGTATAAGCAACTCAAAACCCAAAACCCACAATCGATTTCCCTCACGTTTCTTGTCAACTAATCATACACTCTTACCTCACAATTTATGAAGATATAAGGGCTAAAATCAAACGCGGCTAAAAAGAAACGGGACATAGGCTCAAGGGGATTCGTTTGGGATTTTCAAAGTAGCTTAAATGTATGGATATAGTCGGAACAAGGGTGATATATGTGCCTCGAGGTCATTTTCGAATTCAATCATGTACGAGCAAAACCAAACCTCCTAATTGCAATTTCCATAAAAATGCAAGCAAGCCGATAAATCACACAAGGCTACTCACTAGTTTGCACCAAATTTAGGAGCAAAATCCAAAGAGCTTTTATAGCATTGTAATCTTTTCACGAGAGAATGTTGATTATATATATAGGCGTGTTTTGGATGAAACACAAAAATTTAACTCCTTACACAAGAGCATATATACATGCAAAAACCCTAAAAGTAAACTATTCAAACTTCCAAGAAAGTGGTAATTGTTCAACAATGTAATAAAAACACAAAAACGACTCAACCCTATAAAAACCAAATAGTAAGCGTCTATTCTCCAAGGCTCGAGTTAAGAAAGACAAATCATGCTTTATAAAACCCGGACCCTAAACACCTACACACCCCATACTTAAACCATGCAATTCCCTCATTGCATTTTAATGAAAACCAATTAAAAGGAGGGTTAAATAGAAGCTTCCTAAACCGAGCGAGTTTCAGTCGAGCTCGGTGGGGTCAACTTAAGCATCCAAGTAAAAACCGAGCACGACTTATTTCTCCCATCTCCATGAGCGCTAATAGCTTATTAAATCGGCAAAGGTTGGAGTTGGAAATCAAAACACTAAAAGAGAAAATCACACGAAATTAAAAACTCAAGAAAATATGTACATAAATCGAGATAAAACAAAACCAAAGACTAGATAGAACCCAAAAGACAACAAAAACATTTTTTTTTAAATTTTCAACTTTTGAATGTTCTGGATATTTTTTTTTGTAATAAGAAAGAAAGAAAGTAAGAAATGTAAAAATAAAAGAAATAAACGAAAAGAACATGGGTTTCCTCCCAAGAAGCGCTTGTTTTACATCACAAGCTTGACGAACTCTCTTTTTGGTCAATGTGGAAAGATAATGGGAAGATCCATGAAAATAATATCCTCCTTGTCGGGAGGATCGACTCTTTGGAGCGTTCTCGGCGCATTGCATAGCTCAAATAGGATCCGCCAAAAAGCAAACGTTCTAAGTGGGCAAATGAAACTCATCTCGGCTAGGTCTTCGGGTGGAATGGTGGTTTTGAAGTGCCCCGATGACTCGTTGAGAAAATAAAAGGAATAATGTCTGGCTAGCTTATTCAACCTTTGATCGATAAACGGGGAAAGGAAATGATCTCTCTTGGTAATCGCATTTAACTTTTTAAAATCGATCAACATCCTCCAACCCATTGTATCTTTCGTAACCATCAACTCTCCGTTTTCATCCTTAAAAATGAAAATGACACTCGCCTTGGTCACCAAGTCAATGGGATTCACCCACTTGCTCTTCGAGATCACAAACATCAATCCTTCGCACAACAACCTTTAAATTTCGACTATTTCCATACGGGGGCTACCTTTAACAACTCCGGGTCTCCAACCAATAGCACCCTTAAGAACATTGAGAATTTCAACCATCCTCTCGTCCTCCTCTCGACTTGGACTGACAAAGATGATAATAGGCTTGCTCTCCTCCTCTTCCAAATATACATGCTCGACGTGAGATGGGAAAGGCTTAGGCTCGGGCTTGTGCGTCCTCTCGGCCTCATTGGAAACTAGCGAAAACAATTCATCGACCCCCTCAAGATACTATTCAAGCTCTTCAATCTTACTATACACGATCTCCTCCTCAAGATGATTTTCAATTTTCTCACTCTTATCATCAACTATTTTCACCTCCCCCGCCAAAAATATGTCGGTGCCCTCAAAGACACAATCATAATATCCTTCACTCAAGTTGTTGGCACATTGAAACAGAATGGGCTCGTCTTTATGATCAAGGAGCTCATCATCCTCACAATAACCCTCAATATAGACTTCCTGGCCAACCTCCTCCTCATTGCTCCATTCTTCCATATAAACTTGTTCGACCAACTCTTGTTCCACGTCCATGCGTAAGCAAATCTCGAAGGATAAGCTTTATGGATAGGGCATAGGGGCATCAGGAATATTCTTTGCAAAATTGGGGTGGGTAAAATCGGGAAGAGGAAGAATACTTGTAATAGAAACCACCTCCACCTCGGACGGTGGAACAACCGTATTATCAACCACCCCACCACTTCCAATGACTGTGACCGTAAGAGGATGCGAAGGTTGGCTTGGAAATTTGTCTTCCTCATTCGCTTGCTTCAATATATTCATATCACTTTCCAATCGCTCAATTGTAGCCTCGAGAGCATTGAACTTAGTATTGAACGAAGCCAACGTGACGGAAAGTGTGTGCAATTTTTGCAAAATGGCCAAGAGATTTGGATCGGAGGGAGGAATAGGAGCATTCATCGGAATATGGAGGACGGGAGGGGCATTTTGGGCATTGGAGCTCACACGGCCAAACAACTCATATGGATCGGGATTTTGAGTACTATTGTTGGTACCATCCGGGGTATGATTGAAATTGTAAGCATGAGGACTTCCATACGGGTCAGGATTCGGAAAGCTGCAATTCACATTCCCATTCGGAATCACCAAGTGACCATTAGACATGCTCGTGAATTGATTGGGAGCACTATAACCCTCGTACGGAATATTCGTATCCAGGTAACTGTTATACCCAACATGTTTTGCACTATTCCCTCCCATGTTGAGTTGCCCATAGACGATTCCACCATTGGCAACGTGGTTTGCACCATGCCCTCCCACGTTGCCAAGGCCATTATACAACATCTCATTCCCAACATGGTTTGCACCATGCCCTCCCATGTTGGGAATGTATCCACCATTAGAACAAGTACCTATCATACTTAACAAAAAAATGTCAAATAACAAAGAAATCTAGAAACACAATAGAATAACAATCAAATTGAAAGCCTTAACCAAGCCGAGTTGCAACGACGCCATTTTGAAGTGTAGTTTTTTGTGGTTTTTAGAAATAAAGGTTCATTTAGCTTGATATTATCGAAAATCGACTCGATTGAAGGTTTGAAGGTGTTTCAAGCTTTGAGAAACGAAAATAAAATGAATATAAAGCAATTAGCCTATCTAAACAACACTAGAAATTGAAATTGCATGTTGTTCGGATTCCTCGGTCATATGCCTTCAATGAATATGAAAGCAAAATCGAAAATTTATCAAGAACAAGCAATGTTTCATCAAGTACAAGCATGCATGATCAAGGAACAACAATGCTTGCTTGAACATAAAAACTTGAATAATGCAAATTTTTTGTAAATTGAAAGCACAAAAAGATAAAGAAATGAAAATGGACGGGAAAGTTCGAAACTTTATGGAAGACAACAAGGAATAAAGAATAGATCAAGGATTTAGCATGAAATAAAGCACAAAAATAAAAATCAAAACAAAGAATGTGAAAAACTCAAAATAAAGACGATTCAAGACCCGATCTATGATCTAAACGTGTCACTCATCTAGATTCCATAGCCAGTACTTAAGATCTAACATGAATTCAAGGTGATAAGACAAAAAGCATAAAAATGAAGAAAATGTATGAAACATATGAAATTACGTGAATTTAAACGATCTAGGCCTCGATCTATGATCTAGATGTGTCAAACAACTAGATTCCATAGATGATTCACAAGATCACACACAAATTCTAATACCTAAGGCAAAAAGCATAAAACAAATGAAAAACAAAGCATGAAATGAAAGAAAGCTTACTAGAATTAAAGAGTGAATCCCAAAGCGTGATTGAAATTGCAAGGAATTAAAAATCCAAGGGAGTACTTGAATCCTTCTTGAGCTTACAAACTCAAGGCAAAAAGCTTGGAAATTTAGTCTAAGAGCTAGAGAGAATAAATCCCAAACCCAAGCTTGGGTTGGGAGGAGGTGATCTACAAAAAAAATGAGAGTTGGGTTCTATTTATAATAGGTTTTATTAGGGGTAAATGGGTCAAGTAAGCCTTATAAGCTTGGATTTCCCATGTTTGACCAAATTTGATCCAAAATGGTCAAACTAGACAATTTGGGTTGATATGGCTCGGTAATTGGGCGAGAAGGCTCGGCTGGGCTCGGACACTGGGTAACCCAGTGTCGGCAACGTACCAAGTGTTGACAGGAGTGTGCGGGCGTGTGCTTGTCGCTGTGGGCAGGGTTGTGCGGGCGGTCTCGGACACTGGGTAATCCAGTGTCGGCAGCTCTCGGCAGGGGTGTGCGGGTAGGCTCGGCAGGGATAGGCGGGCGCTGTCGGCAGGGATAGGGCGGGTAGCTGGGTCTCGGACACTGGGTAACCCAGTGTCGGAGACGTACCCAGTGTCAGCAGTAATTCTTCAAATCAAGGCCCGATTTCACTAAAACTATACTCGTAAGCCCACACTCGACCATATCCAGACAAGAATACTTCAAAATACCTAAATTAAATAGAAAATTAATTAATTAAAGCCATTAATCCATATTAAGTATAAAATCAAAGAGAAACACAAAAAATAACAAAATGAGAAAACAAACGAAAAACCTAATGAAACTCGACTCAAAACCACTAAAAATGACACTAAAACCTAATTAAAAACACGAGAAAAATATCACAATTACATGTAAAACATCAGGTCAGGTGGATTATTTTTAAAAAAAACTGGGAGTTGTACCCGAGGATGAACTCGAGTTTTGGTCGGGTGTGAAGGTCAGGTGTAGAATCAAATTTAAAAAAAGAAGTTGTGCTTTTATTTAGATTCCTATTTCTTTAAACCTCTTTTATTCCATAAACCCAAAGGAGTTTCTACACCATATAATTACATATTTTGGCTTTGTTTTACATACCAAACATTCATTCATCAAAATTTATATTTTTTAAAGATTCAACTTGGGGAAAAGAATAAAAACTTGTAAGTTTTAAAACTAGGGTTTGAATTGTTGTATAATATCTTCATGGTGGACGGTTGAAATAAATTTTCTAGAGATTTATTTGTGATTGATTGATTGATTCTTAGGAGCATGATTATGATTTTTGATCACATGATTCTATGTGTTGGTTGAGTTTAATTGAATTATTCTTCTTTGGTAGAATAAATTATTGATGAGCTTTTTATTGTAGGAATCCCAGTGAATTCTAAGAGAGGAAGGAAAGTAATCAAGCAAGACCAATTTGATTTTAAAACCCTTGAACCATCTCATGGAGCTCGTAATAGTGTTCTATCGAGCACTTGTTTTCAGAAGATGTGATGGAGAGCTTTCTTAAAAAAGAATCAGGACACATTCAAAAGCCAGACTATGGACTTTTTGAGTATCATAAAATATCTGGGGGATAGTGCAAGTGAAGCGGATGAGATAGTCTTCTAGACAATACTCATTATTTATCAGTGTATGACTTGGAAGATTAGGTATTCAAACTCTCGAAGGATTATATGTTGATGGAAAAAGCTAAGCCAAAGAAATCTGGCCCCAAATTTTGGAGGTTATTGACTATGTCGGGCAACTTGCAAGGCCTGAATTTGATGGAAGTGACTTTGATGGAAGTGACTTTGATATAAAATCTTATTTTGAGGTATTTGCATTTGTTTTTAGGGAGTAATATTTTTGCTCGTTTTTATATTGACGAGGTAGCCATACGTGATTTGGAGGTGCTTCATGAGATGCTCATTGGTGGTTTGGTAAGCTTTGGTGGTTTATTTATTGAGCATATCATGAGTAGAACAAAGTGAATATATTTGCATTGGCGGCTTAATTACTCCTTTTATTAAATATTTTTGATTGTGTGTGAAAGATTGGAGGCCAAAACTCTACAAAATTTTTATTGATTTTGGTTTGTTGGAGGATTGTAAATTCTTAATATTTTTACATGGTTCTTGGTGGTTTCATTTTCACGACACCGAGAATAAGTGTGAGTTTTTTTCCCATACATGATGAAGAGATTGAAATGATAACAGATATCAATAATTGGATTATGTCCTCGAGTTCTGATTTAACAATAATCGAGGAAGAACCCATTCAAGTGATTCCACAAGGAGAGGATGAATCTCAATCTAAAAGACGTAAGCAAACAAATGATGATATTGAGATGATTGTCCCGAGTTCGGATGACGAGCACGAGAGCTCAGTTAGGCATTTTAAACACCGTTAGCCTCATAATTGAGTTTTTTTTTCATTTTCCAACTCTTATTTTTCAAAATTATTTTCCTTCCCTTACTTTCTCATATAATTTTTTATAAGATTCAGGGTGAGGATGCATGTTAGTAGAGTTAGAAAAATGTACTTTATCTTACATCCATATAGATGCATGTTAGGTTTTATTACTTTTTTTGTGTTTAATATTAATTTTTAGAGACTCTGATTGTATCTCGTAGAAGGGTTAGAATCGAGGGACCAATTTGATATATTTTTATGTTTACTTGATGTTGAGAACTTTGGGGGTTTATCTTTGTGGATCTATTTGAATCATAGCTTGTGAGTTCATAACTTTTTTTTTTTAAGTTATGTTTTATTAAGTAAGTCGTTCATTATGCGTGGGTTCTCTAGAACTTGCCTTGGGTCTTGGTCGAGGCCAAAATGCATGTGGTTTGTGAAAAAAACCTTAGCCAATTTTGTTAGTCTTTTCAAGCGTTCTTAAATAAAATACCTCCACTAAATAAAACTTTCCAGTTAGCGCGGTTGAGCCTTAGCCTATTCATTGTTCACTAAACGGGTGGCAATAAAGTATTGATGAGAGTGAATTATTTATGTGAGTAGAATAAAGTAGAGCGGCATTTAGGAAAATTGATGTTGGTACTTTGTAAATAAAAGAGAGTGAAAATTAATAACTCTCTTCTAAAAAGAAAAAGAAAAAAAAAGAAGGAATAATTTTTCTTATCGTAATTATTTTATTTCTCTTATAGGCTTGGCCTACATTATAAAGGCATTGGTAGTTTTTATTTTAGTTTAGTATTGGTTTGATTGGCCTACATTATAAAGGCATTAGCAATCAGGGTAGATGTGAAGCTTATGAGTTAATTTTATATTTAAAGCCTCAAGTACTATTTTTGGGTTTTTATATGCTTAGTATGAAGTCACTTTATCCATATTCCTACCTTGTTCAAAGGGCCTACATTACAATCTAAATAATGACCTTTGATTCACGAATCATGCGCATGTGCCTTGAGCACAGTTGAGATCCTAAGACGCTTAGCAAGCCTATGGGGTAAACGCATAATGTATTAGTTTGAGCGTATAAACATGGTTATACACGAGTGGCAAGTGAGATGATACATCTATATTGTGATAATTGTGAATGATATTATTTATGAACTTGGTGAGACTCACTCGAATTTTGGGGGATTCACGAGGCTCATATGCTAGGTAACTTGGTTTCGATTGAGAATTACATTATTATTCCTTGATTGTATTTTAATTGTTAATATCTTTTACATGGGCAAAGTTTAGTTATTTAATGCATTATTTAAGACTACCAATGCTTAAGTTTTGGGATTTTATTTGCATGCAAAACTATGTGTATTAAGGGTATAATTTATAGAATTTTGAAGACTACATGTATTCTTATCAAGTGTGAATATTATGCTTTTCTTCTATTTGTTATTTTTTCATAACAAAATGATAGTTTCTAGAGTTTTTTTGGAGCAAGAGCGTTGACAACCCCAAGTTAAGTGACCAATGGATGCATGAAAGAGAAATAAAGATTAAATAAAGCTAAAATAGGCGTAAAAGAAAGGATACCCAGCCTCTAGGTAGGTGCATCTGAAATAGCACCTAGGTTAAGGTTGGGTCTAATGAGCAGAATGAGGAAAGAGCCTACACCCGACACCTAAGTAGGTGAATAGGAGTGATAGACAGTGGATCTATTGGAAGAGGTAGTCGACGTTACACCCGAGGTGGGTTCGGGTGCGAGAGACATTGCACAAAAAGTAAAGGACACCTAACCAGGTTCTCGGGTACGACGCAACAGAAAAAAAAAAAACTAAAATAACATTTTTAGGTCAATAATCAGGAGTTTAGATTTCTATAAATACCATATGTGTCTAGAAGCATAATATATCATATATCACACACACAAAAACAAAATACTATATTGGTGAGTTTTTGGGACCCCTTGGATCAGTGAGTGATGCCCTACAATCCACAGGATGAGAAAATTGTGTCTTCACGAGTCATCATGGCTCGATTCATTTCTTCATCTCTATTCTAGTACATTTATTAGGTTAGATCATGTGTTATAGGAACATGGATTTGTGTTTTGTTATAACCATGTCTAGTTAAATCACTTTGATTCCGGACATGGGAATAGATTAATGACTCTTTATATATGATATTAAAGTATTTTATTGATTAATATTTGATTCCTAGTCGTTTATACCTATTTTGGATTCATGTGAGAACTTGATCATTGTATACATTTAATTTCAATTATTGAGTTGAAATGAATGTGAAAGAATCAATACTGAGGCAATAAGATAGACAGTGTAGATAATATACAAGAGTAATATTGACTAATGCAAGCTATTAATTCTTATGATCTATTTTCAGCTAAAGTATATGACATTACCAGGGTTTGAGATGCACAAGTAATTTGGTCTATGAATTTTCATTTTCTGAACAAGAGTGTTGGATGACTTATGTGACGCTCTATAGGATAAAATATTAATTAAAAGGTTATTTATCATAAACAAAAGAGTGTCAATCAAAACCATTGTCTAGGAATCATTGCCATCTCATATTTTCTCCAACGTTTATTTTGTTTGTTTATTTTACTTAGTTTAATTACATATGCCAATGTTATTTAATTCTCTAAATAAATCTTATATATTATAATTAAGGTACTTAGTCTATCCAGTCTCTGTGGAATATGAATTTTGCTTCCCACTACTACATTTATACTTGCGGTGGTTAAAAATAGAAACAAATAAATACTCAAGCATGTTTAAACATTAATTGGTTGATTAAACAATAATTAGATTGACTATATTTCCAATGAATTATTTTGGACAATCTTTAATTGCTTTTAGATGCGATTAAGGTTGAGATACAAAAGTAATGCTGGATTAAGGTTCAATTTGGGGCTAGACTAATTCTAGTTCTCATGTCTAGTAATTGTCCAATTGATTGATCATAAATCTCTTGGAAAATGATGGAATTGAATCTGACACCCTATACTTCTTTTTAATTGTTTTAAAATAATTTTCAAAATTGTTTTCTCATTAATAGTTCATCTTAATTGCTCTGAAATGGAATCTAAAATAGCTCACTCATTTTAACATCTACTTATTACGACTAAGCTGCAAAAAATATGTATATCGGGTATTACCCAAGTATGGTGGGAAAGCGGTGGAAGCTTGGGCATGGATCCTGACCAAGGGGTTAGCTGACAAGCCAGATTATAACTCTATATCTCTATTTACACCTAACTTAGCCAACCTATCCCAAAGAACTTTGGATCAGACAGAATTTTCGAAGTAACAAATGCCACATAATCCTTAACATAAATAAAGTCTTAGAGTATAAAGAAAAATAATTTCATATATCAAAAACTACAATATTAGTAATGAAATCTCTCATATTTCTTGTGCAATAAGCCTATATATATATATATATATATATATATATATATATATATATATATATATATATATATATATATATATATATATATATATATATATATATATATAAGATACATGCCTCTATTTAAATCTTAATCTCATTCTTTTGATACACACATATATTATACAATTCTCGATAGAAATCTAAATTTAACATCTCAGTATCTACATTGAAAATGCCTTGGAGCTTTGCAAGTTAGCCGGTTCATAAATAAGAAGATATAGCCTAGCCCGATTCTTGGTGTCTAATCAATTTGTGCATATCTAGTGGCACCGTCTATGGAGAAACAAGTGACATCGAGGCATTGAGTCAAGGACATGAAATGCAGAGACATGGGGAACTGAGATATCACACAAAGAACTTTGTTCCATACACCACTAGAGGGAGATACGAGTCAAGATAAGAATACACCTCTTGGATTGACATAACCTGGAGTGGTTCAACAAGGAGGCTGTAGTCCCACCAAGATGGAAGAAGGAAATGTGGTGAACCAAGTATTGTTGTCTTGTTATGGAACACTATGTAGACAACTTCCAGGTGCAGGAACCTCCCCCTGAATCAATTAAATGTTGAACATGAGCCCAAACTAGTTACATGGTGGAAGAAAAGATGGCAATAGAAATGGTAAGGATGTTGATGTGGTATTGGAGGAAGGAGGGTGACCTGATTCGGTCATCTCGTAGGCATGTTAGGGGTATAATAGGATAACAAGTCATTGAGAATATAGATGGTAGTATGTGAATGAAAAGGTGGAAGTGAATGCTTTTCCAGATGTCATTTTGGAGACTGATCCCCATTGTTTCAAAGATCTGAATTTCACATATGATGGATATGCAAACCCATTTTGACATGTGCAACATTTTGAGGAATACCCCAGGTTAAGTGGTTGAGTCGATTGTTAGGTCTCGTTTGTGTTAATTACATGTTTAAACAACTCCACATACTTGGAAGTTTGAATTGTTTACTTATCAGGTTTTTACATGTTTATGCCCTCTTCTGTGAGTAGTTAAATTTTTGTGTTTCGTCCAAAACCCGCCTATATACATATAATCAACATTTACTCATGAAAAGATTGCAAAGTTCTAAAAGCTCTTTGGATTTTTCTTCCAAAATCGATGCAAACTAGTGAGTAGCCTTGTGTGATATATCGGCTTGCTTGCATTTTTATGGAAATTGCATTGAGGAGGTTTGATTTTGCTCGAACATGATTGAATTCGAAAATGACCTTGAGGCATATATATCACCCTTGTTCCAAACATACCCATATATTTAAACTACTTTAAAAATCCCGAACGAGCCCCCTTGAGCCTATGTCCCGTTTCTTGTTAGCCGAGCTCGATTTTAGCTCTTGTATCTTCATGAATTATGAGGTAAGAGGGTATGTTGTTAGTTGCCGAGAAATGTGAGGGAAATCGATTGTAGGTATTAGGTTTTGAGTTGCGTATACACACACACAAAAAAAGAGAATAATACTCCAAACAAATCACGAAAAGTGATAAAGCGTGCGTTCAAATAAAAAGCCTAATTAAAAAAGGCTAAGTTTCGAATGAGAGTATGGTGAATTGGGAAAGGTGAAGTGATCATAAGCTTCGGGTTTTAGAAATTAGGATTTTATGTGTTATTGATCGCGTTTGATCATGTGTTAGCCACTATATCCAAATAATCCACACCTTACCAAAGAGCCAACATGACAACCCATAATAAAGACCTCTTTCGATTCTTCTTTGGTCATGTACTACGAGCAATTTTGAACGTCCGATTGTGAAATCTTGACAAGGTGCATGTATTGACCGACCTGAGCGTATACACGTTTCTTATATCAAACACTTGAGCGAATCGAGCGAACACCCTCAAAATTTCCTTTGAGAGGAATCTATCGATTTGGCTTGCATTTGAGAAAGAGTAATACGAGAAATGCTTGACAATAGCGAGTCTATGTTGATAATCCTACCATATTAATAAGAATAAGCACAAGAGTTCTTCTTTTCGCATAATTTTCATTGCATGTACATTCTCGATTATTTTCGTTGTTCGAGGACGAACAAACTGATAAGTGTGGGGTAGTTGTTTTTCATGTAATTGTTGTGTTTTTCTCGTGTTATTAATTAGGGTTTTATTTTATTTCTAGTGGATCTTGAGTCGTTTAGCTTTGTTCTCTACGTTATTTTTCTTATTTTAGGGTTTTTGTGTTCTTCTTTTGATTTTATGCTTAACTGGGTTAATTGATCTAATTAGTTTGAAGGTTGTGAAAAGCTTGAGTTTTTATGTTCAAATTCTTATTTTCATAGGTAAAGGCATTCAAGGCCGAAATTCAAGTCATGTATTGCCAAAAATCCATGCCAAGCATGATGGCACTTGTCAACATTGAAGCCAAAGGTTGTGCCAAGGAGGAGCTCAAATTGGCAAACATTCTGGAATCATTGCCATCCCTTGGCATCAGCTGCCGTCTTTCATGCCAAGCAGGAGCCTCCAAAGTGGAAAACCCCCTGGAATCACTGCCATCCCTTGCCATCAGCCGCCATCTTTGGTGCCAGGACATGGCACAAGCCACGGTAGCTCCCAGCCTTCTCCATCCCTTGTCATCTCTTTAAGACATGGCACAAGCCACGGCAACGCCTAGCCTTCTCCATCCCTTTCCATCCTGCCAAGACATGGCACAAGCCACGGAAGTGACCAGCCTTCTCCATCCCTTTCCATCTCGCCCGCATGGCAGCGCGACACTGCCAACTACTCAGCCGTTCTGCACGCCAAGCGCCCAGCAGCTAGCCAGCCACCCCTTGCGCCATTTCTCTCACCAAGGCATTCACCATCAGTGTTTCCGATATGCACGCCAAGCGCCTGCCATCTTGCGTGCCAAGATCCTGGCCATTTCCAGCGCCCAAACTCAAGACAAGCCTTAATTCCGGGTCAACTAGGGTCAAACTTAAGAAATTCAAGGATTTGAGGCTAATTTGGCCCATTTAAACCCAATTACACCTAGTATAAATAGGACACAACTCTCTTTTTTTGTAGGGAGGACTCAAATTTCTAAAACTTGCATGGGTATTGGAATATTTTCTCTCTGTTGTTCTTAGTTTAATTTTGAAGATTGCCTTGGGTTTGTAAGCCTAAGAAGAACCCAAATACTCCTTTAGATTATTACTTTTGATTGTAATTCAAGCTATTGGATCCTCCCTTTTAT
This sequence comes from Phtheirospermum japonicum, assembly GCA_014905375.1. Classification (NCBI taxonomy): domain Eukaryota; kingdom Viridiplantae; phylum Streptophyta; class Magnoliopsida; order Lamiales; family Orobanchaceae; genus Phtheirospermum; species Phtheirospermum japonicum. Next base: position 103,999 of record BMAC01000319.1, on the reverse strand, counting down.
TATAGTAAGCTTTCTTTTAATTTTAAGTTTGTTCGTCAATTTCATGCTTTGTTCTTCATTATATGCTTTTTGTCTTACCTCCTTGATTACTTGTTGAATCTTATGATTTGGCTATGGATTCTAGATGAGTGACACATCTAGATCATAGATCGGGTCTTGGATTATTTAAGTTGTAAGTTGTTCTTGTGCTTTATTTGCAATTTAATTTTCATGCATAGTTTTAGGTTAAATCTTAGATCTACCCTTTGTTACTTGTTGTTTTCCTTAAAGTTTTAAACTTTCACGTCAAATTTTCTTTCTCTTTCCATTCATGCTTTCAATTTTTGCTTATTTGCATTATTTAAGATTTTATGCATAGTTGTACCTTGTGCATGCATGTTTGTACTTGGTGAAACAATGCTTGTTTTTGCTTATTTCCTTTATTTGCTTGCTTTTCCATATTGAGGCATCCGACGAGGCATTCTACCAACATGCAATTTCAATTTCTAGATTAGCTTAGTAGTTTAATTGCTTTATTTTCAATATTCCCTTTATTTTCAAAGCTTGAAACACATTGAATCCTTCGATTGAATCGAAATCCAATAACACCAAGCCATGAACCCGTTGAATTCTAACCAACAATCATTAAGAAACGCAATAATTTAAACTCAACGCAAGCATAAACATTATCGAAGAAACAAAAAGTTTTAAGGAAAACAACAATGGAAAATAAACTTTTAAGAACAACAATTATCATCGTATAAATTTCTGAAAATCAAACAACTAGAATAATGAGAAATTGCAACAATACAATAACATCACAAACCCAACAAAAACACATAAACAAAGCAATAAGAAATTATAATAATTAAAGAAAGGAAATTGGAATCTTACTAATAAACAATGGAGAAGTCCATCGTTCAAACGAGAAATCCGCAAATTTAGATTAAGCTACATCTAACATCCAAACAAAGTTCAAGAAATATTCTATTAAATCTAAAAGCTGAAAGTTGAAATGAAGAAATTGGAGAAAAGAAATGAAGAGAAGATGAAAAATAATCTTGGGTTGTCAAACCCCAAGGGAGTTCTGAGTTCTAAATAAAATGTTATATTTATAGGGGTGAAAGTGTGGGAAAAATAGTCATTTTGTCCAAAATACCCAAAATTGGCCTGACCACCGATGCTGGGAAATAGCCCCGTCAATGGCACATCGATGGAATGTAGATTGGGCGTCGATGGCGCTTCAATTGGCACGTTGACTGGGCGTCGATGGCATGTTGATCGGTGCTTGTGCTTCGCGGGTACGAGCCGTATTTTTATCAAATCGAGCTAGTTGTGATCCTCGGGAATGCTCCTAGACTTGATCGACTACCCTAAAAAAAAGAAAAGCAAAATAAAATAAAAATCTACAAAAAGTAAGAGAGAAATACTAAAAGTATTAAAAAGACGACAAAAGCTACAAAAACGCAAATAAGGAAAAAGGGACATAATATGACTAAAACCCGACTGAAGCACACACTACAAGACACAAAAACATATGAAAATTACACACAAATATGTACAAATCAATAGGCGTCTCCCTTGAAAACCATAAGTACCTGAAGGTTTCAATTATCAGCAGAGTGTATCGCATCAGCTCGCCTCTATACCAAATCTCCAACCTGGCATTGTCTCTTCCTCACCGTAATATCATAGGCAACATGTATCTTCTATTTTTTCTTTTCCACTCGACTTGAAGCATTCTCTCGTACTCCCACAATCATCTTTAAGGCTTCTCTAGCCAATTTTTTGTTTACCATAGGGTCAAAACCCAAGACCCGATTAGTCCCCATAACAATCTATGCCAGAATTACAGCTCCCATAAACCAAATTAAAAGGACATTCCCCAGTAGTAGTTCAGGGCATCGTTCAATGGCAACTCATCCTCCCATGACCCTCCAGCTTTCACCAATCTAAATATTATACCAACATTATGAAAATATTAGCGACCTTAACTTGCCCATTAGCATGCGGATGCGCCACTGGGGAAAACCTTTGCTTTATTCCCATGCCCTTACATCAAGATTGCATCTTTTGTCATTCAAATGTGCACTGCTTTATGAAACAATCATTCGAGGTACTCCATTCTTGCAAAAAACATTGTCAAAAATAATATCCAACAAGCGTTTCTCCGTGGTAGAGGTCACCGCCTCTACCTCAACCCACTTAGTGAAATAATCTATAGCCACCTCAAAAAACTGGTTTGTGCCTAAGCCATTGGAAGAGGTTCCACAATATCAATTACCTTTTATGGGAAAAGGACACGACGAACTCATCACAATTATATCTTTAACTAGGACATGTGCAATTAGAGCATGCATTTGACACTTCTTACAAGTTTTTACTAACTCCCCGACCATCTTCTTCTTTTGGGGCTAAGAAAACCCAACTCGAAATCCTTCCCCACCAATGCCATAATTTTTACATGATCTTTCAAAATAACCAACACATGTGCCATGCCTAAACACTTTAAGTAAGGGCCATAATAAAAACGCTTCTAAAGCTGCTTATCTATTAAAAAATTTAAGTTGCTTTTCGTGCTTCTAAAGTAGTCACCATTAGTTTACCCTCCACAACCTGGTTTAAAAGATCTCTAACTGGAGTTTTCCAATCCACTACTTCATCAACTTCTACTACGTTGCTCCTCAAACCCTCCAGACTGCTAACCTACAACCCCATCAGTATGATTGTCCTAGTATGAAAATATCCCATCATCCTACTATCCTAATGAGTTGATAAGCTCATATATTTTCTCAGATCTGTGTAGGTGCTCCAACTTATAACTGCAAAACTCACCAGCTATATTTTTTTTTTCCCAAGTACTCCCTGCATATGACCCGCCCTAGCATCAAAAAAGCAAATGAATGCTACTAATTGAGAACCCATGTACACAGATAAATCTCTAATTTTCAAATCACCCGCTATCTCTTTCCCTCATATAAGTGCCTCGAACTCAGCTTCATTATTAGACACTTTAAATCCCGGTTTGACCATATAATCTAAATTTGAACCCTCTAGACTGGTCAACACAACCCCTACCCCTTCTCCAGCGATCATTATTGACCCGTCCACATTCAACATCTACCGCCTCTCTTCTTCCACTAAACTATCATGTTGCATCATCTCTTATATGAAATCTGCTAGCACCTGAGCCTTTCTCATGATTTCTATCTCATATATAATATTGTACTCACTTAGATTGATGCTCTACTTCACTGATTGACCCAACACATTGAGCTTATTTGGAACCTTCTCGAGAGACAAATTCATTCGCACCTTCACCCCATGCCCTATAAAGTATGGTCACAAATTCCTAGATATTTAAACCAAAATTAGACCTCATTTATTCAACTTAGAATCAACACCAAGCTAATAGCCATTTTGACCACCAATATGTAAAGGACCAAACCTTCCTTAGGTAAAGCCTTGGTTAACAGTGGTCTTTCTACCAAATACTCCATCAATTTATCAAACACCTCATCCGTCGTGGGTGTCCACTAAAACAGAGCTCATTTCCTCAAGTTTTAAACAAAGGAGCCCCTTTCTCTTCCGACCTAGAAATAATCTTGCTCAAACCAGTTATTCTCCCTGTCAACACATATACATCGCTAACCATATGCGACCGAGGTATCTCTATGACAACCCTCATCTTTTTCTAGATTTACCTCGATACCTCACTTAATTACCATATAACCTAAATATTCCCCGACCGTACCCCAAACGAACACTTCTAAGGATTTAACAACATGCTACTTCCAAAAAATCAGAAAAGCTTTCCGCATATCCTCCACATAAGAATCAACTTTCCTACTCTTTACTAACATGTCATCCACATAGATACCCATGCTCATCCCCAACAAGTCTCTGAACATCCTATCTACTAATCATTGATAGGTAGCTTTAGTATTCTTCAACCAAAACAACATGAATATGAAGCAATACTGAATCGAACTTTAAACACTTACTTTTTATAAAAATAAAAAGCTCGTCCGCTAGAGAACAGAGCAATTGTAAGTGACAAGTTGACTTGAGTCGAATCTCTCGAGGAAGACTAATTGGTGGTAGTTTTGTGTTTGATTTCATGAACGAGTCATCCACGAAAAGCTAACCTAAACACTTAATGATGAGAAATGAAATAGACAACTTGAATATATTTATAAAATGGGGGTCTAGGACTCTAGAATTGTCTCCACGATAAATTGGCATTTTATCGAACACTTAATCTACGAGTTGGGGTTGTCAATCCCTACTTGTATAGTAAACACCCGATGATCCCAATTGATGGTCTAAATGATTATAGGCACTAGACCCATGGATTTCAACCAATAATCATCAAGAAATCCAATAATATAAATTCAATGCAAACACAACTACGAATCAAGAACATAACAAATCCCACAAGAGAATTCATAATCAAAGCAAATAAGAAATTCGAACAATAAAAGAGAGAAATTGAAAATTTACTAATAAATGGAGAAGAATAACATCGTTCAAACAAGAAATTAAACTAATGGGAATGAAGCTTAAGTCCAAAAACCGAGCAGTGATTAATCAATCTAAGTTCTACTAAAAACTAGGAAACTAGAATTTGAATTGGGAAAGGGAAGATAAAATGAAAGATTCAATAACACTCTTGGGTTTTCAACCCTAAGAGGTTCAAGAGTGTGTTCTTGTCCCTGTCTATCGTGTTTGTTGTGTTCTATTTCCAGCTGAAGAGAAATATCATATTTATAGTTTCAGAAGAGGAGGGGGTCGTGGTAAAATTGCGTGAAAATTACGATCGTCGGAGTGCGTCGATCGACGGTGTCTCTAGGGTCGACCACCGTCAATGGCCGGTGTCAGTCTATAGTGGCGCGTGTCTTTCAGCTTGTCGATTGACCAAGGGTGTCGACTCTACCGGTGGGTGCCCGTCGATGTCGCGTAGATGGGCAGCATCGATCTACAAAGGTTGGAAAACCTCGGGATGTCGATTGACATTGGCTTTCAATGCCGACAGCATGGTGGCATTGATCGATGGCAGCTCTGGTCCCTCATCCTGTTTTCATCATTTCAAAGCTGAAAAAGAGAATTAGGCGTAATTAGAACGACAACTTACAAAACAAGAGAGAAAAAGTATTAGACGGGATAAAAATGAAATGACCTACAAAATTAGTAAAAAGAAGAAAATGAGAAGAACAACGACCTAAAACCCGTTATAACACGCAAAACAAAATGCAAAAACAAATGATAAACACACATAAATATATACAAATCGACTCCCCCACACTTATCTTTTTGCTTGTCCTCAAGCAAAATCGAATCTAGATGTAGACAAGAAAAAGCTATCCAGCCGACTAACCGCTAATGCATTCAAATGATTCGAGAAGTTGATGCATTAAACCGACTCGAAAATCAAAAAAATTGACGACATGATACGTTGAGATAAGAAATTTAGACTATATTCCTAATACCTAAAAGTAGTGTGTTGCCCTCCATATACGTCCTGCATCCATGTCTCGGCTAATGTTTATTCAAGTTCAAACCGCCAAGTTAGCACCCGACTAACCCAGTCATCTATACACCTCTTTAACAATAAAATCTAAAAAAAGAAGATAAAAATGCGTGCAAAGGTTGCACGACTTATTATAAGAACTTCACTTGTAAAAGGATTTCTCTTCTTGTAATTATTATTATTATTATTATTATTATTTTCTTTTTCTCTTTTCTTTTTCTTGTTTTTTTTGAGTACCCAAAGAGGTGAGGTACTTAACGAACACGATATTTACAAAACAAAAATGAGAGTTCATTGACTGCAATCTTACATTGCTAAGTGAAACTTATTACATTTTCGATACTCACATGGAGTTTTTTAATGTCTCCAAAAAATAAAAAGAAAAATTACACAATCCTATAGAGGGTATTTGAAAATAGGGTTAATAGAGAGTATTCTACTTTTTGGAACGAAACATGAATAGAACATAGAACAAAACACTTCATAGGTTCTTTACACTTCATTCCCCACAATTACACTATTGTCGAACGAAAGTCTAAACAACCTAACCAAAGATTCTAACCACATCACTTCATCAAGGTTCCAGTCAATATTAATACATACGACTCATATCAAACACAAGCAAGCATACGAAAAAGTTACATAACAAGGACAAACCCCCACCACACCTAAACTATACAATGTCCACATTGAAAAATAAGAAAAACGAAATGAGGTATGGTAAAAAGTAAGAGAAAGAGAGACGTTCCTATGATCGTGCTTGCGGTGATGAGTTGAGCATCCAAGAATGTCTAACGGGCTTCAAAGTTGAGAGAAGCATGTAAAAAGAAAACAAAAACACACAAGACAAAAGCAGAAAATGTTAGTCTTTTTTTATTATTTTTTATTATTTTTAATTTTTTTTAGAATTTGTTGGAGGGATTCTTGTCAAGATCCATCTTCGGTTGAGACTCAATCGCAAGAGAGGGATAGGCTTTGGAGAACCACTCTTAGAGGTGGGAGAGAAGAGCTTTGATCTTTCGAAGGTTTCGTTGACTACTTGCGTGATTAGTATCTATTTTCTCGTCCATCAACTAAAGCTTCTTGAACATCTTCATCTGAAAGGTCCAATTCTCCTCGAAAAACTAATTCTAGTCAAGTCTTGGGCCCGAATCGGTTTGTAGGTCTGTTTGTGGGGCTGCCTCATCACGCTCATCGATGAGTTGAGACAAGGATCTGCCTTGCCCGGTGTTTTGCGCCTGAGGTGTCAGGCCACGTATAATCGAGAGAGGTAAGGTCCCAAGAGGCAAAAGACCGCTATCGGCCGAGTCGTACCCGAAGTGATGGGCGAGGACAATGATGTATGGGGCGAACTCAAGGCACGATGTTTTTCTACCCGTCTTCTTCTCTACGATATTGTGGAGTCCGTTCATGATTAGAGGGTACAGCCGGGGTCGACGATCGTTAAGCAAGCATTGAGGCATGAAAAGATCTGGCTTGGTCACATTCGTGGCCTCTTGCTTCCATAAAACCACGTGAGTTAGGACTTTGTAGGTGACGTACACGATGTCATTGCGATTCCTCGTACAAGAAAATCGGGTGCAATTTCCAGTGTTCCCCCTTGTCATTTCGCCTCAAAAGGAGGCGACGTCGAATTCATTATCTTGTGGAATCGGGTCAATGCCCATTCTTGGCAACCCACCTTCCTCGAAAATGTGCTCGGTCACCCAAATCTCATTACCGCCCAAACGACACGAGAACATCTAATCGGCACAGACGTTCAACATTGAGATGAATTGGAGCATAAGCTCGCGGAAGCCGGGTAAGTTCATCCAGATAAATGTCACTCATCCAAGTCTGTTAATGTATCGAAGGATGTTGGCATGGTGCTCCGACCCTTCTTGGGCCTATTCATCAATGTCATCGACGTCGACAACCTGATGGGAAGAAAATTCCCAACCTTGAATCGAAGTAAAAAACTTGCCCTCCTCCTTATCATAAATAAGAAATTGGGCACTGAATTTCCCAGAGATCTCTTTCCATTTGCCCGCCCGAGACATGGTTAAGAGATTAGGATTGAAAGGGGTTTAAAATGAAAGGAAATTTGAAGTTTGAGTTCTTTGAGGACTTTTGTCAAACACGTGGCGTGCGTGTTCAAAAGGTAAGAATTTGAAGAAAGCTAGAACCCAAATCACCCCAATCATAAGTAATGATGCCCAAAAGATTGGCTCAAGCAAATTGCGTCAATCTCGTAACTGGAATTGCAACCCCAATTGTAACCCCTCCCCTTTGTCTGGTTTATGGTGGAGAAAGAAAAAGAAGTGGAGATTATGATTAATTCTTAGGTGGATGTGGTTGGAGTGTCGCTGGAAGATGGTGAATTTCACCGGAATATGAAGAAAGAAATTATTGTAGGATTGGAAGGGAAGAAGAAAAGAAAAGGAAGAAATAACCATTTCTGATGTGGCGTGAGTAGGCAGACCTAGAGTGAGGTAAACCTGATCTGGGATTGCTATGAAAAGGACAAGGAGGTCTGGCCAGCCCGGCCACTGGAGAAGATCTGATCTGACCCTCCTAGAGGGGGACAAAGTGGTATATCTAGAAGGGAATTATCCCAGCCCAGGATAATTCTAGTCTGGTGTGGATTCCCTATGAGATAATCATAAGAGGGCAGGCTTAAGGCAGGTCTGGTACCCTGATCTTCCAGAAGGGAACAGGTGGGACCATTTGTCATAATTCGTTGCGTAACGGCCCTTCATTCGCGGCCTTTGTTTCCGAGATCCTGGATGGGGTCCCACTAGGAAAACTATAAATACCCCAGCCTCATGGCTAAGAGAGGGAAGACATTTTTGTGCATTACATTCATTTTCCCACTGAAAGATCCAATACGCTTATCTGACTTAAGCATCGGAGAGGTATCCACTGGAAAACCTCCGGTAGTCCTTTTCTGACGTGTTTTGAGTGCAGGTTAGGCTTGTGTTGGAAGAAAAAATTTGTCTCAGGCGTGGTCAGATTTGTGGGTGAAACAATTGGCACCGTCTATGGGAAATAAATCAAAGCTAAGACGTGAGATAACGTATAGCTTCGGACAGACTTCGACGAAATCTGTGGGGGAACTGGGTGGCACGCCAAGCTTCGCTGCACCATGGGGCATGCCACAATCGACAGGGCCATCAGCAACAAGGCCAGCGGGAGCAGGTGATCCAAACTTTTGGGCACCCCTTTTAAGATATTTAATTTAAAAACACGTAAGTTTGCTCGCAAGAGTACGAGGAACCTGTAGGGTGGTGAGCCTGACTCAAGTCGATTCTCTCGAGGAAACAACTGTTCGGTTTCTTGGATGTTTTTCTCAATTCAGAAACCATCATAAAATACATATACATTGGTTTGTTTTTTTTTTGTTTTTTTTTTTTGAAGATTTTGAACTGATCATTATGAACTAAAGCAATATTTAAACTAAGACTAATTAAACTAATTATTTTAAACTAGATTATCAACTACGAGCAATAATTAATCTATTCGAACTTAAGAACTAAGAAATAATAGCAACGAATCTAAAAGCATGAATATAAGAGACTACCATGAAGCAATTGTATTGTAAGAATCTAAAAATAGAGAATTAAGCATAAATCAATCGCATAAATAAGCTAGATAAATCCAATATCCAAGCATGAAATAATTAAACTAATCGAACTAAGTCTAGAATTAACAAAGAATTTAACTAAGCAATTAACTAGAAAATTAACTACGAAATTAACTACAAAATTAACTAAGAGTTTAGAATACTTATTGGAACTAGTAAAAGAGGTAAAAATCTCCAGCTATTCCGGAGTCGAACGTTGATCTTGGGCGAAGATTGAATCCCGAACGTGAAATTGAAGCTTCGGACTCGTCGTTCTTCGATCCTTGATCTCGGTCTACAAATCTTGTTATAAGATGTGGAAATATGTTTATTCTAAGCTCAAATACCCTAGGGTGTCGTGTGTCTCTCTAAAAATCCGAAATATGAAGGGTATATATAGATATAACATGTCTTGGCGCACAAGAAACCCTAAAAAAGCATTTCTGGCAGCCACGTCGACGTTGCATCGATTGACGCGTGTAGGCTCTCGGCGTCAACGCTGACTGGGTGCTCAAGTTGACTGGGTGGGTGGGTCGACTGACGCGATATTGGATCGACGCTTCAGAGAGTTGCGTCGGCCTGGCATCAATTGTCGCGAATCAAGGCATCGCGTCGATGGGCCGTCGACGCTCGCGTCGACCGACGCGACAGAGAGTCTGTCTCAATTTCTCGATTTTTCTGCTACTCGTTCTCCACTTTTGAAAATCGGACTTCGTCTATTACGCGCTGAACTCTTATGGTTACTTAGCTGTAAGGTGAAAAACAACGAATAATCACCTATTTTCATCATTTATGATCAAAACACGGTAAAATAAGCTGAAAGTATAAAAATACGAAATTAAGCTTAAACTATCCAACTTATACCAAAAACAAATAGAAAAATGAACTAAAAATCTAATAAAAATAAGGACAAATCTATGCTAATCAACTACCCCACGCTTAATTTGTCTGTTCGTCCTCGAACAAATGATAGATTCAAAGTATAACAAAAATGAAAATAAATTCATGCAATGAGTCGTGCTATGCTACATACATAATTTTGGAAATATAGGTACATGCAACGCAACTTCAAACACTTCGCCTTAATTACATCATCGCTTCAAAATCAAAATCATGCTTCCTCTCAAAAGGGAAATATATATGGTATACGCTCAAAAGCACTCAAGCATTTCTGCATGGGACGTGTATACACTCAAATCATTCAAATGCATGCACAATAAATAAGCACGGAAAACCAATCTTTTTTCAATCGCAAATTAAGTGTATTGTCAAAACTAAGAATCGGTAAAGGTCTTTACGGGTTGTAATGTAAGGCTCTTTGTACGGGTATGGAATATATAAGTCGTGTGGCTAAATAACTCACTCAACCTATTCAAATCACGAAGCAATGTGCTTCACCTCATTCAAAAATAAAAACCTCACTAAACACTCATAACGTAGCCTTCAAATTGGGTTATTTCTCAACTCGTTACTCTAAAACCGACTGTAAGCTCAAACCACTTAATCACAACTGAAGCTTATTACATGCTTCTCACAACTCAACTCTTTCCTCTTAAACATTAGGTTTCATAAAATAATCAATAAAACACAAGCCTTAATTAGCGCGTAGGCAATGACTAACACAATTCAACTAGACTCACCATCCTTCTTTTCTTTCTCTTTTTTTTTTTCTTTTTTTTATTGAAGGATGGTGATCCTTTATTACAACATTTCATAAAATCATAAACTCCTAATAAAACAATTCCTAGTAAAATTTCCAAAACACTAATAACCAATAAAAATAATGAACTCTTACCCCACGCTTTTAATGGGTATGTAGGGGTCGACTCAAAAACACTCATGGCTATAGGCATGGGTAAGTTAGATCTGATTGGCTCATTAGGAGTTTAGTGGCTAAAAATATATGGATATGGCCGGAATAGGGTTTTATTTGTGCCTTAACCTCATTTTCAAAGTCAACTACACATAGCGGCTTCAAAAAGATATCAAGACTGAAACTTATTCAAGCACATGCAATGATGATAAACACTCAAGCTACTCACTGGCTTTCATGAAAAAGTTTGAATTGACGCTGCTTTTTAGGTTTTGTGAAATCAATTTCGTCCAAATACCATTTTACAATATATAAATAATAATTAAAATCTTAAAATTTATGCACTTATACACACTCAAAAGACAAGAACCTCAAATCATACATAGTCAACTTTGACAGGCAAGCCATACAAACACAATTAAGCGCAGAAATAGAAAATAGAAATTAATCACGTCTAAGTAATAATTATCACAGGACAAAGATTAAAAATTTACATAAATAAGCAAATAAGAATCACGCTCGACTACCCCCCTCTCTAAAAATCCCGATAATCTCCTGATTACCACAAATACATTCAAAGGTAAAAAGAGGTAGGAAAAGAAAAACATCCCTGAAAGCGTAGAAGTAGAGCCTCTACTCGGTGGTTTGTACAATTTGGCCATCGCCCCGATGTTCGTGATACGAAATGTCCTAAACAAAACAAACAAAAGAAAAGAAAAGAAATAACAATAATTTTAGATTTTTTATTTTTATTTTTTTTATATTTTAATTTAAAAAGAATAAAAATAAAGATACAACGATGTCAAAACTCGCGGGATCCATCATCCTCGGGAGCATCAACGACGTCCATGCTCGGTTGGGGATACGCCACCTCAAACCATTCCCCGAGGCTCAAAATGCGAGCTCGCATCTTCCTCAAGCTCTGACGGCTTTTCTTGTGGTTCGTGTCAATCTTGTCATCAATGATTTGGAGCTTGCCGAACATCTTCAATTGGAATGCTCGGTATTCTTCGAAAAATTGGCCCCAATCGGGACTCGGGCCCGAATTAGTACGTGGGGTCGGCTCCATATCGCCATCCTTGTCGTTTAGTCGAGGCGAGGAGCCTCCTTGAGTCGAATACCTCACTCGGGGTGCGGGGGCACGCGTCAAAAATAGTGAAGTCGTCCCGAGTAGATGCAAACCGTTTCCGACCGGATCGAACCCGAAGTGACGGGCGAGGCCGGTTATGTACGGTGCGAAGGAAAGAAGTGGCGTCTTTCTACCCGGCGCACCCTTAGTGACATTGTAGAGACCGCTCAAAATCAACGGGTATAGCCGGACTTGACGACTGTCAAGAAGACACTGTAGAATGTAGAGCTCAGACTTGGTCGCATAGGTGGCCTCATTTTTGCATAAAATGACGTGGCCGAGAATCTTTTAGGCAACGTAGAGGGCTTCATCTTGAATCTTTGAGCAAGGAAACCGCTTGCAATTGCCCGTGTTTCCCCCGGTTATCATCCCCCAAAAAGAGGCTAAATCGAAGCCTTGAACGCCCACCGGGAGGTCTCCTTCGATTGGGAAACCAAAAATGTTGCCGAAAATTTCCTCGTCTACACGAACGTCGTTACCACCTAGCCGACATGTGAACGTCTCGTTGTTCCGGATTGCCAAAGTAGTGAAAAGTTCGAGCATAAGCTCGCTAAATCCGGGTAGGTGCATGTGGGCGAAATACCCACAACCAAGGCCGTCGACATAGCGAGAAAGGTCGGTGTGGTGCTTCGATCCATTTGAGGCCTCCTCCTCAATTCCATCGACGTTCAACGTTCGATGGGTCGCAAACCCCTAATGTCGAATATTCTTAAAAATGTCCCCTTCCTTTTTGTCATAGATTGGGAATGGTGCTCCGTATTTCCATGACATATCCTTGCGTTTTCCCGCTCGAGATATTTTCAATCGATACTAAGTTGAACGGGAATGAGAAACCTTTAAAATAAAACCTTTTGCTTCTTTGGGGACTTTTGTCGAACACTTGGCATGCGTGTTTAACCAACTAACAATTTGAGCAATTCTTGAACCAAAAGCTATCCAAACACAAACAATCAACAAATATAATCTCCCAAGAGAGTTTTAAGAGAAGTACCTCAACAATTGTAGCTCGAATTAGCTCGTTTCCGGAAATTGCCCAAAACCCCTACGTAGCTCGTTTTGGAATTTTGGTTGAATGTGAGATGGTGGGTTTATTTTTCTGGGTAATGTGGTTAAGTTTGGGGTGTTGAGTGGTGGAGGGTTTAGAATTTGAAGAAAGAAAATTGATGAAGAAGGCAAGAAAATTAAGATTTTTGGAGTTGAGAAGAAGAAGAAAGATGGGAAAAAGAGGTGTTTGGGGTGGTTTTAAAGCAGTTTTTCTGGCTATTCCCGCGGGTCAACCGAATATGGGTCGGGTTGGCAGGTCAAAATCCAAACTTTAGACATTTCTGGGCCGGGTTCGGGTTTGCGTCGATGCATCATCAACTGACGCGAGCCCAATCGACGCTATAGAGAGCGATTTCTCGGCAGGTGCGTCGACGCCGCGTCGACCGATGCGAGCAATCTCGGCGTCGACACGGGCGGAATTTCTGGGTCGATTTTTCTTCGCTTGATTTATCAGTTTCCCTCGTTCGAGTTCTTCCACATGTTCTAAAGATAAAAACCAAAATAAAATTGTAAATAAACTGAAAATAAAATACAAAAGGATACAAAAAGCTCGGGTTGTCTCCCGAGAAGCGCAATTTTTAACGTCGCTTGCTCGACGCTATCTCGTTCGTTTAATTACAACCGTATGGTGGATCTCCATACTCCACCAACTTGAGATCTCGATTCTTCTTTCCTCCATTGTGATAAGGTTTCAGTCTATGTTTGTGAACTTGAAAGGATGATTTTCCGACCTCATCATACAACGTGGCTAGTCCATATTCTTCCATCTCTTTTATCAAGAACGTTCCACTCCAAGCAGCCTCGAAATTAGCCGGGTTAAACTTACGTTCGTGATTAAACAACACTAATTGCCCAGACTCATACTGCAAGTTTTTAACTTTATTGGTGCGAACCTCCTTCGTTTCCTTTCTATTTAGTATCCAAGTGCTGTTGAACGCCTCGTCCTTGTTCCTTGTATAGAAATAATTTTTGTTGGGGTCGAGGGAATCGTACATCGTATGATTTTTCGGTGGTTTCAACTCCCCGTTTCCCTTGAATTTAGGTGCTTTGCTCTCCATATGAAATTCATCTCGAAATTCTTCAATGATATCATTTATTTCAATCCCCAGTAGCTCGATCAAGTCTTCTCCACTTAAATTCTTCTCGGCATCATGGATGCCCTTCCTCTTCGGGGATGCCTCCTTGGGATCCATCTCACCATCATACACTATATTCTCCTTCTTTAGTCGTTGGCCCCTAGTTGGGTAATGCGAGCTTATTTTGCTTGGGTACCTAGTCAACTGTTCCCACGACATTAAATGATGGGTGTACTTGACTATTTGGCTCTCTTCCTTCGTGTGGGTTGAGGTTATGGATTTTAAGTTATACCAAATTAGTTTCTGGTTCTGGGAGATTCTCTTCCCCTTGGGTAGTTATCTCTATTCCAACCTTCTTTCAGGAAGTGACTCTTCTAGCTCGAAAAAATTGATCGATCTAGGCCTAAGCATCAAGTTGCATTATGGCTTCAATTTAATCCACTTAAGGTTTGCCTTCTCCATAATCTCCCAGGAACTTGATGCAATAGTGGTAGATCGATAGTGCTTCTTTTAGCTCGTATAACGTAGGCCGCCACACTATGGCATTTCATTCGCTATGTACATCAATTATTTTGAAAGTTTTGTTTATAGTCTTCTTTTCCGACCACATACCAAACTCTATTGGTAGATTTATCACTGCTACGATTATCATTGGTGATACTTTTATTCCTTATATCTTATTGTTACATAGTTTTTTTTTTTTTTTGCATTCATCCTTTTCATGGCGTGCCAATATATGAGTCTTGAGTATTCCCCTGAGTTAACCACGATTATGTGTATCTTAATTCCCAGGATGCGCACTGTGATAACTAGGGCGCTTATTTGTAGATGTATGAGTTGAAGCGCATTAGATTCGTGGAAAGAGAAAATTATGTCATAGTCATTCAGAAGTTCTTGTTTGCCTTCTACTTGATAGATCCTCGTGTCCAATGTCTTTGCTCTTTGGCTGGTTATCTGTGTTTCCCATAGAAGAATCCTCCTTTCGTTCTTGTATTGTCTTTCTTTTGCATGGTTGGTTGTGACCAGTGTTAAGATCTCCTGTAGGCCTTTGTGTATCGATGGTAGCAGTAGTAGCACATGATTGTTGGGTCATTTATATGTTCTGGTTGGGTTCTTAGTATAGCACTGGACGTTTTCATCGTCATAGGTGTTGATCATAGCTTTGACCAGGTCATGGCACTCTTCTGTGGTATGGCCCACTGAGTTGTGATAATCATAGAACCATTTTTTATCAAGCTGTGATGGGTCTTTATTGAGCGGTCTTAAGGGAGGTAACAGAATGAGATCCCTAATTTATTAGTAGATCATGACTGGTGTGACTAAGTAGACTGATTAGTATTGGGCAATCATTTTGGCATTTTTTTCCAGTATCACTCCTCTTGATTTTAGCATTGAGTTCATTCATCCCTTTTTAGCCTGTCACTTATAGGCTCGCTGAAAGTGATCAGGGGTGGTGTGCTAAACTATTTGTTAGTGTACTGTGTCATTAATATTGATGGGAATACCTGAAATGTTCGGGGTCTCTTCATGTTGCAGAGCCATTAGAAAAATGACTTTTTCTAAAGCCCAACTTGTTCGCATTAATCTTCAAGTTCTCTGGGCAAGGTTTGCACTCTGTCACCGCCTTTATGAACCGCGTGATGTAACTTTTTAGCAACTTGTTCGATTTCTAGGATATTCTGCAGATTGTCTAGTAAAGGGAAGATACTTTCTTTGGCAGATATAAGTAGGTGCATATGTGAGTTGAATCTCTGGGTTGTGCCTGCTACCAGCGGAGGGGATGTTCATCTAGAGTCAAGGAGAATATATGTTAGTGGGCCACATTGCACATGTTGTGCAAGTCCATCAGATTCTAGTAGTGGTTGAGTTACAAGTATGGGTCGAACTCCTCAATATAAAGCATGATTTATGGAATCTTTAAGATTTTCGATAAGGTTTGGAACCTTATTTTAAGCTATAGTGAGGATTCGAGGTAGTTGAGTGGGATCTCTTCTAGATTAGGTCGATACACAGGTCTTCATTATAGCTCGACAATTTTTCTTTCAGGGATTCCACGTTTGCAAATTTGTCTTACAGGGGGTGGTGTGACTCAGTCTAAGTGTACAATCTCTGTTCCTTCTGCACCTCGGTTCTGGCCTCTGTCGGCCACCAGTTTCTTTCCTGATCCTATCAAATACGTTTTGGTCGGAGAAAGTGAGCCTCTAGTACATGCAAGACTTTATCATCGGTTCTTTGTAGTTGCCTCATTCTCTATGAACTTTCTCACTCATTTGTGCAAGGCGTTCTTCTCTCAAGGTTGAATTCTGACTATGCCTCACATAGCTCATCGCGCACGGGTCATTTGTTGATGGTCTCATAGGATAGGATGACATGAGTTGCCTTATTGACTGTAGATTTTATCCCTATTGTGAAAGTAGTGTGTTTTAGCAGGGAGATAACTGGGCTCTGGTCTGCTTTTGGTTGTCCAGATTGGATAGTTTATTCTTGATCATCTCTGCTCAAGATCTTACTCATGGTATTCTTCGACGGGTTCATCATTAGTTCTTAATGAAGAGGTGGGTGGAAGAGTTTTTCTAGGGAAAGGGTAGCCTGTCAAAACATTGTTTGGTAGTGACATGTGTGGAAAACTTTTTTCTATTTTATGGGGAAGTAACCGAATTGTCACTAAGAAAAGTAACGAAATGGACGAGTTGTTTTGTAGCTCGTTGGTTAGATTTTATGTGAGTATTAGTTACAAGGGCATTCCTCTAACGCCATTTGTTGTCGTCAAAAGGTTGAACATCAAACAAGAACCCCCTTAACACACACACATACACACAAGCGATATAAAGATATATAAGCAACAAATACACAAAAATAGATGTGAGAAAATAGGAGTATTTTGTATTTATTAGTCTAAGACTTAGATCATCCTATTAAGGGAATAGCCTTGTTTACAGAACTCACTTATCACTCATTTTTTCTCTTTTTCCTTAGCTGGGAAGGTGGTATATTTCCTAGGTTTCATCAAAAGATCCTCCTACCCTCATTCCAAGGTTTTATTTATACCCACGAGTGTTACTCATAGGTTTTCACCGTGCTTCACGATGTGGTGCTTTTGTGTTGGTCGTCACTTCCGACCAGCTTATTTCCTTGCCTCTTACTTGACAGACAAGATATTTTCTATGTCATCGGCCTGAAACAAGAATGGTACTATGTGGTTGTCCTATATGTGGATCACTGTCCTTTCATAACGAGCTACTTACTTGTTCCCCCAATAGCTCAACTTAAATGAGATCTTTCAGAGAGTTCGTTCGTAATGACCAGTTCGCTATAACTCGTTTCTTCGGCCCAATCTTCATCTTGATAGAGAATGACACGTTGCGTGTTTGGTTCCTCCACTTTATCGAGGCTCGTTCTACCTGGCAGTACGATTAGGACGACCACTAATAACAACTAATAATAAAAATGACAAATTATTTATAAATATTCAATATATTTATGATTTATATTATCTTCTATTTAGTTAAGTTTGAAAGTATTTACTAAGTAAAAATGAAAAAAAAATAACATGTCAAAAAATAATTAAATATACATACAACATAATAATACAGATTCTTAAAATAAAAATTATTCCAAACAAGTTAATGAGTTATTAGAAACAACTAATAATCATCTTCATTGGGTATCCCCTAAGTGGACCAAATATTTGGATTTTTATTTCACTCAAATAAGGATATTTTTTTCCATCCCACATAATATATATTACCATTTTTGTTTCACTTAAATAAGGAAACTATTTGAATTAATAATATATATATATATATATATTATTAATTCAAATAGTTTCCTTATTTAAATATATATATATATATAGAGAGAGAGAGAGAGAGACGCACTCATATGTTTGTGACATTGATGGCGTTGATGTTTGGATTTGTAATATACTTATTTATTTTTAAAAATATTTTTTTAAATAAGTATTATGTTTGATTTACTCGAACTATTTAATTTTTTATTAACTACGTAATATACTATAAAATTAATATTAACAATAATTATAAATTAATTAAAAATAATAAAAAAATATAAATATTTGGTTAGATTTATCCTGATTATTAAAGTAATATTACTAATAATTACAAATCTTATAAATAAATAAATAAATATGTCAAATTTCATTGGTCAGAAAATTTTTCGGCCACCGACGGTAGCATGCTGCCAGGCGGATGGGCACCCACCTTTAAGCCCAATTTTAAAATAAAAAATAAAAAATACATTTTTTTCCCACGTGAAAGTTTCCAGGTGGGGAAGATGGAAAGAAGGCTTGCTAGGGCGACCGGAGGTGGCGGTGGCAAACGATTTGGTGGCCACCCTATTATTATTATTGTTATTTGTAGTTTTGTAGATATGCAGTTTTCAGGTATGATGTTATGTTTCGTGATAAGCGTCACCAGACTTAACATCAACTGAATTTCAGAAAGCAACGGAAATAAAAATTTAAAGATAAACAAAAATTAATTTCAGTTTATAAGCTATCGAGCTTATAAACCTGGGTGAACAAACCCATAAAATATATTACTTTTCAAATAGTTCAGATCCAAACACGAATTAACAAAAGTAATATAAGAAAACAATTAGTATCAAAAACTTGATACACAAAAACTCTTCGCTTCTTCGTTAGTAGAATTCMTCYGTTGGTTAYGCAACGTAGTAATCCTTCTAATTATCCACCAAAGCTCAGAGTGTTCCGTCCTCRTTCTGCTTCAAGARTATTGTCTCGCRTCCMCCTCTCTTGTGTCTTGGTTCCCTTTCTTAAATAAAGACTCCTAGTCTTGATTGACAAGTTAATTAAGTATTTTGGAAACTAAATAAAATCCTAGACTCCAATTAAGAAAGAAATCTAGAGTCCTAAAATACTAAAGTCCCAAGAAAGGCAAACTACAAACAAGGAAATATTGTTGAAAATAATATTCCCAACAATCTCCCCCTTTTGCCTTTCTTGACAAAACCACCATGACGCATTCAAAAAGTTTAAAAGAAAACGGAACCCAACCACGCAAACTCCCCTAAGTTTAACTCCCCCTAAATAAGTAATAATCATACCAAAAGCAAATAATTGTTCAATCAGACAATCCAACAGCAAAACAAACTAAGGAAAGCACTAAACATCACGAGCCTTCTTCGCCCTCCGAGATGACGAAGATGCCCCTTCACCAGTAGCTTTCCTTTTCCTCAGCTTCTTCTTCATGGTCTTCAGAAACCTGTTTCTGCGTCTTATTCTCTTTTTCCGCTTGTCGCTGGCAGAGCTCGCCAACACAGTAGCAGCCTCGCCATCAGCATCATTATCAGCACCGTCATGTCTTTCTCCCCCTTTTTGTTCAGAAACCAAAAGGGCCTCACACAGGGAACCTCGCGAAGCTAAAAGCTGAGCACGCTGACTATCCAGCTGAGCAATCTGAGTATCAAGTAGATCCACTTGACCACGAACAACCGGGGCCAATAACTGGAACATGGTATCCCCGGTAACAGGATTATCAGAGGCGTCACCACGGGCATCATCCACTTGAAATGGAGCAATCCAGGGCAGGTCAATAATGCGGGCTCCAGAGAGATGCTGGCTCCTCAAGGTGAACCACTCAGCCTCACCGGTGAGGGAATCATCCGTGGAAGCAGAGAAGCCTTGACTCACCAAAATGTTGTAAATCAAAGATGGAAAACAGAGAGATGAGGAAGATTTAGAGAAAGCAAACCTCGTGACCATATCAAACACAATCCGACCGAAATCGAACTGGAGTCCATTTCCAATTTTATAGAGGAATTGAGCCTGAGGTCTAGTTAGCACCGTGGAGTTCTTAGATGGTACCTAGTTGAAAATTGCCAACTTATGTAAGACGGAGTAAAGTTATGTCAGGCGGGTGCTGGGCAATTGTTCACGCCAAGTAGTGAGCAGCCCTCCAGACAAGAAACCAATGACCGCATCCATGTCATCAACAGTGGAGTCCTCGTGATAAGCATCAAACCCATACGCTGCATTGATCAATGCAGGGGTGAAAGCATAAATCTGTCCACGAACAAACACTTTCCCAAAATTAACAGATGTAACCTCAGCAATTGACGGCAAGAGATTAGAGTAGAATTCCACCACAATATCCCGAACAAACGGCATGGCACTGGAGACCGTCGAGTACAAGCCCTTGTGCTCAAGGAAGGCAACCAGATTTTGACGCTTGAATAGCTCAACAGGGACTCTCCATTCATCAATCATCCCACGGGTCTTAAAGACAGACAAACACTCCTCAGCCTGAGAGGAGAGAAATTTCGCTGAGAGAGGAAAAATATCCTCTATCTCTACTTCATCTGAAACTRGACCAATGTCATCATTCTCATCAGGTAAGGACTCTGAAGCAGGAAGGTCAGAGTCATCCRCAGCATTGGGGAGTGAGTGAGAAGGAGAACCAGCATCAGGGRTAGGTGATGTCGACTTTGGTGACAGGTCACCAGTCACATCATCGGCCTGCAGTACAGCATCATCCAAAACAACCCTTGAATTCTCTTTTCCTTTCTTCTTGGCAGCTTTCACAGACTTCAACAGATGTACAAGAGGAATTTCGTCTGAGTCATCGGGAGATTGCTCAAGCCCAGTGTCAAAAGTTTGTGAGGCTGAAGGTGTAAGCACAGCAGGAGGCTCGGGAATAATAGGATTAGCCGAACTGGATACTTCACCTGTGAAGAAATCCACGATTTCAAAGGGTGGGCTAGAATATTCAGTTCCCGCAGAGCAAGGAGAGACCTTGATAGAAGCCGGTGGATTCTTCTTTTCGGCAAGTGATACAGTCTGCTTGCAACGTCCACGACCCTTTTTGGAAGCTGGGGAAGCAATTGAGGGCGCCGGAGCCATGACAGTCGCTGGAGGCACAAAATCCTCGTCGTCTGAGTCAGTGGCAACTGTAACATCGTCAGTAAGATTCAAGTGTTCAATTAGAACAAAACGGCACGGCCCTGCTCGACTCTTAGGAACTGCCGGCGGAACAACCCCCGGAGGAATATTTCTTAACCTCCGTGATCGCTTCAAAGTGGGGTCACCGGAACGCCCAAAAATCTCGGCAATAAGATGAAGGTCAGGAGGGTTTTCGACGTCAATCTCATTGCCCTGCTGACCGGGAATCACTTGGGTCAGAGGAGCGGCGTCAGACGGTGCAGCGACTGGAGTTATGGCAAGAGGGGTTGTCGGAACTGAACCACTGGGTTCTGACACAATTGGTGACGGGTGTCGTGCGAACGCAACAACTATCTCCTCACGAATGTCCAGCCCTCCAAATCTGGGCATGGGTGGAATGGCCTGTTCATCGGAGCATGCAACTCCCGCCGGAAGATTAGGAACCCTAGAATCGGAGGGTGACTTTGACATCCTGTAAATCTCAACAAAAAACACGACAAAGACCAGTAAAACCTAGAAATATTGTAAGGAATTTGAGTTTGAGAAGGAAATTGAAAGCTTAGGAGAGAGAATTGAAGTGGGCCAAAACGGTAAGAAAATCGGCTTTTTAAAGAAAAACAGAACTTACCGTTGGGGAGGAGAGAGAAACTGAGGGGAAAAGATGAAAAGGTATTTACACAATATCCCCTTCCAAAAAAAACTTACTTCCAAAAAGATAAACCATCCTAATAACCGGCCCACTAACCCTTAGCTAAAGGCACTATACTTCAAACTCAACTGCTTAAGAGGCCCATTAAAACAGGTTAGACAGTTAATACTTAGAAACCGAAAAATTCCTAAGGAATGAACCATCACCATAAAAATACAAGGCACACGTATTATGAGAGAATAAGAGGAAGTTAATCTCATATTACCTCCTCAGCACTGCCGATCACAGCACCACTGGAACAATCAAATACCCACATTCTCAACTAGAATCAAGAAACGTCAGAATAGGAATTGAATAAGAGAAACAGAACATACAGCACTAAGGCAAATTCACAAAATATGAATGTCTTAATTAATGACTAAAAATATGACCTAAAAGAAAAAAATCACACATATTTTCAGAGATTTCGATCAGTGTTGTTTTTTATGACTGATGACATCAGACCTAACATTTACAAATGGTGAAGTCAATGAAAAACAAACCCCTTAACCCGAGTTAATGACAACGTCAAAATCGCTCAATAAGGTGAAATATAAAGATCAGACCTTTAGTCTAGATTATATTCATCTTTTTAAGATAAGAAGAAAATTATTGCATCTTTAGCAATTGCTGATTACACCTTTTGTTTTTGGACCTGGGAGAAAAACCTGTTTCTGCGGGAGAGTTTCACAATCACCATATGAGACAAAAATAAAACAATGCATTTAAATTATACAGATGTTATGACTGATGACAACAAAGGATTTCATAACATCAAACCCAACACGAACTAGACTATGCACATACCGAGATCTCTTCTCAGTCGAGAGAAGGTCTCTAAGTCTAATGCTTTTGTGAATATGTCTGCGAGCTGGTATTCTGTTCCTACATGTTCAAGACTTATTATCTTTCTCTCAACTAAGTCTCGGATGAAATGATACCTGATGTCAATGTGCTTTATACGAGAGTGCTGAACTGGATTTTTTGAGATGTCGATTGCACTCGTATTGTCACATAGTATGGTCAGAATATTGCTATGGAGACCGTAGTCTTCAATCATCTGGTTCATCCAGAGGAGCTGCGTACAAGCACTCCCTGCCGCAATGTATTCGGCCTCGGCTATAGACAAAGAAATACAGTTTTGTTTCTTGCTATACCAAGAAACTAAATTATTCCCCAAAAAGAAACAACCCCCTGTGGTACTTTTCCTATCAACTACATCTCCAGACCAGTCTGAGTCCGTATACCCTACCAATTCAGTGCATGTTTCTTTAGTGTACCACAACCCCAACTCACTTGTTCCTCCCACATATCGAATTATTCTTTTAACAAATTTCAGATGTGAGTCCTTAGGGTTGCCTGATATCTTGCACACAAGCAAACAGCATACATGATGTCGGGTCTGCTGGCAGTTAGATAAAGGAGGCTACCAATCATACTCTTATAAAGGGTGTTGTCAACACTAGACCCAACATCATCTCTCGATATTTTCTTATCTTTACCCAGAGGCGTTTTCTTAGGTTTTTCACCTTCTAAACCAAACTTTTTGACCAGATTATTTGCATATTTGGTCTGTGACAGAAAAATTCTATCATCAAGTTGTTTTATTTGTAGTCCAAGAAAATACGAAAGATCACCTTGCATACTCATCTCAAAAGTGTCTGACATCTGAACAACAAAATCCTTCACAATCTTTTCATTAGTCGAACCAAAGATAATATCATCCACATAAATTTGGACAATAAGAATGTGTTTATGGGATTTGATAAGAAATAGGGTCTTGTCCATCTCACCTCGTTTAAAATTTAAAAATAGTAGATGTTGAGTTAGCCTCTCATACCAAGCTCTCGGAGCTTGTTTTAAACCATACAAGGCCTTTTTAAGTTTTAAAACAAAATTTGGTTTGTAGGGATCCACAAACCCTTTTGGTTGCTCAACATATACTTCCTCACTCAAAACACCATTCAAAGATGCACTCTTAATGTCCATTTGATGTAGTGAAATTTTTAAATGACAAGCCATTGCAAGAAGTAATCTTACCGATTCTATACGTGCTACTGGTGCAAAAGTTTCGTCAAAGTCAACACACTCAATTTGGATGTACCCTTGCACAACTAACCTTGCTTTGTTTTGAATGATGTTCCCAGCTTCATCCGTTTTATTCTTGAAAATCCACTTAGTTCCAGTGACATGAGTGTTCTCCGGGCGAGGGACAAGGTCCCACATATCATTCTTAGCGAATTGGTCAAGCTCCTCTTGCATAGCTTTAATCCAAAATTCACTCTTCAATGCATCCTCCACTCGTTTTGGTTCTGTTTCAGCAAGAAACAAGGTTTCTCGAATTTGAGAACAATTAGTTGACAAACACACATACCTTACCATCTCCTTAAAGTTAATTTGTCTTTTCCTTGTACTCCTCTTATCAAGGTCACCGATTATCTGCCTGGTTGGATGATTCTTTTGGATTCTTGATGGAACGTCTCTTTGATAAAGATCAATTTGATTTCCAGTGTCCTCATCCTCAGAATCTGAATCAGGGTCAGGAATTGCTGGAGAAGAAGTTGGAACAGGGGTCTGTTCTCCAGTCTGATGGTTGCCTGTTTCCTCTTGAGGCAGTGTTGGGTTTGGTGACATGTCACCAGACCTGTCATCCCCTGCAGCAACACCTTCTACACCTGCAACATCATCTAAACCATCCATAACAAATTGAGGTCTCTGATCATAAATTAGATCATCGTCCTCTGCAGATTTTATTCCACTCACTGTATCATCAAATTTCATATTGACCGATTCCATCATGCAACGTGTTCTAAGATTAAAAACTCGGTATGCATGACTATTTTGAGAGTAGCCCATGAAAACACATTTKTCACTTTTAGAATCAAGTTTAGAGAGGTATCCTCTATCATTCAAAACAAAACAGACACACCCAAAAACATGAAAGTAGCTTAAGTTAGGTTTCTTGCCAAACAATAGTTCATAGGGTGTGACATGTGAGCCAGGTCTAAAATAGACTCTATTAATGGTGTGACATGCTGTATTCATAGCTTCTGCCCAAAATCGTTTTGCTATACCATTTGAGATCAGCATGGTCGTAGTCATCTCTGCAAGGGATTTATTCTTGCGTTCGACTATACCATTTTGCTGTGGAGTAATAGGGGATGAAAACTCGTGAGTAATCCCTTTTTTAGAACAAAGACTTGATAAAGATTCATTCTCGAATTCTTTTCCATGATCGATTCTGATTCTTCCTATCCTGACTCCAAAGAGCACACACAATTTTTTAGCAAGTTTTTTAAATAAAGCAAACGTTTCTGATTTTTCTTTTAAAAATTAGATCCATGTATATCTAGAAAAATCATCGACAATAACTAAAACATATCATTTACCTCCGAGACTTTCTACCTCAAGTGGTCCCATGAGGTCCGTATGCATGAGTTCAAAGCAATTTTAAGTGGTAAGGCTCTGGACATGTGGATGTGGTACCTTAACTTGCTTCCCCTTTTGACAAGCTTCACAAACAGGGATGATTTTTGTGTTGAGCTTTGGTAGTCCTTTCACCGCATCTTTCTTAACAAGCCTTTCCAACATTTTGTAGTTAATGTGTCCGAGTTTTTGATGCCACACCTCGGCATCACTTAGCTGGGACAGCTTACAGAACACGTCTCCATTAATTTGATAGCAGTTGTCGGACGTTCTCTGGCCAGTTAGAATGCAGGAACTCCCTTCATCATACACTTCACATTTTTCTCGAGTAAATTTGACATTGAAGCCTCCATCACATAGCTGACTAATGCTTATCAAATTTGCAGTTAGTCCATCAACGAGAAGCACATTTTCCAGTTTGGCAATCCCTGGAACATGTAAAGTTCCTTGACCTATAATCTTCCCATTTGCTCCTCCACCATACTTGACCTTTCCTCCCTTGAATTTTACGATGTTCGACAGGAGTTCTTCGGATTCAGTCATGTGTTTTGAACACCCGCTATCAAAGTACCATGCTCCTGGAACATGAGATTTAAGAGAAGTGTAGATCATATTGCATCTGACCTCGGCCTTTCTTACCCAGACTTGTCTGAAATTGGTGTTGCCTTTGGTGACGGAAACCCCAGTCTTTTCATGAGTCCCAACACCATGGCTGATTCTCTGATTTTTCTTGCCTATTCTTTTCCAACAAAAAGAACGAATGTGGCCAGATTCACCACAATGATGGCAAACTGTAACGCCCCGATTTTAATAAATCGTCGAAAATAGATTTGTATTTCAAATAATTATTGAAGGAATCTTGGCGTCACAAATAAATGTCGAATTTCATAACCTCGACATAATAAAATTCATAATTTCAAAATGATCAAGTATATGCAGCGGAATATTTAAAACAATAATAACCAAATTGCTATCAGTGGAAAACGATAGCTAGAGTACGAATTTAAATCTAATTCCACATTCTTTTGAAAACATACTAAATAAAATGGATAACACGTATCCTTTTTCCTTCCTCGTTTCCCATTCACTCGATATTCTCGTTTGTACCTAAAAGAAAAACATCGTTGATTTGGGATGAGTTCAACGTACTCAGTAGTTACACCGACATACCTCATGCAAAATTATACAAACTCAGAAATAGCACAATTATCCATAGAATTCGAAATTTTACTTTGGAAGACAGTTGACTGCAGCTAAAACGCGGTGGGTTTCCCCTATAACCCTTTTCCCCGGTCATAGGCTTCCCCGATGACCCTTTTCCCCGGTCATAGGCACTTAAGGCCCCTGGTTTTAATCATTGGATATAGCACGCTGGGATAAACCCAATGACCCTTTTTCCCGGTCACGGACAACTTTTGCGGTCCACGGCTATATTAATTTATAAACATAGAATTTCATGATACACATTGCACATAGATTTGAGCACATAGAATTTAACATAAGACAAGTTGGTGGTCCCTACCTCGAATGAAGTCGTGAAATAAATCGATTGAATGCACGTGGTTGATTCCTATGTCCCGATTTCCTCGTCACCTAATCATTTTAAAAATATACTTAATTAGTATATATTTAATCAAATAATTTTTAAAATATTAATATATAATATATTTATTTAAAATAGACAATATAATATTAAAATAAATAATAATAAACTCAATTGAAATTTATTAAGTTTTATTTGGTTGGATTGAAGTTTTCAAAAGTTGGAGGGTTGAATTAGGAGTTTGTTGGTAAGTTGAGGGTTCAATTGAAAAGGGTTAGGAAGCTGGGGTTTCAATTGAACCTTGTTAAAACCTCTGGGGGCTAAATTGAAACAAGGGTAAAATTCAGGGGGTCAAATTGGAATTTTGGAAAAAAGGTTGGAGTATAAGAATGGGATTAAGCCCTAAATCCTTCAAAACCCGTCTGCCCCATTTCATTTCTCTCTCTCCTCGGCCCCAAATCATCCGCCCCGATTTCTTTTTCTCTCCTTTCTCCTCCGTCCAGAAATCGGCGCAGCTCCACACCGACCGACTGACGATGGCGACGGCAAAGAGGGCGGCAGCGTTCGACAGAGCGACGACAACAGTGGGGCGCCTGCAACGCGGCGGCATTGTGCGGCAACCGGCGAGGCGACCTTCGCCTTCTCCAGTTCAAAAACCGGCCAGCAATAAACCCTCTCCCCCTTCGATTCCTCCAAGGCGGTGGCCCGGCCTATGGGTTTGCCGGCGGTTGTGGTGGTGAATGGACTGGCGGCGATGGACTGTTTGGGGTTGTGGTCTGGTTGGTCCTCGTGGGTCGTTGGGTTCCGACTTGATTCGGGCCGCGGCGGTTGACGGCATGAAGGTGTCGACGGTTTGGCGATGGAGAGGCGCCGGGGTGGGTAGTCTTTAGCTGTGGTTGTCGGGCTTAACTTCGAGCCGCGACTGGTTGTGGTTTGTGGTGGGTTCCGGATCATTTTGGTTTGGTTTGGGTTTGGGCCAAGTTTATGACATTGGGCCTTGATTCTAAAGTCCAGTAACCGAAAATGATTAAAAACGACCAAATGGATTAATCGAATGATTTCATAGTCGACCCAATAGTAATTTGACATTAATTTTGTAAACGGCTCAATGGTAATTTAAATAAATAATCGAATAACTAAAATACTAAATAATTATAATAATTTTTATAAGTCAATAATTATAATTTATTTGATAACCGAGCTATTAATTCGATTAAATAGAATTCGTAAAAAAATTTGAAACCAATAATAGAAAATTGTTTACGGTGACGAGATTGGGACTAAAATTATATTTTTAATGCACAATGATAAATAAAAATATGAAAATGTGGATTTGATGCGTGGGTGTTACAACCTACCCTCCTTAAAAAAAATTTATCCTCAAAGTTCTGCACTTACCCGGAATGCCGAAATTTGGGTACTTCGACTTGAACTCCTCCTCTTGTTCCCAAGTGGCCTCATTCATCCCATGACGTCTCCATTGCACCTTGATCAAAGCTATTTCCTTGTTCCTCAATCGATGTATCTTGCGATCCAAAATCGCTTCCGGAGCTTCTTCATAAGTTAAATCCTTATTAACCTCCAACTCTTCGTAGCTCACAATGTGGTGCGGATCGTAGACATACTTTCTTAACATCGACACATGGAAGACGTTATGAATGCTCGATAAAGTTAGTGGTAGCGCAAGTTCGTAGGCCAACTCTCCGATTCTCTTGAGAATTTCAAACGGCCCTATGAATCTTGGTTTCAACTTCCCTTTCTGACCAAATCTCACTACACCTCGGATTGGTGCTACCTTCAGAAACACTTTATCGCCCACTTCAAAATTTAGATCCTTTCTTCGACGGTCCGCATAAGATTTCCACCGATCCTGCGCAGTTTTAATTCGATCTCGAATCGTGGCAATGTGTTTAACCGTCTCTTGTACTAGTTCGGGGCCCAAAATCTTTCTCTCACCTACTTCGTCCCAATAAAGAGGAGATCTACACTTTCTCCCGTACAGAGCCTCGTAGGGAGCCATACCAATAGTAGATTGATAACTGTTATTGTAAGCGAATTCCACCAACGGTAGTAAAGCTTCCCACTGACTTCCCAAGTCGAGTATGCAGGTCCTAAAACATATCCTCCATGATTTGGTTAGTCCTTTCAGTTTGACCGTCTGTTTATGGGTGATAAGCTATGCTGAACTTCAGTTTAGTGCCCAAAGCATTTTGCAAACTCTTCCAAAAGTTCGAAGTGAACCTCGTATCTCTATCTGACACAATCGAGACCGGTACTCCGTGCAAMTTAAYRATTTCYCGAATATAGATTTGAGCATATTGTTCCATGTTGAATGTCATCTTGACCGGTAAAAAGTGGGCCGACTTGGTTAAACGATCTACTATCACCCACACCACTTTGTTACCTCTCGTCGATGGCGGTAAACCTACTACAAAATCTATCGAGATATGCTCCCACTTCCATTCTGGAATCTCTAGTGGTCTTAGCAAACCCGACGGTCGTTGATGTTCGGCCTTAACTTGCTGACAAACTAGACACTTTCCCACAAAAGTGGCAATGTCTCTTTTCATGCTCCTCCACCAAAACACTGTCTATAAATCCTTATACATCTTAGTACCACCAGGATGTGCAGTGTAAGGAGTACAATGGGCTTCTTCCAAAATCTCTTTCCTTAGACCCTCGTCCTTTGGAACACAAATCCTCCTTTCGTAAAACAAAACTCCATCGTCTGCTAAAACAAAGCCTTTGATGGTCCCTTTTCGCACTTTCTCCTTCATTTTGTTTATGAAACCATCCTGGGTTTGAATTTCCTTGATCTTTTCTCTCAACGTTGGTTGCACCACTAACGAAGCTAAGATCCCCTTTGTGTTCCTTGGAGGTATCACCATCTCGATTTTCATCTTRGMGAACTCCTCAACCAACTTATCTTGTTCAGAAGGTAAACTCATCAGTCCTCCTTTACGACTCAACGCATCAGCTACCACGTTCGCCTTCCCTGGATGGTAGTTAATGGTGTAGTCATAGTCTTTAACCAATTCCAACCATCTTCTTTGACGCATATTCAGCTCCTTCTGTGTGAACAAATACTTCAAGCTCTTATGGTCGGTAAAGATCTCACACTTGCCTCCATACAAGTAATGTCTCCAAATCTTCAAAGCATGAACTACAGGTGCGAGTTCTAAATCATGTGTGGGGTAGTTCGTCTCATGGGTTTTGAGTTGTCGTGAGGCATAAGCCACTACTTTCCCATGTTGCATCAAGACACAACCTAAACCTTGTTTCGACGCATCGCTGTAAATAACGAAGTGCCCATCGTCCGAGATTTTAAGGACGTCTTCCACCTTTTGTAACGCCCCGAATTCAATAAATCGTCGAAAATAGATTTGTATTTTAAATAATTATTGAAGGAATCTTGGCGTCACAAATAAATGTCGAATTTCATAACCTCGATATAATAAAATTCATAATTTCAAAATGATCAAGTATACGCAGCGGAATATTTAAAACAATAATAACCAAATTGCTATCAGTGGAAAACGATAGCTAGAGTACGAATTTAAATCTACTTCCACATTCTTTTGAAAACATACTAAACAAAACGGATAACACGTATCCTTTTTCCTTCCTCGTTTCCCATTCACTCGATATTCTCGTTTGTACCTAAAAGAAAAATATTGTTGATTTGGGATGAGTTCAACGTACTCAGTAGTTACACCGACATACCTCATGCAAAATTATACAAACTCAGAAATAGCACAATTAACCATAGAATTCGAAATTTTACTTTGGAAGACAGTTGACTGCAGCTTAAAACGCGGCGGGTTTCCCCTATAACCCTTTTCCCCTGTCATAGGCTTCCCCGATGACCCTTTTCCCCGGTCATAGGCACTTAAGGCCCCTGGTTTTAATCATTGGATATAGCACGCTGGGATAAACCCAATGACCCTTTTCCCCGGTCACGGACAACTTTTGCGGTCCACGGCTATATTAATTTATAAACATAGAATTTCATGATACACATTGCACATAGATTTGAGCACATAGAATTTAACATAAGACAAGTCGGTGGTCCCTACCTCGAATGAAGTCGTGAGATAAATCGATTGAATGCACGTGGTTGATTCCTATGTCCCGATTTCCTCGTCACCTAATCATTTTAAAAATATACTTAATTAGTATATATTAATCAAATAATTTTTAAAATATTAATATATAATATATTTATTTAAAATAGACAATATAATATTAAAATAAATAATAATAAACTCAATTAAAATTTATTAAGTTTTATTTGGTTGGATTGAAGTTTTCAAAAGTTGGAGGGTTGAATTAGGAGTTTGTTGGTAAGTTGAGGGTTCAATTGAAAAGGGTTAGGAAGCTGGGGTTTCAATTGAACCTTGTTAAAACCTCTGGGGGCTAAATTGAAACAAGGGTAAAAGTCAGGGGGGTCAATTGGAATTTTGGAAAAAGGTTGGAGTATAAGAATGGGATTAAGCCCTAAATCCTTCAAAACCCGTCTGCCCCATTTCATTTCTCTCTCTCCTCGGCCCCAAATCATCCGCCCCCGATTTCTTTTTCTCTCCTTTCTCCTCCGTCCAGAAATCGGCGCATCTCCACACCGACCGACTGACGATGGCGACGGCAAAGAGGGCGGCGGCGTTCGGCAGAGCGACAATAACATTGGGGCGCTTGCAACGCGGCGGCATTGTGCGGCAACCGGCGAGGCGACCTTCGAATTCTCCAGTTCAAAAACCGGCCAGCAATAAACCCTCTCCCCCTTCGATTCCTCCAAGGCGGGCCCGGCCTATGGGTTTGCCGGCGGTTGTGGTGGTGAATGGACTGGCGGCGGTGGACTGTTTGGGGTTGTGGTCTGGTTGGTCCTCGTGGGTCGTTGGGTTCCGACTTGATTCGGGCCGCGGCGGTTGACGGCATGAAGGTGTCGACGGTTTGGCGATGGAGAGGCGCCGGGGTGGGTAGTCTTTAGCTGTGGTTGTCGGGCTTAACTTCGAGCCGCGACTGGTTGTGGGTTTGTGGTGGGTTCCGGATCATTTTGGTTGGTTTGGGTTTGGCATCCGAGTGCTCGGGCTCGGTGGTGACTAGGTGTTGGCGGCCGTTGGTGAGCTCGGTCCGAAAATCTTGCTGGCCGAAAGCAGGCCGGCGCGTGGCCTAGAAACGGTGGTTTGGTGGTGGTTTTGGTTCGGTCGGTGGTGGTAATGGTATTGGCCGGGAACGATTGGCAGTGGACGAAAGGTTGTAAGGTTGGAAAAATGGCAGCCGTGAAGGGATATGTGGATGTTCTTGAGAAAAAGAAAGACAAAGAATTATCCTCACCTTGTTTCTTGCGGCCGTAGGGTAGGAATTGCAGATGAAATTTGGAAGTTGCAGCCGTAAATATGATTTGAAATTGACAATTGTTGGCTGTGATTGGGATGGCCTTTGGGAAGAAAGAATTTAGAAAATTTTGGTTTACCTTGCTTGCTGCTGAAAAGCAAAATTTGTGAAAATTGGGTGGTGTATAAAAATGAAGTGTAAGTAGATAAGGTTGGATAAGGTTAGGGTTTGATTTTGGTGGGTTTGGGCCAAATTTATGACATTGGGCCTTGATTCTAAAGTCCAGTAACCTAAAATGATTAAAAACGACCAAAAGGATTAATCGAATAATTTCATAGTCGACCCAATAGTAATTTGACATTAATTTTGTAAACGGCTCAATGGTAATTTAAATAAATAATCGAATAACTAAAATACTAAATAATTATAATAATTTTTATAAGTCGATAATTATAATTTATTTGATAACCGAGCTATTAATTCGATTAAATAGAATTCGTAAAAAAATTTGAAACTAATAATAGAAAATTGTTTACGGTGACGAGATTGAGACTAAAATTATATTTTTAATGCACAATGATAAATAAAAATATGAAAATGTGGATTTGATGCGTGGGTGTTACACAAACATACTGCCTTCTTTTCTTCTTATGGCGCTTGACAGAATCTTGGTTGTGGCTGATATGAGATGATTCTTGCTCCGGTTTGTAACCAATTCTGTGCCTTGAGGTTTCTGGGTATGACATTTCCGAAATTTCATCCAGTTTTGCCTTTCCCTTGTTGAGGTTTGAGATGGTGTCTTGAACCTTTTTCAGTTCAGCCTTTACTCCTTCCAACTCCGAATCTTTTCTTGTAAGGGAGATCTCCAAACGGGTAATGATCTTTACTTGATCATCTATTTCATGAGTTAGTTTTTCAACTTTGATCATAAGAGCTTTCACTTTCAGAACCTGATTTCCCCACTTGGAAAATAGTTCATCATATTCCACGCACAATTTTCTGTATTCATCTCTTGTATTATCAACCTCAGCATTCAGACACAGGGTGTTGGAATTGATGTTGCAAACCCGAAAGTCGTCATCTCAGGCAACATGAGCAAAAAGAGCAGGTACTGACTCAGATGAGTCAAAGTCGCTTTCATCTTCATCAAACTCTTTTGAAATGAGACTCTTCTTCCTCAACGTATTTGCACATTCGTTTTTGTAATGCCCCCATCCTTTGCACTCATGGCATTAGATTTCACTGAGGGGCTTAGAGGAAGTTCCAGTTTTAGATTCAGAAGAGGAAGGATGGTAGTTGGTTAGCTTTCTTCCAGAGGATCTTGGAGGTGGTGTTTCCATCATGGAACTTGAACCTTTTCCTCCAACGTTGTTCTTTTTCTTCAAATAGCGATTGAATTTTTGAGTAAGGAGTGACACGTCTTCCTCTCCGAGTGTGGTTCTTTCAAATTTCTCAAAAAGCTCTTTCCAGTTAGTATCTTCATCTTCATCTTTTGAGCTAATATCTGAAGTGAGAGCAACATTCATCTCCTTGGAATGAAAGTCCATGTGCTCCATCTCATACGTTTTGAGTGCACCGACTAAGTCATCATAGACTAGTTTTTCAGTATCTTTGGATTCCTCAATTGCAACCACCTTCATATTGAACTTCTTTGATATGGATCTGAGAAGTTTTCCAACAAGGCGTGCATTTGACATGGGCTCGCTGAGGTTTCCAATTTCACTTGATATGTCAGAGAGTCTCATCGCATATTCCACAACTGACTCTTTGTCATTCATTCTCATGGTTTCGAACGTTGTGGTGAGCATTCTCAGGCGAGATCTCTTTACACTTGCAGTTCCCTCGCATACCCTTTGAAGGGCATCCCATACTTCTTTGGCAGACTCACAGTTCTTTATCACTTTGTAGTAGTTGGCATCAACATAGCTGCACAAGGTATTAATGGTTTTAGAGTTCCAGTTTGAGATGGCTATTTCATTGTCCGTCCAGTCTTTTTCCTTCTTGAACAAGGAGTCACCTTCGCCATCAGCAGTGACACGAGGTTTCTCCCATCCAACAAGAAAGGTTCTCCATGCTCGTTCGTCAATGTTTTTGATGTGCCATCGCATCCTCTGTTTCCAGAGGGAGTAGTTCTCACCATTTAGGATTGGGGGTCTCGGATTACCTTGAGCGTCCATTAATTCAAATCTACAAAATAAGGATCGAAATACTTAAGGTTAAGTATCCTGCTCTGGTGCCAATTGTAGTTTTGTAGATATGCAGTTTTCAGGTATGATGTTATGTTTCGTGATAAGCGTCATCAGACTTAACATCAACTGAATTTCAGAAAGCAGCGGAAATAAAGAATTAAAGATAAACAAAAATTAATTTCAGTTTATAAGCTATCGAGCTTATAAACCTGGGTGAACAAACCCATAAAATATATTACTTTTCAAATAGTTCAGATCCAAACACGAATTAACAAAAGTAATATAACAAAACAATTAGTATCAAAAACTTGATAAACAAAAACTCTTCGCTTCTTCGTTAGTAGAATTCCTCTGTTGGTTACGCAACGTAGTAATCCTTCTAATTATCCACCAAAACTCAGAGTGTTCCGTCCTCGTTCTGCTTCAAGAGTATTGTCTCGCATCCACCTCTCTTGTGTCTTGGTTCTCTTTCTTAAATAAAGACTCCTAGTCTTGATTGACAAGTTAATTAAGTATTTTGGAAACTAAATAAAATCCTAAACTCCAATTAAGAAAGAAATTTAGAGTTCTAAAATACTAAAGTTCTAATAAAGACAAACTACAAACAAGGAAATATTGTTGAAAATAATATTCCCAACAATGTTATTGTTATTGTTATAACTCAAATTATATAGCATAAATTAATAAAACAAATAATTATATATTTTAAATATTTTTTATATTTTGATTAAATGATTAATGATATATTTCTAGTTATATAATTAAAATATTATATATTAAGATTAATATAGATGTACAACCTGTAAAGATCCTTGTATAAATGGATTTTAACACTTTCATATCTATTAAAGTATTGATGATTTAATTGATTTTGAATAAGAATTAATAATTAAAAATGATTGCTTACGGGCTATACGGTTCGTATAATGATACCTGATCCTAACACCCTTGATACTTTATAGTGTACGTTAAATTACTCCATTAATTAAACTATAACATGATCGTTGAATGAAAAGACTTTTGCGCGTTTTTTATGTTATGGTTTACTTTTTCAATTTTAAAAAACAAGACAACTATTCTTTGAGATACCTTAAAGAAATGCTGCCCGTATACTATTATTCTTCCATTTTCAAAATATACATCGTGAATAAAATAGATGGCGTCGAATATTATTAACTCTTAATATAGCCAAACAAAAGGTTATGAGATTACAAGTAAGAACGGAATAATGAA
Source organism: Phtheirospermum japonicum (assembly GCA_014905375.1). Taxonomy (NCBI): domain Eukaryota; kingdom Viridiplantae; phylum Streptophyta; class Magnoliopsida; order Lamiales; family Orobanchaceae; genus Phtheirospermum; species Phtheirospermum japonicum. The sequence continues at coordinate 68,498 of BMAC01000319.1, read as the reverse complement.
AAGAAAGTTTTAACAAATGGAATATTCTTAGCCTAAATCAATTGGTATGCACTTAATAACGAATATTGGATTATAAAAGTAAGGGAATATAATTTTCTTGGAGCACTGCACAACGAATAAATTTGAAGATTCTTTGCGGCCTTGTCATTTATTTATTTAGATATTTCTGACTTCATATTATTGTATTTTTAGATATTTAAAACTCCCACGTTAATTGACTTCAAGTATCAATATAATATATATATATATTTGATCTTTTGTGGAGGATGATTAATATCGATGATTAATGTCAAGTAAATTGTGTAGCAAAGATGCGAACCCTTATCAATACTTTTATAAAATACTTTTATAAAGAAAGGATTTGTTATTTCTCTTTATCAATACTTTTATAAAGGATTTGTTATTTTTTCTGAGCTACAAACTCATGGATAAGTTATAGTTTATGTAAAGTCATTGATATCAAATAATAATATTTTTGCTTCTTGGAGCAATTTTAATGAGGGGCTTAGATGGGGAGAGGAGAAGGGTTGATTGATAAATAGGAGGGGGCAAGGAGGTATGGGAGGAGGTTTTAGGGGCTGGAGGAGGAGGGAAAAGGGAACAAACAAAAAGGGGAGGAACACTGGGCACATCAGAGCACCCAGCGTCCAATTGGGTGGGCGCGTGTAGGGCACGCGCCTTGTGAGAAAAGTGGAGTGGTAGGTTGCACGCCTGCGACCATATTTGATTTTTTTTTTCATTTCTTTCTTATATTCTATGTTTGTCATGTGGGTGTGGGTGTGGGTGGAGTGTAATGTTTTTATTTTCATTTTTACTGGTATTGTATTTTTTGTTTTATTTTTATCTAAAATAAATATAATTGGGTTTGGATATATGGAAATACTTAAATAGATTTTTGTTTGTGTGTGTGTGTGTATATATATATATAATATCTAATTATTATTCAAAAATCGAATAGTATTGAAAATAGTATAACGTGGTTTATAAAATGAATGTTATTAGACGAAAAATACTTTATAAATTAAGAAAAACTTTCTTGTACACAACATTTATAGTTTTGTTACTACGTTTATTCTCATTATCGACGATCAATATTATTATACCCATACGACTGATCCATTTTGATATAGTAACGTACAACTACCCATGACTGAAACTGGCTTATTTAGGAAAAGTCCAACGGGAAAGAGAGACTGTTCTTGTCTTTTGTTGATCGCTGCATGACACGATCATAGGAAATTATTGTCATTGGAACTTGAAAGACAACCTCGCATCAGTCAAATTAGGTATCAACATTAGTTCGCCTGCATTATTTCATTGAAGAATCTTAGCTTGTACAACATGATCATCAAGTTTTGTAATAACCAATCTTGTTCCATTACACAACACAAGAAATAATCGATATTTTTCAACACCATGAGTAGAGTTTTAATTTTTAATTTTAGATCATGGTTCACCAATCCAAAACATTCGATGGTGATTATAAACTCTAGTGAATGGACGTATTGCAATATGTCAATATTTGAATCAGATTTGCATGCACTACCAGTACTAAGATATACTTTATATTATCAATCATTTTCTGAAATCATATATTCGTTAAAAAAATCGACGACATCAAGTGTTAGGGTAAGAATAGTATGACACTCTAAATAAGCAAAGCATTTAGTAGTTTTTTCAAATTGTTGATATGTGATCGCCATAATTGATACAATATGGTCACCATCATCTTTTAATAATAGATTATCTGGGATTTTAATTTGAACGACGCCATCATTTGTTCCTCCAACTGTTCCATATCCTATATTATTTATCCAGCTGGCGATTTTTTCTTAATTTGACACAGTCGGAATCTGGATTGAGATCTTTCGGCCTGATATTCTTGGTCAACCACAAAACCATGCAATGAGTTCTTGAATGCAAAGAAATGATTGTTGTTTGAATTATGTCTGGTCTAGTGCCTTTTGGAATAACCGACAAAATTTGGAAAAAAAAATATCCACTAAGAACTATTATTTTGCCACCAAATGAAAGTAGTCTGTTAGAATTATTTTGCGATTCCATCACATCTTTCAATATTTTTTCTAGAGTAATGTTTATGCATCATCAGAGTTTTGTCCCAAATAATGAGCTGCACACGCGCCATTAATTCTGCAAGTGGAGTTCCAGTAAAGATCGAACATGATCAATCTTGGTTTAGATTAAAATGAATCTTTAATTTAGAATGCCCAATTCTTTCTTCCGGGAGAAGAAGAAGAGAATCTATGCTGATATATGTTACATTCAAAATAATTCTACCATTAGATCTAATGGTGCAGAAAAAGTGTCCTCCAAATAAATATTTTACCAATCCTCCGTATTCATAGACAAAAAATACACCACCATTGGTTGTATGTAATGAGCCCATTGCATTATCATAATAAACGTGATGCTGATCAACATTAAAATTATCCACTAATTTACCATGTTTTTCAATGAGTGCCTCGCAATAATGCTTCAGTTTTTCAGTAATAAATCTACTGTGATACATACTGGAATCGATGACCTTTAGAATTAGCGTGAGAGAAAAATCCTATAAACTCTTTCTCATACTCCACAAAAAAATTGTCAACTTCAAGTAAAGAAATGTTTTGAATTTCAGTATTACTCATTTGTAAATTTGCAAAAAGAAAAGGTATATTGAAAATAAAACTAAAAATATTGGTAATAAAAATATAATAGATCTAATAGTTGTAGAGGATAAATAAATATCAATAATTGCCACCTTTGGAATTTCTCGACTTTTATTGATCGTACGAAATATCATCTAACAAATCTTCCCAGATTTTCTCCCACACTTTTTTTGGGACATGCTAAAGACTTTGATGCAAGCAAGGTTGTGAATAAGATCTCACGTAATGTGACGATCCCTAGTTACTTGTTTTTCTCATGATATACCATCAATATATATTCTCTATCATTTAACAACAATCCCAGAGATTAGCATGCATTGAGATATGTATCACATTGTGTTGTTAACTTTTTTTATATTATCGTGATATTTGTATCCACGAATTATATTTAGAAGACACCGAGTATGATAGTTATCACCTTATTCTAGTTGAATATAGTAAATTCGAGCTAATAAGAACAAATCTGGTTGCCTAGTTCGTCCATTCTTTTGTTGTTGAGTTCCATAGAAAACTTTAAGAAAACTCAACATAAGTCAACCTTTGTGCTTCCGAATATTCTTATTCACCTTGAACCAACCAAAACAGATGTCACTATGTGTTGACTTTCATTTCATTACCACGTCAAACTGATCATTATCATTATACAATACATCATGCTTTCTTGTAGGATGAAAACTCAAACGCAAGATAGATAGAGTTTTGTACTGAATTTTATAACCTAATACTCTCCGCACTGCTTTTCATGGTGAAATGCATGTTGATCCCATCTATCTTTTTCTTCTTTACATCTACATCTTTGTTCTGACAAAACGTTGCAGTGATTATATCGTTACTTTTGTTGACATATTAGAACAAATACATTATAGATTGGATTGGTTACACTATTCAACATTCAAATGATCTCCACACTTCACCAATAGATAAATATTATATAGAATGACCCACCGATTATCTAGATGAGCACCATTTTTGTAACAGTTCTTTTAATACCAACAACTAATAGAGAAAGCTCATATAATTCTCTAACATTGTGCGTCGTTCCACTCTTGCCTCTTCTCTTAAGTAGTCACAATTTCAATTCAACAACACCATCCTCTCCAAATGTTGTTTGGCCATTCTAAATGACCTAACCCAATTGTTTTCACTATTCAACATGAATGGTAGGCTGCTGCAACTTCGGCATGAAGAGAATTTTTTTCATTTTTACCACTGCAATGTGAGTCTAATAGTATACGTATACTCAATAAAATATAATTATTCCACGAAGTTGAAGTGAATGGTATGTTAAACGTAAATGCATACCTAACAAAATTAGTTCGACAAGAAACTGAGTATGACATTAATGCTTTCAAGATTACCGTATTAGCAATATTTGTTTTAAAGGAACCCTTTCCGTTCTTGGTTTCGAAATTAGTTAGTATTTTTTAAATCTATTATAGTTGATACTACAATGTTCATTCCACTCAATGTTGGGTTTGCACTTGTATTTTTTTTGTGCGGTTTCTGAGATAAAATACATTATTTTATGAGCATGAAAAAGTATTGAATCAAAATAATATTTGATAAATAACTTATTGATAACCAATAAAATAAATATAAAATTATATCATATTGCGTATTTTTATGATTTATTTAAAATAAGTGGTCAATGTATTTATGAGAAAAGTGACAAGTTTGATATTGTTGGAGTCACAATTAAAATTAAAAGGAAACGTTAAAAAAAATAACAAAAAACACATAATAAAAACCAAAATAACACAAAATTAACCTCACACACACACACACACA
>BMAC01000319.1:31977-57782 GCA_014905375.1 Phtheirospermum japonicum | reverse complement strand
GGCCCATAATTAACCCTAGGTTCACATATAGGAACATGATTCTCATTTGAACCTAATCCTATATATATATATATATATATATATATATATATATAGGATCTGCTTTGTCGTTGCCACTAACGAGGGTTTTTTCACTAAGGTTAGTCGTTGCCATTCTGAGTTCTGCTTTGTCCATCTGGACCAAGCAATACTCTGCTGATCTGTCCCTCACGTGTGGGTGGGTCTCCGGTCTTCTCCTCCCCTATAATCGCTCCGATCATCATCACATCCTCATCGGGTGTTCTAGGGATATGAACACCACCTCAGACCCTCTGATTTTCCATTTCCAGAACTTCTGGACCTCACAGCTTGACTTTTGTTCCCTCATCACCAATGTTTGGTCTCTCCCCCATCAGTTTGCTAACCCTATTCTCTCTCTCTCATGGCCAAGTTGCGTTACCTTTGCGGAGTTCTCTAGGAATGGAACGCCCAGATGGTTGGTAATGTTCATCGTCAGGTGGAGTCGATGTTTGTCGAGCTTATGAACTTACAGTCTCGTTGCTTGGACACGGGGTATTCTGAAGCTAACCTTGAGGCTGAGATTGCCCTCCAGGTCAAGTCTACTTCTTTACTCGACACTCAAGCTAATGTTCTTCGACATAAGAGACAGGCTGAGTGGCTCACCGATGGCGATCGTAATTTGGCCTTTTTCCACTGTAGTATTAAGGCCCGGATCTCGAACTCCTCCATCGGCTCTCTCCTGATTGATGGGGTGGTCAGACACTCCCTTGATGCGATTCAGGGTAAGATCATCTCGTTCTTTTCAGATCATTTCTCTGCTAGCCACCCTCTTTCGGCCCCTGATTGGATTGATAAGTTCCTGCATCCGGCTGTTGACACTCATTCTAGCCTCCTTCTTTCTACTATTCCGAGTGATGAGGAGATTCGCGCGGATGTTTTTTCTCTTGCCCCTAGCAGCACAACTTGTCCAGATGGTATTAAAGGCCATTTCTTTCAGGAGTGCTGGGATATTGTCGATCAAGTTGTTTGTTCGGTAGTCTGACACTTCTTTGATTCTTCCTCTCTCCCTACTGGATTTAATTTCAGTTTCATGATTCTCATCCCGAAGTTAAGAGGGCGATTCGTGTTGAATATTTCTGCCCGATCGCCCTCGGTAACTTCTCCTTCAAGATCATCACTAAGATTATGGCTACTCGTCTTGGTGTTATCATTGGTATGGTGATCTCGGATCCCTAGTTCAGTTTTATTCCAGGAAAACAGATTCATGACTGTACCATTGTCGCCTAGGAGACATTTAATTGCCTCACCTCCCACTCTTTTGGTAAGAACAAGGTCATGAAGATCGACATTTGTAAATCCTTTGATACCTTGGATTAGGGCTTTTTGATTGTGGTCTTACATTACTTCAATTTTTCTACTATTTTTATTGGGTGGGTTGAGATTACTCTTCAATCGGATCGTATTTTGGTGCTCCTAAATGGTAGCCTTATTGGCTACTTTAGTTGCACCAGGGGCTTCCGCTAGGGGGGGTCCCCTCTCTCCCCTTCTATTTTGCATCATGGAGCACGTTCTTGCACGTGCCCTCTACTTCCCTACGGATTGCGGCACGATCTCTTTGTTTCATGTCGGTCGCTCTCTCTTCTTTTCGACCTGCCATCTTTATGCCGAAGATATCCTTATTATGAGTCATGCCTCAACCCCTAATGCTAGGGCCATCCTGGATATCTTCCGTCGCTACGGGGATTTCTTAGGATAGATTCTCGATCCGGAGAAATCTAAGATCTACTTTGGTTCCATGGTGAACCCTGCCATTATTAGACGCATATGTCAGGTTTCTAATTTCTCCGTGGACTTACTCCCTACCTCTTATCTTGGTGTCCCAATGTTTCGTGGTAGCCCTCGTGCTACTCACCTCCACCCAATCCTCGATAAGACGCTGGCTAAGTTTAGGACTTGGAAAGGTTCCTCTCTATCTCTGGTCGGTCATATCTTCCTTATTAGCTCGGTCATTACCAGCACTATGGTGCATTCCATGCTCATTCTCAAATGGCCGACCTCACTTATCCTCAGGCTTGAGACTGCTATAAGGAATTTCATCTGGTCTAGCGATATTTCTAAGCGTAAGCGCTGCACCATTAAATGGGCCCGCTACTGTGCTCCTCGTAAGAAAGGCGGCCTTGGCATTTGCTCTGTAACCATGGCCAATTCCTCGTTCCTCTTCAAATTTTCTAATAACTTTCTAAATAAGGACTCTGTGGCCTTTCGTCTTATCTGCGAGCCCTTCTTCAAGACGAATGGTTCCCCCCGTGCTCATGTCTCCTCGTCCATTTGGGGAGGCATCAAGGGTCACGTTAATAGCATTTTGGAGAACTCCCATTGGATTCTTGGCAGTGACTCTAGGATTAGTTTTTGGTGGGATAATTAGCTCGGTTACTCCATCGCTTCCCGAATTGGCATTCCCCAGATCTTTAGGCCTCGCTTTTCCCAGACTATCACTGATTACTTCTTCTCTGAGGTCTAGCATCTCACGGAGAGCTTCCTCGTTACCTATACTGACATCATGTTATGGTTTCACTGGATTATGTATCAATTTGTAATTTGTGTAATTAATTTGGTGTAATTTCTATTCTGCAACTTAGAAGATGAGTAGAATTTTTGGAAGGGAATAGATGAATTTCAGAGAGAGAGAGAGAGAATTGGAAGGTAAGAAATATCATGTAATTGCTTAGTTTCTCTGCCCTGTTTCATTAGCTTACAAATAGCATTTGTGGCTGGATCACTTGATTTAAATTACTAAAGTACCCATAAAATATCTAATAAATTGGGCCTCAACATATTAATTAAATAGAACCCATAAACATTTAACTATTTAGCCCAACTTCTCCTCAGCCCATCAATTATGTCGGTCCAGCAACTTGACCATTAATAGATTGGTCAGCCCGCTCCTCATCCGTAGGTTGACCCGAGTCTTCACCCGGTTCCCATTTTCCACCTTCTTGTTCACAGCCCGTGTCAAAGCTGGCATTTTTATCCCTTCGTTCCAGTTTAGGGTTTCGTCCCTCCCCAATCTCTTCTCCTAACCTTTTTAATCCCGAATTCGCTCCCAAATTCATAACAATTCCCACTTCATCGATAGATCCTTGACCCCAAGGACCAAATTTGGGGAATTTCCTCCGTAAAAACTTCAGATCCTCCCACATAGCATCCTGAGGTGCAGTATTCGACCATTGTAATAGTACTTGGTCCACGTCTGGACCGTTGCGGTCGACAATTCGTGTATCCAGGGCGGCGATTGGTTCAATTAAGAAGTTCCCCTCGGAAGTGGTTGCTGGCAGATCCAGAGCGGCGGAGGTGCTGGGCCTATCTTTGGTTTAATGAGTGAAACGTGAAAAAATGGGTGGATGCGCGACCCTTCCGGCAGATCTAAATGGTAAGCAACTTGTCCTATCTTCTCTGTAAATGTAAAAGGGCCATAGTATTTAGCTGCTAATTTGAGATTCCTCCTGAGTGCAACTGAATTTTGCCTGAAAGGTTGTAATTTCAAAAAGACCTTGTCCCCAATTTCAAATTTTTGATCTTGCCTGTGTTTATTTGCATACATCTGCATCATTTGTTGTGCTTGTGACAGATTCTCCTTGATAATTTGCCTTGCTGTTTTTCTCTACATTACTAGTTGCTTAGCATCCTCATTTTCATTGCATGCATACTGCCCTATACTCCCTATAGGTGGAGTGTATCCATATAGTGCCTCAAATGGTGTAGCCTTTAACCTAGTATGGCAATTTATGTTATACCAAAATTCAGCCAAGCTTAACCATTTTACCCACTTTTTTGGAGTGTGATGCACCATGCACCTAACGTAGTTCTCTAGGCATTGATTTACCCTTTCAGTTTGCCCATCTGATTCGGGGTGATATGCAGTTGACATGTTCAACTGGGCCCCCATCAGTTTAAATAACTCCTTCCAAAAGGTACTGGTAAAGACCTTGTCTCTGTCTGAAACCATGTGTGTTGGTAATCCATGCAGTTTATAGATAGTGTCCAGGAATAGGTTTGCCACTGTGAGGGCAGTGAAAGGGTGGGATAAAGCAGAAAAATGTGCATACTTAGTAAGCATGTCCACCACTACTAGAATAACATCCTTTCCTTATGATTTTGGTAACCCCTCAATGAAATACATAGATATATGGCTCCATGCTTATTCAGGAATAGGGAGTGGCTGTAGTAATCCAGGGTACCCGCCATGGTCTGATTTACTCCTTTGGCAAACCTCACACTCCCTTACCCACTCTACAACATCACCCTTCATCCTTGGCCAATAGAATACCCTTTTGTCCTCATGTAAGGGCCTAGTACCCCTGAATGGCCCCCATAGGTTGAGTTGTGCATGGCAGTCAAGATCACCCTCCTCAGATTGTGTTCATTACCCACACATAACCTACCTTTGTATCTGATCAAATCCCCCATCATGTTAAAATCAGGAAATACAGTAGGGTCTAAGATCTTGGCCTCTTTTATTTTTTGAAAAAATTCATCATCAGTGTACCTCTAGATAACTTCCTTCATCTATTCTGGAACAAGTGTAGTGATAGTGTTGCAGGTTTCTTCATCTAATCCTCTCCTAGATATGGCATCAGCTGCCTTTTTCTCCATCCCCTTTTTGTATTGTATCTCATAATCCAACCCCAATAATTTGGTCATCCGTTTTTGTTGGGTTGGTGTCATCACCTTTTAATCCAACAAGTATTTTAGTGCTTGTTGATCAGTTTAATTACAAACTTGCCCCCATGCAAGTAATGTTTCCACCTGTCCACAGCCATGAGGTCTGCAAGGAACTCTCTTTCATAGACAGAGAGTGCCTGATTCTTTGGGCATAACACCTTGCTCAAAAAGGCCAGTGGTCTACCTTCTTGCATTAACACTGCCCCTATCCCTTTCCCACTTGCATCAGTCTCTAATGTGAATTTTTTTGAAAAATTAGGTAAGGCTAGAACAGGTGTTGTAGTCATGGCTTGTTTTAATCTTTCAAAAGCTGCTTGTGCCTCTTGACTCCATCTAAATTGGTCCTTGTTTAGGAACTCAGTTAGTGGTCTACTCATAACTCCATATCCCTTGACAAATTTTCTATAGTATCCAGTTAACCCTAGGAAGCCTCTGAGTTGTTTTAGTGTTTTGGGGATGGTCCAATGAACCATACTGGTTATATTCTGTGGGTCAGTGGACACCCCTTCCTGAGAGATGATATGCCCTAGGTATTCCACCTCTGTTTTACCAAAAGTGCACTTGCTAGCCTTAGCATATAGCTTATTCTGCCTCAATATTAACAATACCTCTTCCAATTGTTCCAGATGATCTTCCCAATTCTTATTGTACACCAAAATATCATCAAAGAACACCAAAACACTTCTTCTTAGTTGTTCCCTGAAGACTTTATTCATGAGTGATTGAAAGGTAGCTGGGGCATTACACAGCCCAAATGGCATGACCAGGAATTCATAGGGACCATTGTGTGTACTAAAATAAGTTAGGAATCCGTGTTCAGGTTTCATTAGGATCTGGAAATAGCCAATCCTTAAATCTCTCTTTGAAATGATGCCCAAAATTGTTCAAACCACTGGGCTGCTTTTCCTTCAAAATGCATGGCAGCTAGTGTAACCTTCTGTGTATCATTCATGAAGGTTACCAACTTAAAATATCCATTACATTTAAGCATCCAAGACCTAGGTTGTGTCCCATCAAAATGGGGAAAATCAATCTTTGGCAGTGGGTTTGTGGTGTGGCTACCTGCATACTCAATTTGTGGTTTCATCCTTGTTGTGTTTGATTTGTTCCCAGTTCCTGTCAAAGGAGTAGAAAAGGGTTTTCCTAAAATGGACCCTCCATTATCTTGGTTTTTTCCCTGTCTGAATCAAGATCTGCATCTGGAGAGTGGCTAGGGTTGTAGTAAGGTGCTCCAGCGTACTGGTAAGATTTTGTGTTTGTTCATGTATGGCTGATTTGATGTTTAAAATCTGGGCTTGTGTTTCTGAGTTGATATCCATAGTCCGTTCCTGCAGTTTCAGCTCTGAGGCTTCTCGTTTCTGAGATTCGGTTTGCAGCACTTTATCGAGGCATTTTTGAGCTTCTTGGAGATCTTTAAAACGAGTAATTTCTGCCATACCGAGGATTATCTACTCTGGTGCCAATTGTTATGGGTTGACTGGATTATTTATCAATTTGTAATTTGTGTAATTAATTTGGTGTAATTTCTATTCTGCAACTTAGAAGATGAGTAGAATTTTGGGAAGGGAATAAATGAATTTCAGAGAGAGAGAGAGAGAATTGGAAGGTAAGAAATATCATGTAATTACTTAGTTTCTCTTCACTGTTTCATTAGCTTACAAATAGCATTTGTGGTTGGACCACTTGATTTAAATTACTAAAGTACCCATAAATATCTAATAAATGTGGCCTCAACATATTAATTAAATAGAACCCATAAATATTTAATTATTTAGCCCAATTTCTCCTCAGCCCATCAATTGTGCCGGCCCAGCAACTTGACCCTTAATGGATTGGTCAGCCCGCCCCTCATCCGTAGGTTGACCCGAATCTTCACTCTGTTCCCATTTTCCACCTTCTTGTTCATAGCCCGTGTCAAAGCTGGCATTTTTATCCCTTTGTTTTAATTTAGGGTTTCGTTCCTCCCCAATCTCTTCTCCTAACCTTTTCAATCCCGAATTCGCTCCCAAATTCATAACACATCATCATTGACATCCTTTGGTTTCCCATTGTCCCCCACACCGAGGATAAGCGTGTTTGGTCTATCTCTCCTACCGGGAACATTTCAGCCAAGATTGCATACGAACATCTCCGTCAGAAGTTTCTCAAGGTTTGGTGAGGCAGTTGGATCTGGTCTTCTCATATTCTCGTTCGGCGCTCTATCACTATTTGGAAGGGGATATTTAATTGGCTCGGTGTCTTTGACGTGATCCGCCGGTGGGGGTTCATAGGTCCTTCCTTTTGCTACTTTTGTTTCGCGAATTCTGAGACGGTCGATCATATTCTCATGGACTTCCAGTTTGCGTGACACCTTTGGAGCTGGATTGAGGACTCTTTCGACATCTAGCTCCCCCTCTAAGGTGGTTTTACTAATCTTTGTGTTTTTGCTATTGACTGTTGTTTTAGTGCGTAGATACTCTTATTATGGAAAGTGGCTTCCATCTCGGTGATTTGGATGGTATGGAACCTTCGATGCAATTTCATTCATAATGGAATTTGACCTTCTACCACGGAGGCTCTTATTCTCATTCCTTCACTTATTCTGGAGTCTTCCGCTATTGATCACGGCAAGGTGGCGAACACTGTCTCGGACCTGATTTGTTTGCACAAATTGGGTGTGCGTGGTAGGCCCGCACCTTTGCCCACTCTTTTCCCTGTGACCGGGTCGCCCCCTTCACCTTATTGGATTAAGGTGAATACAGATGGCAGTGCTATGGGCTGTCCTGGAGATTGCGTCGGAGGGCATTTTCTGAACGTGCTGAGGCTTTTAAAGGGTGGTTTTTCAAGATTGCTTTTTGCCTTCGAGGTAGAGGTGGAGGTTGAAATTATTACAGTTGAGGAACCTGATCAGAGAGGTTGGAGACGGTTTTATCTGGAATTCGACTCAACTTATGTTGTGGAGCTTTTTGTGAAGCGTAGTCTGGATGTCCCTTGGCGCTTCTTGGCTTGTTGGCATCGGATTATTTTCCTCACTACCTCGATCGAGTTCATGGTTTTGCATTTTTATCGAGAAGGGGATCGTTCTACTGATGTGCTCTCCAAGTCCGATTCTCCTCATGATGACTGGTTTACGTCGCCTCCGGCATTCCTCTTAGATTTGGTGAACGGTGATATTTTGGGTAAAATGGTGTTCCGTTCATCACGATAATGGTCTCAGCCCCTCGAATGGCGGTCTAATCTTGGTTCGGCAGAGAACCTTGGTATTACTGCTTTATAGATCACGACTTGCTTGTTATAGCCAGATGTTATTTTTAGCCGGATTGTGGCTTTTAACGTTTTCTATCGCTTTGACCCGCTCCTTCTACTATTGGCGTGGGGAGGGTACTCTTTCCTCTACGAGGGTTTCTCTCACAAGGATGGGTTTACCTCGGGAGGTTTTAATGAGGCCCGAATAGATGCCTCTAGTCAAGGAACGGGCGTCGTGATCTTCATTTGTATGAATAGTTTTCTTCTTTTTAATTTATATTTTGTGTTTTATATATATAATACATATTATCCAAAAAATATCAAGAATCTCCACATCATCTAAAAAAAATCTCAAAAATCTTATCTAAAGTTCTTATCTTATCTACAAATTATGTATATAAATATAATTTCAAATTATTCTATCACATAAACATCTCTACTCTAATATTTTCAATAATTCATCATATATAATATTTCTCTAGATGTGAATAGAAGTTTTAATATATCAAATTCATCTGATACTGATGATAGTCTTTTCTCTAGAAATTCTCGCTATCGGCAAAATATCCCAATCTCAAGAGATCTCCCGACTACTCAACTTAATACTCAGTTCTAAAATCTCACCCGGTATAATAATAATACACAAAATTTCACTTCTTTTCCATTCTCTCAAAATTTCAAACAAAACCCCCCACAACCAACCACAGTATCATACTAACATGGGATAAAATATAGAATTCGTCCATTAACTTTTTGAACTTGGCAAAAATGGTCCACTAAATATAGGGGTGATAAATTTAGTCCACCAATTAAATACTTGTCGTACTTTTAGTCTAATTTTAATTGGTGGACTAAATCTGCAACAAAAATTTAGACTAAATATGTGACAAAAATTTAATTGGTGGACTAAATTTGCAACTCCTTGGATTTTGACCAACTGTCATTTGGTCAAAATCCCCAAAACTGGACTAAATGTGCGACAAAAATTTAATTGGTGGACTAATTTACCACCCCTGTATTTAGTGGACCATTTTTATCAAGTCCAAAAAATTAATGGACGAATTCTATATTTTAGCCTACTAACATGCTTCACCCCCAATATATGCCAAATTTTTACTCATTTTAGAATGCATATGCCTACCAATCCCCATATGGTATGCATAATGCTTACGGATTTAAGCCCAAAAAAGCTAGTTTCACACCAACGTGGACCCCTGGCAGTAGTTTACAAGGTGACGTTACCCGAAGGTCAAGTGTTGGGGTTGAAGGCTCGGATAATATCTATCTTGATAGTGATGAAGAACCTCCTACGCAACCTAAGGCCGTTCGAGGCAAAGAGGTAGCCACTACGCGATGGATGAGTCGAACTTATTAACCACTTACTTTTTATTAAAATAAAAAGCTCGTCCGCAAGTGAACGGAGCGGTTGTAAGTGGCAAGTTGACTCGAGTCGATCTTTCGAGGAAGACTAATTGGAAGTGATTATCGCGTTTGATTTCACGAACGAGAAAATAATGAAAAAAGCTAATCTAAACACTCAATCAAGTTTTGGTTTGAAAAGTTTTAATATCTAAGACGATGATTTAAACTACGAGCAATGAAATCAATAACTTTTAAAGGATTAGTAAAATGGGGTTCTAAGGCTCTAGAATTGTCTTCACGATCGATTGGCATTTCATTGAACACTTAATCTACGAGCTGGGGCTACTTGTAGATTAAACACCCGACAACCCCAATCGATGGTTCCAAACGGTTCTATGCACTGGACTCGTGAATCTAAGTAGCTATCATCAACAAGTGCAATAACTCAACATAAAACTTAACTACCAACGCAAGAGCATCACAAATGCAATAAAAGATCATAATCTATGCAATCAAGAAATTAAACTAGTAAAGCAAAGAAAATGGAAAACCTTACTAATTAACAAAGAAGAATATCATCGTTCGGATGAGGAATTAAATAATTCAAAATCAAGCTTACGTCCAACAAAACAAGCAACGAGCAATGATCTAAAATCTACCAAAAACTAAAAAACTAAAGTTTGGATTGGAAAGGAAAGATAAAATAAAGAAAGATTCAAGAACACTCTTGGGTTGTCAGCCCTAAGAGGTTCAAGAATGCATTCTCGACACAATCTGTAACTGACTGGATTGATAGATCCTTGGATTTGCTGGAGTTCTTGGACTTTTGTAGCCTCTCAACCCCTCATTCTCGCATGTGTAACTGAAAGATCTTTTCAAGTTTCGAGTTTGTAATGCTCGTGTCCGCCCGGATGGTCTGAAGAATCCGACCAGATGGGGTCTATCAGCCAATCAGATGTCATATCCATCTGACCGGATATTAGTCCAGTGGGCCAATCCGGTTGGGACATCCGACCGGATGTGATTTCAGTAGGTCAATCCGGTCGGATATGCGTGTCCTTGTGGCTAATTCTTGGCGCTGACTTTCTCGTCCTTGCCTCTCGATTCTCGTAATGGTTTATGAGCTTTATCCTCTTGAAATCCCAGGCTCTTCAAGCACTCTAGCTGCTGGAGAAAACGCAGAAGTCATCTCTAAAGGACCAATTAATAATCGGAAAATCGAAAAGTTAAGTAAAAAGCCGTAAAATGCAAAATTATGTAAAATAGCCTAACCTAAACCCGAAAGAGATAACAAAATGACTCAAACATGACTCGAAACATATACAAAACTCATAACAAATACGTACAAATCAACCACCCAACGCTTTATTGGTTTGTTCATCCTCGAACAAATGAAAGAATCAAAACCAAGTAAGTATGAAAGTAGATAGATCAAAGAGTCATGTTGTGCATAAAATATAGTTTTGCAAATATAAACACTTTTATCGAAAACTCTTATGCTAAGCTCATGTTACCTTTTCGCCTTGAAATCAAAAGAATGCATCCTCACAAAAGGTAGATATATAATGGTGCACTCATTCGCTCGTGTTTTTCAAAAGGTAAGTATATACGCTCGGATCAACAAAAGAATATATTCAACGACTCGTGAAAATTGAAAACTCGTATATCGCATATGTGTGCACATTTGGTCAAGAATTGGATGAGGACTTTCTAGAGTTGTAATGTAGGCTCTTTGGTAGGGTATGTCATATATAAAGATGTGTGGCTAACTTGCGAACAAACGCAATCAATAACTCACTCAATCAAGAATTTTAAGCATGGAGCATAGTTTTGCTCCTCATTCTTCCTAAAACAACCATATATCACTATTCTTAGCCTTTTATAACTAAGGCTATTTCTTACTCCAAACCCGAACTAGCACGCTCAATCCTAAGGAACATGGGCATTAGTTCCCTCTATACTCGTTTGCCTTTATAAATAGGCTTTATTCTTAACAACTAGATGTCGTTATGAACTTAAGCAATATTATTTTATTTTATTTTATTTTTTGTATATAGCCCACTAATTCCCTCCCTGCAATCATTATATCTCAATAGACCAATGATAAATAAACTCTCATCTCACAACTTAAGCAAAATAAGAGCTACAATTATGATCGTGGCTAACAAAGAGACGGAATAAAAGCTCGAGGGGCTCATTAGGAATTATAGTGGGTTTTTTTTTAATATAGCTGGAATCGGGTTTTATATGTCCCTATCATCATTTCTAAAACCAAATGCACACATGTAACTTTAGAGACTTCTCAAAATACTTATCGAATCAAAACATGAAATGTTGATAAACACACAAGGCTCCTTACTAAGGTTTTGTTCAAAATTTTAAATTTTATTTTATTTTGTTTTATCTAAAATTTCTACTTATATTTATTTCACATATCAATAATTTAATAAGAAAACTAATTTGCGTTTCCCAAAAAAAATATAAATTTAAAAATAAAATATAATTAATTAACAATTTTATCGTATAAGGTATAAAACATAAATAAAGTACCAAATATAAATATTATTCTTTCCTAAATCAACTAAAATGCATCATCATCATCATTATAAGCAGCAGCAGTAGCAGCAACAACAGCTGGAGCATCAGAGGATGGTCGTCCACCTCGCGCCATTGCTGCGGCGACTTCCTTCATCACCCGGTCACAGAGTTGCCTTGTACTGAAGCTGCTGGCGTGCATGCTCCTCACGCATGGCCTGGAGTGCTCCTGATGTGCACGCTCGCTCGCCTGGAGCTGACTCTCGACCTGTCTCTTTAAAGCCTCCATCTGCATCTGGAGCTCCAAGACACGGCTATCAGGAACAGAGGAGGTACTGCCTCTGGAACTCTTTGAAGCCAGAAGAGTTCCTAAACATCCCGTGCCAAACCACCGACCCTTATTCACCCTGAAGGTCTGTAGATAGACCGTTTTCTCATTAACGACGGCAGGATCCGGTGAATGAAGCATGAGCCTCCTCCAGACATGTCTGATACTCCTCCTGCAATATTTTGATTGATGTATAATTTACCATTATGAGGATTATAAATGAAAGATATATATTTATTTTAATTACATTTAAAATATACTTACAAAACTATGTTGTGATTGAGGATCAATGAAAGAGACGTCGGGTCTCTGGTGCATAGTCAAGAAATGCTCGAATAGTCAAGAAATCCTCGCGCTGTATATAATATTTAAATTATTTTTTAATTATGAACTAATTAATTACTTACGAGTTAAATTTACAAACATATTTAATTTTACTTACGAGCTGACGTGCATGACCAATCGCAGTGCGAGACCCTCCTTTGTGCTTGGCTATCCCAGTACCAGGTCCGCTGAGCTCGCTCATCCTGTTCCTGCTCGCCTGCTCTGACTGCTTTTTGTTCTCTTGCTTCTCGAGCTCCACCAGCCATCTCCTCAATATTTCCTTGTCGACGCATGTGGGCACCCTCCCCTCCGTTCTCCAATTCGTCTTCCACTCGTGGAGACGGCTGCACCACAAGGCGACCATAGAACTGTAGAAGTTCTTCTATACGACCTCCTTGGAATATAAACTCAGGTCACATTAACAGTGCCTCTGCAAAAAAAATAAAACAAAATAAAACAAAACAAAACAATTTGATTAATAAAATCATTATATATATATATATATATATATATATATATATATATATATATATATATATATATATATATATATNATATTAAATTTTGAAAACAATATTAGTTGAATTACCAAGAACTTGGGACACCACAATTGACGATGAGAATCGGGAATATGCTCATACTTCCACCCATCGGGGTGTACACGAGTCTCATGGATCAGCCGAAGGATCGTCGGTACATCTGACGAGTCACTGCGTAACCTGGTAAAATGGAGAGTTTATTAGGGCAATATATTGAAATAAAGAATTTATTACTTACAAAGACTAAATTAAAGTAACTTACCTCCAGGGGATGATAAAGATCTCGATCATACCAGGGCGTGGTGGCATGAGTCCTCTCGATGTACTAGCATCGGATGGGGTAGCTGGAATGATCAGCGGGATCCCAGATGATAATTCCATCACATCATCGTCTTCATCCTCTAAGTGATGATGAGACGAAGATGACGAACCAAGAGAAGCACGGTCCGAAGATGGGGCGAGATAAGAAAGCCCAAGACCTCTACCTCTCATCTAAAAAAACCATTAAAATTTAAGCATAATTGCACCGGGGAAATTTAACCAATTCTATAAATATAATCAAATTTTAACTATATATGTATATATCAGTTTTATAATTAACCTGAATCGACACTTTCACTGTCTAGGTTATCGTCAAACTCATCTTTGTCCGTATCTTCATATTCAATTAGAAACTCATCTTTTGTCTCCTCCTCTACCTCGTCGACAAGTTCATCCGACTCACTGGTAATAAGGTTAACGTGTAATTGGAAATATACATCCTCTAATTGTATTGAATTATGCATTTCTATTTGCTCCTCTTAAAAAGTTTTATTAGAGATCATAGGCTCGACAAAATCTATTGTCGATCTCGCTCTAATTACGTTGCCAACAAATCCAACTTATCTCGTTTCAAACTTGGATACGGGCAGTAGTAAACTTAAACAGCTTGGGCATCAAGTATAAATGGCTCATATCGATTGAATTTATGCTTATAATTGACATCGACAAGATTATACTGAGGATGAACCTTTGTGCCTGGGGGAGTTGGATCAAGCCACTTCACAATTGAACATTAGTGTGCTCTTGTAAGGTAACCAGTATAGTCGAGTCTAACAACTTCTATGAGACGACCATAGTAATAATACTCATCATCCCCATAGTCTGTTCCTTTTATACAGACGTCAATGCTCGAAGTTGATATATTTGATCCATATGCAACTGTGTGAGATTTGTATTCATTAATCTTGCAACCATGATATGTAGTCACACATCATGATGGACCTAATTCTAGACTCTTAATGTACTTGTCGGTGACATTGTTCAAGGTATCTTATGTCTATAACAAAGGAAAGTAATAAACATATTATTTATTAAGATATCGGTTTAAATGGCATATATATGTCATTATTGTATATAATTATTTTAGAACAACCCACATATCTCTCAAGCCAATTGGCAAATTCACTTTCCAATTTTTTCTTCAGTCCGTCATCTGTAATGTTTGGCTGAGAGTGTTTTACAACTTTCGCAAAGACACTGCGTATGAATAAAATTAGAAATTGTCTTAATTTATTGTATGATTGATATTTTGTTAAAATAAATTATAAATGAGAAGTTCAAGCCTGATAAATCTCTTCTTCACAGTTTAGTAGAACGTGATTTCTCGCCGCATCGAATTCTTCTTTACCCAAGAATCTTTTCCCCGATGATGCGAGCATTTCACCATATTTCTTAAACACTAAGGGAGTTTCTTCATCATCGTCTTCACCAATTTGTCCATCATCATTACAAGATAAATTTGTCCTCTTCTTTAAGACGTGATCTTCAAAATAGTACGAAGTAAAAATTGATGCCTCTTAGATGAGATATGCATTTACTATTGAGCCCTCAATGCTCGCCTTGTTCTTCACGTTATCCTTCAGTTTGCGAAGAAATCTATCGAATGGATACATCCACCTATATTGCACTGGACCTGCAATTCTCGCCTCGTATGCTAAGTGAACTGGCAAATGCTCCATGGAGTCAAAAAAACTAGGCAAAAATATCTTTTCAAGATGACACAAAATTAGAGAAATGCTCTAAATAACGAGTATCATCAGTCCCAATCACTCTGCAGCTGAGGCTCTTGAAAATCAAACTCAGCTCTGTGAGGGCCTTCCACACGGGATGGGGAAGCAGTTCTCAAATGATAATTGGTATCAACCTTTGCATGAACACATGACAGTCATGACTCTTCATCCGAAACAATCTCAATCCCTTAATATCGACTCAACGCCCAAGATTTGATGTATATCCATCTGGAAATTAAAGATCTTTTACCCACTCACATAAGGCAACTTTTGATATTTTATCCAGTGTGTAACAAGCTTTAGGATACTTTCCTGCTGCGTATTGTTGTAGGCCGGGATGAAAACAATATTTGTTCAGTCCATCCCTGGATTTGGGAGTGTCTTTTACCTTCCCTTTGACATTCATAATTGTGTTGAAAACATTATCAAACACATTCTTCTCGAAGTGCATAACATCTAGATTATGCCGAATCAAGTTTGTGCTCCAGTATGGCAAATCCCAAAATAAGCTTCTTTTCCTCCAACCACTTGATTTTGCTATGCGTCCATTGATTTCTTCTACATCTAGATCGGTAACTTTCAAAAGCCCCAAGCTTTTTATCTCTGACAAAATCTCTATTCCTGACCGTACTCTCAGGGGTGGAGTCTCCACCTTCTGTTTTTTCGAAAATTCCTCATATCTTTTCGAAAAGGATGACCACAATCAAGAAACTTCTGATGATTATCAAATCAAAATTATTTTCCGCTGCACTTGAGAGTAAATGCATCTGGACATTCCATGCAATATGAACATGCCATTCTGCCAGTCATGTCCAACCAAACAACATGGAGTAGGCGGGTAAATTGCTAATTGTCCACATGAGGGTTGCCCGCAATTGAAAATTCTGTTTTCTAGAGATATCGTACGAGGGTGCGCCAACAATCCACAACTAATTCAACTAACCAATTAGAGGTTGCAGAAACACATCCAGCTTATCCTTCGGGTTTTTGGGGCCTGAACAAGATCACTCAAAAACATGTATTTCTCTTTCATACACATCCATTGAGGCAAGTTGTATGTTGTGACTATCACCGTCCACGAAGAATATTGCGCCCCAAACAACCAAAAGTTTGAAAATCATCTGTGCAAAGGCCCAGTCTTACATTCCGACTTTCGGCGGTGAACTCCGAATGAATTTGATTGAAATGTTTCCAGGCCTCTGAATCTGACAAGTGAAGCATCACACCTTCGTCAACAACGTGTACAGCATGCCACCTCATATCTTTTGCAGTTGCTGCAGATGCGTATAGTCTTTGCAGACAAGGAGTTAATGGAAAATAATACATCTTCTTATAAGCAATGCTTCTTTTTTACCGTTTTACTTTTCCCTGCTTAGCGGGTTTGAACCAAGGATGGTTGCAAAACTTGTAACTGGTCAAATCAGCATCGTCTCTCCAATAGATCATACAATTGTTGATGCAACAATCGATCTTTTTGATGGGCAAACCCATGCCCCTCAATAACTTCTTGACTTTGTAGAAGTCATCTGGTATATGATCATCTTTCAGCACAAATTCTTTGATTAAATCCAGTACTTCATCATAGCACTTCTGGGACATGCAATTTTTTGCCTTCAGGTTCATGAGACGGGATACTAGAGATAACTGGGAATGTTTCTCACATCCAAGATACAAAGGTTGATTTCCAGTACTCAATATATTGTAGAACTTCTGGGCCTCAGGATTGGGCGGTTATTCAATATTAGGGCTGAATACAAAGTTTGGACTGGATGCATCATGAACCATATTGATGTAAGCGTTTGGTGACTCTTCAGAGGCGGCGTAAGATGATCTTACAACGTGAACCTCAGGGTCAACACGATGCGTGCAATTAAGATTTGTTTCACCATGGAATTTCCAAATGTAGTAATCTGGTATGAATCCATTTTAACGAGATGAAATTTGATCTCGTTTACATTGTGGTAGATGCGGTTCCTACATTTAGTATGACTACAAGGACACTTCAGTTTTTCCCCGTCCTTCATTTCTCCATGGGTGAGTGCAAATCGTATGAAACTCTCAACCCCTTCCACGAACGTGTTCGACAGATAACTGTCCACTCTCCGTTTGTACATCGAACTACTACTAGAACTCATCATATAATATCCTAATTGTGATTAATAATATAGATGATCAAATTGTAGAGAATCGAGCGCTATGAGGGTGCCTATAGAAAACTATTGAATTTTTGGTAAGGGCCCTATCCCATTCAAAAATGTGATGTTCAGTAATAAAATTATCTTGCTATGCATATTGAGAACCTGAGAATTTTGACAGCACCTCCCCTTAGTTCTCTAATTACACATATAGTGCAGTGCACCTGAGAACAAATTAGAGATGGAAACTGAAATTCAAAAGTCCACAAAATACATACACCGTAAGATAATCACATACAATCACATTCTCAAACTATCCAAATCAGTGGATAATTTAGAATTTAGTATCAAACTCTTTATTTGTTACTAAATCCCAAACGGGTCTAAGGTAAGTGTTTCAGTGTATAAAGATTTTATTCTTATTGATGCTAAATCACGCTCTTAAAATCCGTGTTGTGATATTTCAACACTCGTCAGCTCTTAAAATCCATGATGTTTCTCAATATCACGTCCTTTCAATTCTACTTAGTTTTTTGTTATGATTTACCGTCGTAAAGATTTGGGTGTTTTTTTTTCTTCCTCGGGTATGCAGGAAGGCCCCTAAATAGAAAATGTAATTTGTATGTGTGAGTTAAAATTAAAAGTGTCTTTGTCAATACATGTGTGCTCAATGGCCATGCTCCACGTGTTTCAAATCAGTTTTAGTTTAATTTTACGAAGAGTTTTATATGGGGTGCTGTGCGAAAAACACAACAACTTTTGTTGTGCTAATATACGCTGCCAGTTTTTTATTATGATTTGGTAGAGTACGCTATACGTGTAAAACGAAAGAGTCAAATATTGATTTGTTACCAACATTTAGTATAAAGTGACTTTAATTAATGTATAGTGAGTTTTGAGTACACCACGCAAAATGGGCCGACTGAATAAATTAAAGGGCATATCTATAAATTCAACTTCACGTGTAACTTGCACCAAGCAGATCATATATATTTATCACAGATCATATATATTAATCAAAGATCATATAACATAAAATAGAAATTAAACAAAATATTCACTTGTCGATCACCACGGCATTTGAAAACCCCCACCACGCACTTTTTAAATCTTTTTAAAACCACCATCACATTTTGAGAAAAAAAAGTTAAAATCCGTCATTGGAGAGACGAAACCTCCCAGCCGGCGCCGTACACCACGTCATCACCGACGTTAACCCCAACCAATCACAACATGTATATCAAAACATAAATATTAATTAAACACAACTTGCCGATCACCAAAGCATTTCAAAACCACCAACACAAAGATTCTAAAACTTTTCAAATATGAAATATTTACAATTCAACCCCAAACTAACCCTATTTAAAAAAAACAAATTAAACTCTAATTATACTATAATACCTAAACTAAACCCTAATTATAAATAACCCCTAAATTAAACTCTAATTATACAAAAACACCTAAACTAAACCCTAATTATACAAAAAACCCTAAATTATACCCTAATTATATAATAATTCCAAAATTAAACCATAAGTACATAAAACCCCCTAAATTAATGATAATATCTAAATTAAACTCTAATTATAGAAAATCCCCTAAATTAAATACAATAATACCTAAACTAAACCCTAATTATAAAATAACCCCTAAATTATAACATAACTAAACAATAATATCTAAGTTAAATAATAATTATACAAAATCCCTAAATTAATGATAATTATAAAATAATACTACAATTAATACTTAATCATATAAAACCCCTAAATTGAACCCTAATTATACAATAATACATAAATTATATCCTAATTATACAATAATACCTAAATTAAACTCTAATTATAAAAAAAACCCTAAATTATACCCCAATTATATATTAATACCTAAATTATACACCAATTATATAATTATTTCATATCATTTTCGAAAATTATAAATCTTAACTCATAAAATAATTCAAAAAAAACTACAAGAAAAAGAGACAAAAGATGGACCTTGTGGGCGGTGTTGGGGCTGGGCTGGGTTGCGCTGTGTCGGGCTGGAGGGCGTAGAGCGGTGGACGGCGTGCGGTGGGGCGGGCTGGGCTAGTGGCGTCAGGCCATTATTTTCCCTTTTTTTATGGCTTCAGTTTGCGTATGAAAGCAGATTAGGTCCTCTTTAAAACAGATATGCTGACGGGCACGAAACCCGTCAGCATTTTTTCTTATTTTTAATATTACTGGCGAGCTTGTACCCGTCAGCATTTCTTTTTAATTATGTTGATGGGCTGGAACCCATCAGCAACCCGTCGTTGAATCAAAATGTTGACGGGTAGCTGACGTTTTTTACCCGTCAGCAAGCCACCAGCAAATTCTGCCCGTCAGCATATGCTGACAGTTTTTTGGCTCGTCAGCAAAATTCATCAGCATCCTCCTGTCTTTTTGTATTGAAACTCATATCACTGTGAGTTGTGACCCTATTGTTGGTGCAAACCAAGATTCAAATAGTTTTTGGGATCGTATTACAGATTATTACAACGTGGCTGCTACTATGGAGAACTTTGTCCAAAGGACAACAAAAGCGGTAAAACCTCATTCTATGTGTTTCATGGCGAATGTGTACTATTCAAGAATTCAATAAATAGGTTGGAGGAGAACCACATGAGTGATGAAAATGATATCATCGTCCTCACAAATCCACTTCTGGAGTGGACTAGTAATGGAAACGCTTGTTGGGTATTTTGGTTTGACACTGCTTCACACCCAAAACAAAAAAGGAGGGAGCTTATGATAGATGGAATGGAAGTTTGTGTTATGATTTAGTTAGGACCTTGTCACCCTTTCGTTATCTTCTACTCTCTTTATATATGTTAGGAAAGGGCCGGGTGGATTACATTTGGGAGCTTCCTTCATTTAGCTGGGTGAGCCTTCGCTTTTGGGATCATTTTCTGCGCAATGCGTTACCCCCATTTTTTGGTTCCCATTAGGTTTACCCTTTTCACAGGTCGACCCCATGGCAGCAAGAAAAGGCGATCTTGTGCTATACGCCGATGATGTCTTTCATACCGAGTCACGAAGACTCACATCGTGTCCCATATCACATTCCGTGAATCGAAAGAAGAAGCCTACTCATCTATCAGCTCCTCTCGTAGATCAGTGTCTACAGAAGGCTACCGATCTTACCCGGGCTGGAAAGTGAATGCTCTTCACTTGAGGCTATCATAAAGACCTCAGATGGATGCACTACTAGGAAGTCCTTAATTACAGTTCGAAATTTCAAGCTGCAACTGCCAAAAAATAAAAGGACGAAAGAAGTCTACATCTTCTGAAATGGGTAATCACACTGATAGTTTTAGTACTGACTTTAATGTCGGGGAGGGTGACAGTAGCACATTTCTGCGTCTTCCAATCAGCTAAAAGCAACCAAGGCAAGAAAGAGAAAGGGAAAAAATGTGATCAACATAGATTCTTGTGAATCGCATTTTGAAGAAATAAAAGAAATATAGGCTAAGCAGTTTCAGGAAGTTCAAGAAACTCTATATATTGAAAATCTCAAAACCTAATGGAGTTTGACGATTGAAGATACAACGGACATGTCAGAAGACACTCTCATAACCCATGTGAAACTCCTTGCGATGTTGAAGAAGAAACTAGCAGATGGGGGAACGATGGTTACTTGGTTAGTTAGGAAATATTCCGGGTCATTCGGAGGAGGTGCTCGCGACTGGGGTAAAGGAATGGCTTTGGGGATTTCCCCGGTTAGAAGCCTAGTTTGGGCCTCTAGCTCAGCCCATGTGGGACTCCCCGCCGGTTCATCTATGAGACTGGTTTTAGGTTGGTTAGCATTTTTTCTACTATTTTTTATGCTTAAATGAACTTTTGGGGATTCGGTTTCAGAAGAGATGTCGCGAATGGGGGTTAAATCTATATGGGAATTAGAATCGGAGGATGATAGATTAACACACAACAACAACAACAACAAACCAGAAAATGGGGAGAGAGAAAAAAAAAGAGACATGTTCAAAATGTAGAAATTTAAAATGAAGAAATTAATGCAGAACAGTGAAATTAAAATTTTATGGAATTAGGGGGCCTTACCTATATAGTAGGTGGATTTACCGAGCTGAATTTATGAATCAGGGATGATTAGATATTCTTGCAGGAGAATTTGTGAAAATTCTTGCACTTGTAAATGGTGAAGTATTCTTTTTGGTTTTTGATATGTAGAGGAAGAAGGTGAAAGGACAGTTGTGTTAGGAGCGGCGTAAATTTGAAAAGACGGGTGAATAAGGGGCGACACAAAAGCAGAGTAGGGTAAATTGTGGGCCTTTTATTTTTTGGCCCACAAGAATATTATATTACAAGGAAATGAGCAGGCGACACGTGTCCAACATAATGGCAGTATGAATAATGTTCTAAAGTCTGAGGTGATTTTTGATGGGTTTGCGCCTTTTACCAATGGGCACGTGGGATTGACCTTTGACATACTTATGATTACATTCCACTTGATTTCCTACCTCAATCAAGTAGAATGTGGGGGACTAGTTGATATGGCATCAAATATTCAGGTCGGTATGCATGTGGGTTCTAGATCTGAAAGGCAAGCTCTTTTATAGGAGGGCGAGCTGTGTATAGGAGTGGCGAGCTCTTGTGTGGGAGTGACGAGCTCTTATGTGGGATTGACGAGCTCTCATGAGGTAAATGGTATTATAACAGCTCAGTATTAAAAGTTGGGATGTGTGGTTAATGGAACCTTGGGCCCTGGTGAGCTGGTATGGCCTATGGTATAGGGCCCCGGCGAACTAAGGGCATTGTATGGTTACTGAATCATGGTTATTATGGTAACTTAACCAATACGAGATTTCTAATATCTATGGTAATTTATTGGAGGAATCATAATTCTAAGTAGGTGGTTATTTATGGTATTGTGATTTGAATAGGAGACACGAATCCTAGATTGGGAACACGTCTCTTGTCTATATAAAGAGGACACTGGCCTCACTTCTATTCTAAGTTGACTTTTATCCTACTTTGAGATCTCATTATTTATTATAAAACAAATGGACTGACTTAAGTATCAAAGGGCCTACGCCGAGGCTGTCCGGCTTGGGTTTTGTTTTGTAGGTTGATCAGGTCTCCAGGAGTCATCTGGAGATTGATCAAGTCGGCAAGAATGAATTTTAGGTCAGTACTCTCTTTTCTAGGGGAACCAATATTTTTGGTGCATCAAGTCAATCTCCTAGTCTTACTCAACAAGAGAGTTTTGGAAGCTTCCACAAAAGTCTCAAACTAATTAAAAACCAATGAATTAAATAGCTTGTGGTCCACCATTTTTAATGACTCGATTTCCATAAAACAATGTATGTCATTCATGTGTCAGGCATTTTCTCTTTACTTATAAAGTTCCACACCCTCTTTACCTTCCAAATGTTTACTGAAACATATCCAAATGTCAAACTTTGGTCATTGACTTTTCACTCATCCGGATATGGATTTGTGAAAGTAAATATACCACAATAATCTGCTCGAAACCTAGACAAGGAATTTGATGTTCGTTTTAATGACCCATATACATTTGGAATATTTAGCCAAACTTACCATATATAAGTTTTCCAAATTCATTTTTTCCAACAATACCCACATTAGTGAAAAGTCAATGTATGATTCATGTGACTCGGTTACTCAGTTTCCACTAGACATTATTATGTCAAGACAGGTAGCTTGTGGCTTTGAACACTCCTTAGCGAAGTATCATTGGATATACTTACGGCCCAGTCGACAATGTCATTGAACTATTCGTTTACGAGTATACTAAAACAGTGATACTCATATAACAATGTTTATACAAATTCTCAAGTTCTTAAAGTTGTGTTCATTTTGGCCTTGGAACACCCATGGGATTCTTAAGTTCTCCGATCGAGGTGGGCACTCCTCTGCACTTAAATAGGTGATATTTTCTATCAGAAGTATCCTACAATACTCCACCTTAATAGGTATAGATCATCATTAAAAGTTTTAGACTTAACCTCACCACATTCAGCACGCATATCACTTGATTATGCTCTCTAGGGATTGGTTAGCTCAAGGCTAGATACCAAGTGTTTAGAACTGAACAGTCTAAAGTTTTGTTGTCCCATTGAATCAAGTTCTTGGGATCTTCCGTCATCATGGTTGGGTGTCAACTAAAGACCGTTATTCAGTTATCGATTTTACCCCCATTCACTCTAGGAATATATGGAATTTATCTAGGTTTAAACACTTTGTAAATGGAATTTCTATATTTTCCTTTGATTTCACATAATCAACGAAAATTATTTCTCTTGAAATCAATTCTCTAACGGTATTGTGTCTCCTATGAATATGTCATGATTTACCATTATACATCTCATTGTAAGCCCTTGCAATAACAGCTTGATTATCGCAGTGTATCATAATCGTTGATACTGGCTTTCTCCAACATGGAATGTCCTTGAGAAATTTTCGAAGCCACTCGGCCTCTTCTCCAACTTTATCCATGGCTATGAATTCTGATTCCATGGTGGATCGGGCTATGCATGTTTGTTTAGTGGACCTCTAAGGCATAACACCTCCACCGATGGTAAAACAGTCGACTGTATCTTCATTGGATATGCGCATAATAGTATTGCGTTTAGGTTTCTATTACACAAGTCTGATATCTTCACTTCCTTTGGCTCCAGGACTCTTACTTTGGTTAAGCACCCCCACACTTTAAGGTAACTCGTATAGTGTCTTGTCCTTTCCCTTGTGGGAACCCTGTTCAAAATATGATTAGCGGAAAGGATCACCCACCCACCCACCCTCTCATATTTAGGGGTAACCCTAAACTGATTAACATAGCGTTCATCATCTCTTTTTTGGTTCGATTCTTACGTTCAATGACGTTATTCGATTGAGGTGAATATGAAGCAGTTATTTGATGAATTATGTCATGTTCAACGCAAAACTTATCATATGGTGCAACATACTCTCCACCTATATCACTTCGAATTGTCATATTTTGAGTGTTCAGTTGATTTTCAACTTTATTCTTGAAAGTATCAATTGCTTCGTTGTTGCCTTTTAGCAAATAAACATAGCAATATCTTGTGAAACCATCAATAAAATATTTTTTTGTCCCCTCTAGATTGCACAAGTTTCATATCGCGTATATCAGTATGAATTAACTCTAAAGGTGCAGAACTCTTTCCATGTGGCATCTTAGCCTCAATACAAATATCTCATTTGTGTTTTAAGTCAACATGACATTTGATAGCGAATTTGCATTTACTAATTTTATTGGGCTTTAATATAGGCTTTATATCATAACGCAAAAGGTTAGAATACCCAATTTCCAAATAAGCATATAGGTCTAATAATTATGACTTCTCATAATCTTTCTTTGGCTTTGCAAGCTTTACTTGAATTTAGCAAATTCTATACTCAATAAGCTTTATGAGATCATCTATCTCATATTAGCTATCTCGCTATCAATTTTATTTGACCAAAAAGGTCATATTTTGCAGTTAAAAATTAAAGTAATATAAGAAACGCCGATATTATATTTCTAGACTTAAACAAAAAATTAGATCCAAATTTAACATATTAGCCTCTACAAGTTTTTACTCAAACAATTGAGACCAATTTATAAATCTATATAATATTTAAACCCAAAATGATTTAGGACTGAAATACACACTTTAATAAATTTGAATCTAAGTCAAAAGAATTAGGCACATTTATTGGAACTCTAAAATTTATTGGAACTCCAAGTACAAAATTAGACTTGAATTATCTTTTAGTTTTATTGTAGTTCTATTTTGCCCAATAACAATGACCTATCAAGGCATTGATTTTTTTTTTCACTTTCTTCTTCACGAGTCGCAACCCAATGGGTTTTACCATGAGTTCACACCCAAGTTTAACTTCTATTAAATTTCATCACCAATTCGGCTCACTAAATTAGTCATTGTCAAATAGTTATTTATGCCCAAGGCTTAATAGATTAGGCCCAAATTCTGTAGCCCAGTAATTAGTTAGATCAGTTTTACAAAATGAGTCCAAAAAACCTTTCTTCTTCATCAACTCATCAGCCACCAATGACGAAGAAAGCAGCAAAACTCAAGGTTTTCACAGCTGTCGTTTGCTTCCGCGTATTGGGCCCTCGCTGCCATCTCCACCGTGGACAGGAACGGACGCAGAATTTTTTGGGTAGGTAAAGTAGGGAGGTTTAAGTAATGAAGAAAGGTAAGGGTATTCAGGGCGGTAGCCTGAGTTTTTTTTTTTTTTTGAATTTAATAAATAGTAACTTGAAAATAATAGAAAATAACCTTCATTTGAATGACATAATATGAAAAAACAAATTATCCTATTTTTATATTTTACTTATTATACTTTTAGTTTTAGATTCTTGAAAAGGAAATTTTCATTTACTATAAAGTTGTTGGAAAACAAAGCCACAGACTGCAAGGAGCTAAAACAAGTAGGAGAAAACATTGCTTTGCTATATTGCATAAAGCAGATTCATCAAATACATATAAGAGCATCTTTAACGGGGGTATGGGTTGGGGTTTGGATGGGGAGGGATGGGAGGGGATGGGTTT
>BMAC01000319.1:5561-30831 GCA_014905375.1 Phtheirospermum japonicum | reverse complement strand
CAAATCCATATGCATACCAACCCCCACACGGTATGCTTAATAATTATGGAATCCCGCCCCATCGCGCTAGTTTCACTCCTACCTCGACCCCTGATGGTAGTTCTAAAGGTGGCGCTACTCCGAGGTCAAGTGTTGGGGTTGAAAGTCTGGATAAAATCTGTCTTGATAGTGACGAAGAACCGCCTAGGCAACGTAAGACCAGTCGAGGCAAAGAGGAAGCCAAGGCTAATCGCGTCAAAGAGACGAGCATTGCGCAGTGGACAAACAGGGAGGATATATTACTGTGCGAAGCTTATATCACTGTGAGTTGTGATTCTGTTGTTGGCGCGAACCAAGATGGCGAGAGTTTCTGGATGCGCATCACAAATTACTACAACGCTGCTGCTACTGAGGAAAACTTTGTCGAGAGGACTTCAAAATCAGTAAGAACTCGTTTTTTTCTATTTAATGCAGATTGTGTACTTTTCAACAATTTCTACAACAGGTTGAAGCAAAATCACAGGAGCGGTGAAGGTGATTCTGATGTCCTCTCAAATGACCTTCAAGAGTTCGGTGATAATGGAGCAAGAAGGAGTGGTTTCAGATGGATACACTGCTAGAAGGTCCTCAGAGATAGTCCAAAATTTCAAGCGTCCTCTGTTGAAACACGAGTCCGAAAGAAGTCTAGGACATCTGAAACGGATGATCAAATTGATAGTTCTGGCACTGGATTTAATGTTGGAGGGGGTGAAAGTAGTACATTTTGCCTCGTCCAATGGGCCAAAAAGCAGCCAAGGGGGGAAGGAGAAAGGGAAAAAATGTGATCAACGTGGAAGCTTGTGAAGAGCGATTTGAGAGAATACAAGAAAGACAGTCTAAGCATTTCGCAAACGTTGAAGAGTCCATGCACATACACGAGCTCAAGATGTATAAAGATATGACAATGGAAGATACAACGACCATGTCAGAAGACACTCTCATGGCCCATAGGGCACTGCTTGCGGCGCTGAAGAAGAAATTAGGTTTTTAATTGTATGTTGCCTTATTTTATGTTGCATTTTGCATTTCTGTGTGTGTGTTGGTGTTTCTTCCGATGCATTTTGCATTTATGTTTTTAATTCTTAATGTTCGTATTTCTCCGATGTATTTGTGTTTGTTATCAAATAAATGCGGTTTCCTCAATTACAATTGAATTTATGTATTTGTGTTTGTTATCAAATAAATATGGTTTTCTCAACTAGTTAATTATTGTACACCTACCCAACTTTACTTCCCCATCCACTAGTCAATTATTTTACACCTACCCAACCTTCACCTCCCCACCTACTATTTAATTACTACACACATACCCACATTAATTTTCCCTCTTATTATTCACACCTACCACTTCAAGCATCTCCCCCTATAAATACACCAGCAACTAATACGTAAACATACAACTAAAATATTATCATCAAAATATCATCACATTACTCTCTCATTTCTCACACTGCATATTGTAAAAAAAAATGTCTGATGGAAACTCTTATGGAAGAGCTTATCAAAACTTTCTAGAACTGATAAGTGATCATTCAGACATCCAGGAAGAAAATGTCTGGATGCAACAACAGATAAATAGTATGCATGTGGCTCAACAGACAGAGAGTTCTAGACGTCGGAGCAGAGGGGTAGTTCACCGAAACCGTGAAGGCGGAGAGTTCAATCTTCAAAGGGATTACTTTGCTGAGAACCCGGTGTATCCCGAACACACCTTTCGTCGGAGATTTCGAATGTCACGACAACTATTCTTGCGTGTCGTTGATGGCGTGAAAAGTCATTCAGATTTCTTCCAACAACGACGCGATGCCACAGGGAGGAAAGGATTTACAGCACTCCAAAAGTGCACAACAGCTATACGTCAATTAGCATACGGGGGTCCCGCTGACCAAGTCGATGAGTACCTTCGTATGTCTGAACAATTAGCAAACCAGTGCTTACTTCAATTTTGTGAAGCGGTGCGAATGGTATTTGGCACACAATACCTACGCAAACCCAACCCAACCGATGTTGCGCGAATACTTTCGTTACATAAAGAGAAACACGGATTTTTTGGTATGTTGGGGAGCTTGGACTGCATGCACTGGAAGTGGAAAAATTGTCCAGTCGCATGGCAGGGTTCATACACTCGAGGTGACCAAGGATGTCCCACTATAATACTCGAAGTTGTCGCCTCACAAGACTTGTGGATATGGCATGCCTTTTTTGGCCTCTCCGGTGCACGGAATGACATAAATGTGTTGAACGAGTCTCCATTATTCAACGATTCAATGCACGGACATGCACCTGAAGTGAGTTATACGATCAACGGGACAGAGTATAGAAGGGGTTATTATTTAACAGATGGTATCTACCCGTAATGGGCAACATTTGTCAAAAGTTTCCAATGCCCTGCAGATGAGAAGAGAAGAAAGTTCAAGCAGAGACAAGAAGCTGCTAGAAAAGACATCGAACGCGCATTTGGAGTGCTCCGAGCGAGGTGGGGAATTTTAAGTGGTGCAGCACGGGGTTGGTATAAAGAGGATTTGGGGCAGATAATGCTTGCTTGTATAATATTGCACAATATGATAATCGAGGATGAGGGTGAAGGTGAAGGTGCAGTCAATTGGCGAAGAGAAGATGGAGAGCCTGAGAATGAATGGCTTGAAGGTGCTCCACGTGATTTTCAGCAGTATTTGCAGAGAAGCTCTCAGATAAGGGACAAACAGATCCATCATCAACTTCGCAATGATTTGATTGAGCATATCTAGAATGAACCCAATTGTCAAGATTAATTTCTATTGTTGTATTTTTACTTCATTTGTTGTGTGCCGCATTTTAATTTTTTCTCTTTGATTGTTTTTTTTACTTCATTTGTTGTGTGCCGCATTTTGATTTTTTTTCTTTTGTTGTATTGGTACTTCATTTGTTGTGTGTCGCATTTTTTTTTTCTATTTTCTTCTGTTTGGGTTTTCTTTTGCAATATATCATATTTTTAATCATATTGTTGTTATAATTTTTTGTTTTATTATTTCAAAGTAATCATAAATTAATATTATAATAAAAAAATCAATATTTGAATTTATTTATTTATATAAATAAAATAATATTAAAAAATCATTTTCTACACTTTCCTGCCGGCAGGAAAGTGTGTAAATAGAGTTTATATATAAAAATTAAAAATAAAAATTATTGTAATAAAATAAATTTTCAAACTTAAAAAAATAAAAATTTATTATTAATTAAAATTTTAAATTACTCATAAATATTAATTATTATAAATAAAAAAATTCAAATATATATATATAATATATATATATATAATTTTTATATTCATAAAATGTTTAAATAGATAATAGATAAATATAATTGTATTGGAATATAAAAAGTATAAATGAAATTTAATGGGGAACATGTGGGACCCATGAATAGTAAGTTTGTTGGTAGGGTGGAAAAATAAGATGAAAAGGGTTGGGGAGGGGAGGGAAATAATGTGGAGGGTACTTTTGCTGATGTGGCGGAGTGAGAATTGAAAAAAGGGGGAGGGGTTTGGGGTTGTTATAGATGCTCTAAAGGCCGTAACCCTAGCTCCCTAGCTGTTGCTGAACATAAATGCAACGGATGCAACATATGGACCATTGATTAAAGACAGCTACACACAACAATTAAGGGTGAAAATTACTCCAGTACAAGCAATGCATGACCACATGCAAACGTCCAAGAAAGGGGCCACACAGTAGTGAATACTAATGCCACGTGTATAGCTGAGTAGACTGCTGACTGGGCTGGTCAAGGTGATCTAACAAAAATGAATATAAAATAAATATGGTTGAAAGCAATGATCGAAGTAATTGAAAACAAAGGAGCCACGAACTATTTCATTTTATACATATAAAATATTAATTAATTGATACTATTATAAGCATAACCGCTTTTGCTCGGTGGGCTCACGCACCTAGTAGAACCCACTTATCGGGGTTTCTCCGCCAAACGCCACGGTAGACGGGGGTGGCGCGTCTCCTTGAACTTCTTCAGGCTGGCACGCTTCTTCGGTTGGCTCGTCGCCGTGAGATAACAGTCGTGATAGCTTTTCAGGCGGACGACGTAGTGGTTGGATTCACCAAGCTCCACCAGCCACCGTGCTTTCCGGGCAGTGCCGTTCCTGATCTGCCGTTTACAACCATCGCCTTCAACTTCTGCCGCCGACCATAACCTTCGGGTAGCTGTGTGCGGTGGTTTTGGTCTGTACCGTCCCTTCTCTGGTGTCAACCGAGGTGGTAATGCCCACCTCAATCCAATGATCCCAACAAAATAATTTGGGCCTTTACAAATAATTCCAAAGCCCAATTGATTTTTAATTTAGGTGGCAAATCAAACATAATTAATTATGATAATTTCTCAGAGTTGGAATATAAAACCAAATGTGATACTAGTGAATGCATACCAAATTTTTGGAGAAAGACATTCACACTTTTCACATATCATCATCATAGATTTACATGTAATTATTATATAAAGTGGGTTACTTGTACAACAAATTATTGTACCCTCTTTTACACCCATTAGAAAATTTTCTCTGAGAAAGATGAACACTATTTAGTTACACAAATTCCCCTCAGAAATGCATTTCCAATTAACTTAAAACCCTATAAAAAGAAAGAATGAACAAATGTTAGGACATGGTTTCCCTTTAGGCAATAGCCAAGGGCATGCTGAAAATCTGAACTGCAGTCTTAACAGCTTCAACATCTATATCTACAAGTTTCCCTGTCTTTGACGATATGATCGCGCATTTCTTCTCTTCTGGATTTGGGACGAACACCTTAGCCTTATCATCGGAGCAGAACAATGCCACACTGCACAAAGAAAGTAATGAAGACAATCCAAAAACAATTAAAATGTTTATTTTTATTATTTTTTTTAAGGGAAGATAAATTTGTTGATCAACTATACAATGGATTTGAGTTTCATAGAGTAATTCAGCTGCATGTTTTTGTTTTTTTTTCTTTTCTTCATTTATTTGAATAGTATAATCAAAAGAATTGGATTAATTACCTTGGTTTTTCGCGTGCATGAGCAAGCTGTATGGCAGCTGTATTTGTAGCTATCACGCCCGCAGAGTCATTAATCAGTGCCGCAAGCTAATAGAAGCCCACCAAAACGCAAGAGCAGCACGTTTTTGCATTAGATTCTATCAGATGGTTTAGCATATGTATAGCTAATTTCATCGTGCCACTGCATTGCTTAACAGATATTATATATATCGAACGAAATTACAATTTAGGTAGTCTTTTATTTTCTTGTCGCAACACTTGTAGAAAGACTTAGCACATCTCATTATTATTTGATACTTTCGATTTTTTTGAAACAACCTCGCATTAAAAATCAAGAAAATCAGTTATCAAAGGTCTGTTCCAAGAAAGCAAACCTGCCCCGGAGTGGTAATGAACACAATACTGGCATCGTCCCCAACGACATCTTCAACATTCTCCCTTTCTTTCTCATGTGGGATGACAAAAACTGGTTTGAGTCCACTGTTTATATCATTCAATCAAGAAAAGTTTACATTAGAACCATCTCTGACCATTCATATCTTTCATAGTAAACTATTAACTTCCAAGTAGATGATGATGATGATAATAATAATAATAATAATAATAATAATAATAATAATAATAATAATAATAATAATAATAATAATAATAATAATAATAATAATAATAATAATAATAATTGTTTCAAAAAATAAAAAAATAATAATAATAATAAGGGATAATTAACAAATATATCCTTGAGGTTTGGCAATATTACAGGAAAACCCAAAGAACTTTGAAAATTACAAATACTACCATTTTACAGTTTTCTTACATTTTGCACGTGTCGTTACTGACGTTATCAAATAATTTTACAATTACATCATCAAACTTTCTAAATAATACAAATAAATAACCCCAATTTTCCGTTTACATTTTACATTTACACCCCTAATCTTTTCAATATTATTACAAATAGGCAGACGAAAAGTTGGTGCTAATAATATTTAAAAAAATTTGAGGGTGTAATTGTAAAACATTTGATGATTTCAACAAATTTGGTCAAATGTAAACGGAACTAAATTTCCATGGTGGTTTTTGTAGTTTTCAAAGTTAGCTAAATATATATATATATATATATATATATATATATATATATATATATATATATATATTACTTAAGGGGTAAATCTTGTAATTATCCATAATTATAACTATGACACTAGTGCATAATACCGTATCACACTAGCAATCTCATCCCATATCTCCATCGGCAGCAAGCTATCAGTATCTCCCCTGGATTGCATCGAAGCCTTTGAATCTGATTTAATCCCATGAATCACAATATATTTCCCTTTTACTGCCCCAGCATTCTTATATTTTGCCTCGACCACCTCCTTCAGCTTCTTCGAAATCGACACTTTCAGAGGCGGTACAGGCTGCCTTGGGACGCTACGGAACGGCCTTCCAAGCCAGTCAATCATCTCGTGATACCTAAATATCGGGAGAAAAAACAAACCAAGAAATGCTAACATTAGTTGTTTCCAAGTCGAAAATGATGCTCGTTTGATATCAAATGATGAGACTATAACATATTTACGTAATTGTTTTCAAGGCAAAATTGCAAAATAAGTCGTGTAGTTCTGGTGCGATAGCATAAATGGTCCGTTTTGCAAAAAGGTCTGGTAACCATGCAAATATCTCAAGATTGGTCCTGCAAATTGTATTGTTCTCAAAATAGATATGTAACTATATAAAACATTCAATTTTAGTCCAAATTTCACTGAATTCAATTTCGGGTGAAATTCGGACAAAATATGAAATTTTGACTATTTTGCAAATTGTATACTTATGCATGACCAAACTTGAGCTATTTATGTATTTATATAGTTACAGGACTATTTTGCAAATTTTGCATATTTCAACACCATTTTGCTACTACCGACCAAATTTGAGATTGATGTCATCCTTTTCATACTCACATGTGGTAACCACCCTCGGATAGATTCGTGCTATCCGGTGTAAACGTTTCGGATAAAAGTAATCCTGCCCCAGCAGCATTTACGTTGGGGTAAACGTAGCTAACTCTGTCCCGTGCAGTAGACATGAACAAGAATGCTGCATGGCCAAGCCCTGCCAGCTTAGTTGACAGGATCATGTCATAGTACCTGTTCTGTAGTTAATTCAAAAACTCAGATCCATTATTCGTCTAGTTAGTCCTAAACAACAAATCCCATAAGCCAAACAACAAAAACTTTTCCCAATGCTGATGATGAGGACTTCAAGCTGACAACCCTCTAAAAACATGCAGGAATCACTTTTTGCGAAGAAGTCGTTAATTATTTTAAAAAACAAAACTACCAATTTCAGTCATTTGGTTGCTGTAATTGAAACAGAGAGTTTATTTAATTTTGGACTTTTTTGCAACACCACTGTTGTTACCCGTAAAGCTATATAGAAATCACATTGCAATTTGCCCCCTCAAGCAAGTAATTTCTTTTAGTGTAAATGAGTTGAATCGGCCATTTACCTTTTTTTAAAATGGAAACTAGTCATATTTTCAAAAACACGTTTTTCAGCCATTTTGGTTATGCATATGACATTTAAACTCTTTTTGCATTTTTGTGGTTACTTGGCTTTTTCTTTTTTTTTTTTTTTTTGTTAAATTGATCCGGTACATATCTTTGTATCAGAAGGATGAACCTCGGTCCCAATAAATCAAAGACATGGTAATATGTGACAACTAGACTTCAAAACAACTAAATAAACATTTGTTTAAACAATATGGATAAAATACATTTTCATTATGGATAAACAGCTAAAGATTTGTCGGGCTCTTTTTTTTAAAATAACCTTAAGAACTTCGCAAAATCTTGCGTCGGACCGTTTGGCGTAAGATTTACGTAAAATGATCGTACTTTCCAAATAGAAAATTCAGACCCCTTTAGGGTGAAAAATCACATTTTTCAAAAAAATGTTTTTAAAGTATGAATATTTGTTTGAAAAATAGGAGCGTTTGATGTCGGAAACGCCTCTAAGAACTTCAACATTTTATCCTCTAAAAACTTGATGAACATAAAAACAGGCTAAACAGCCGTGTGGCTATAAGGGTATCAGTAAGGGTCATGCAAAAAAATTCACATTTTGCAAACAAGTCCCTAATTTTAAAACGAATTATTGATTAACTCATTTCGTCCCTATATATTGAAATTGAGAGCTTTCTTCTTCTTGTTCTTCTTCAAATTTATTGGACTTTTTTTATTTTCTTTTCAAAATCATAATTTATGCAAGACCATTGTCGCTATTCCTACAGCAACAAAATCTAAAATTGCAATTCAGTCCATAAAAACAAGGTAGTTTCTTTTTTAAACCAACCTTAATTACTCCAATCATGTCAGTATACTCCGCAGGTTCAGGAAAATGATCATCCAAATCGTACTCATTCGCCCACCTCACATTCTTATTGATCTCATACGTCTGTTTCCCTCTCGCTGACGTCACAACGTCAATCTGCACGCCCGGATACCGATCCTTGATCAGCTGAATCGCCGGAAAAAAGAGCAGATTCTCATACACGCCGCCGGAGATCACACAGCAGCATCTCCTCACGTCCCCTCTTATCTTCAGCCCCAGCGAGGCAATCTCCACCGCGTATCCCGCCGGAAATTTGAGAAATCCGTACGGATTGTCGGGGTTGTCTGGCGGCCGGGAATCCTCCTCCTGCTTGCCGTCGGAGAACAACGCGCCGTACTCCATCTCCGGGTCGTCGCCCTGGTCGAACGGGTCCAGCCATGGGTTTTTCTTCTTGGCATTGGGGCGGGTCGAGGAGACGGATTTTCTGGTATGGTCTGGTGATGGATTGGTTAAGAAAGAGAGATTGGTGAATTGGGTTTGTGATGGGATTGAAATGCAGGATGGGATTGGTTTTGGGAGCAGAGGATTGGCAGCCATAGCCATTTTAGTGTGTGAGTGGGTGTATTTTTTTATTTTTTTTTCTTTTTTCTTTTTAATGGTTAAGTGGTGGATAAGTCTGCGAAATTCCTCGAGGAGAAGTGAACGTTGGATTTGAATGTGTGTAAGAGAGTTGGATAAGAGGGGTCCCTTTTGTAGATCTAATTTATTTATTTCATTTTTCTATAAAATGAAAAAGAAATAATTAAAAGCAATGAGTAATTTTGCCGTGGCATATTTTTCCAGGAATTTTGGAACACAGGAGTAGTCGGTAAAGAAAAGTTTGCCGGCCTACATCTCCTATGATAAGATGTAGTAATTAAATAAATTGCATCAAGTGTCTAATAATTACTATAATTTGAACCACATAAGATAAATATTATAAAGTTCACAGCTTTAAAACTCAAAAATCATTTCCAATGTGTAATTGTGATCAATCTATACTATTATTCTTAAAAAAGCCAAATAGCTACAAAAACAAAAAACAAAAAATACAATTGAACAAATTATTAATTTGGAACTATCAATTAAATATTATT
Organism: Phtheirospermum japonicum; assembly: GCA_014905375.1. Taxonomy (NCBI): domain Eukaryota; kingdom Viridiplantae; phylum Streptophyta; class Magnoliopsida; order Lamiales; family Orobanchaceae; genus Phtheirospermum; species Phtheirospermum japonicum. Next base: position 21,314 of record BMAC01000319.1, on the reverse strand, counting down.
TTTCTACTCTCAATTGGTGAGTTAGAATGTAGAAGGGGGTGTGGATGAACCACGTTGTTCTCTAAGTTGTAGATATTAATTATGTACAAATCATCACAACATTTAGTATCAAATGGTGCATTGAATAGTAAAAAGTGGAGATCATGTTGATGTTGGTGAAATGACATATTTTTACTACAATCAGAATTTAGCATTGGAAATGCTCTAATATCAACATCCCGCCTCCATGGCGACGCGACGGAAAGCGTGAAGGTAAGATAGTAGAGGACGGAGCATTAATTGAAATTTGAAATTCGTGAAATTTTTATTTGTTTATTACTTTTCCAATAAAGAATTGCATACCCTGTAGGCTCTTTTTGCCTATTCTCAATATTGAATCTCAATCACCTTTTGTATTTGAGCATCTCCAATGTATTAATCAATTTTAATGGAACATGCTATTAAAAATATTATGTTGTACGGGGATATCTAACATTCTTTCTATATGTTGAAAATCAATGTTAGACATAATTCACAATCTATATATCATTGAAGTTGATTTTCTTATTTACTTTCCTTCTTGCCACATATCTCACAATTGACATTAAACAATTTGAGATACTCTTAGTTATAAGGGTGTGTACGGGACTTGGAGATAATCGACTCCAAACCAATATTCGGACCGAATAGTCTACGAACTGGAAATATTCATTTATTTTTCCTCGAATCGAATCATCTCAAAATAATTCATGGTACGATTTTTAGCATTTTTAAATTTCTGTATCGAGAATCGTAACGAACCATAATGAACCAAAGAACCGAAACTAGAACCAATATTGAAGAGTTCATTTACATTTATATTATATATTTATACTACATTTAACTTATTTTTGTTTTGATATTAACTACACATTATTTAAACTATATACTTTTAAATATGACATAACAAGTACTAAAAGTTTACATATTGATAATAGAATAAACTAGTAACTTTGGTCATTACAAATATTGTTGACAAAGAATTTATTACTTATACGACAACTTTAATATATATTAATTTGTAAAGTCGTTGCTTGCATAATTAAAAGCTACACATACTTTTAATCAAGTAATAATGTCTTTGATTTAGAATACTCATTCAACTCTTCCTTTGATTTTAACGTGTCCTTGATCTTTCTCTTGACATTCATAGCCATATTGAATTCATTGTCAAACACATTTTTTCTATGTGCATAATATATAAATTGTGACGAATCAAATTTGTGCTCAAATATGTCAAATCCCAAAAGATGTTTCATTTTCTCCAACCAGATGTTTTGGGTATTTGTGCATTAATGAGTGTTACATCTAGTTCAGTGACTTTCAGAAGCCCCAACCTTTCTATCTCTTTCAAAGTCTCTGGTCATAAACAGACGTTCGACGGTGGGATCTCCACAGATCTCCTTTTTCGAAAGCGTCATTTATCCTTTCAAAATTAGTGACCCCATTGAAGAAATTCTTGTTGATTGTCAAACACGATTGCTTCCTACTAAACTTAAGAGTGAAGGCATCTAAGCATTCTATACAGTATGGACAAGCTATTAAACCGGCCGTACTCCAACCGGACAATATAATATACGCAGGAAAATAGCTAATTATCCACATAAGGGCTGCTCGCAACTAAAATTTTTATTTTTTTAGAGATATCGTATGAGGGAGCCCCACCTATCCACAACTGATTCAACTCGATACTTAGAAGTTGTACAAACACATCGAGTTTATCTTTCGAATTCTTTGGCCCCGATACAAGACGAGGAGCATGAACTGTTCTTTCATACACATCCACGGTGGAAAATTGTATGATGTATCTATAACAGGCCACGAGGAATATTGTGTGCCAAAACTCCCAAATGGTTGAAAACCATTTGTACAAATACCCAATATCATGTTTTGAGTTTTAACTACAAAATCTGGATGAGTTTGGTTGAAATATTTCCAAACTTCTGAGTTAGATGAGTGGCACATAACACCATCTTCAATCAAGCGTTTAGCATGCCACCTCATGTCTTTTGTTGTCAACTTAGATGCGTACAACCTCTACAGATGGGGAGTTAATGAAAAGTAATACATCTTATTGTACGCAATGCGAGCCTTCTGTTTTTTTATTTTGCCTTGAGAAATGGGTTTAAACCGAGATTCATTACAAAGTTTGCAGTTGGTCAGCTCAGAATCGTCTCTCCAGTAGATCATATAATTATCCTTGCAACAATCTACCTTCTCGACCTGTAAGTCCATACCCCTTAGCAACTTCTTACTGTTGTAGAAATAATTAGGTACGAGATTATCTTTTGGTACAATATCTTTGATTAATTCACTTAATTGATCATAACATCTCTGAGACATGTGATTCTCTTACTTCAAGTTCATGAGATGGGAAACTAAAGACAACTGAGTATGTCCCTCGCACCTCGGATATAAGGGCTAATTTTTAGCTTTCAACATGTCATAAAATTATTGGGCTTCAAGGTTCGGCGAGCAACCACGTCGAAATTGAGACCAGCTGCATCTTGAACCATATTGATATACGTATTTGATGATTCTTCAGAAGTAATGTAAAGGGGATCTTCAACGTGAAAACCGTGATGGCGCCGAGTGGTGGGGGGCTGGCTTTCTCCGTGGTAAATCCATATATAGTAATTCGACTCGAATCCATGTCTAACTAGTTGATACTTGATCTCATTGATATCGAGAAACATATGATTCCTATATCAATTAAGATTATAAGAACACTTCAACCTCTCTCCGTCCTTATGTGCAGAATGCGCTTGAGAAAGTTCAATGAAGCTCTCGACTCCATCCAAAAATTATGGGGATAAGAGTCATTGACGACTCGTTTATACATCCAACTACAATCGAAACTCATATTATCATTACACGATTGTTATATTGATTTATTGAGAATTGGGTAGTATGATCCCAATATTGAAAATTGACTTATCAATACACACGATTATTTAGTCGATTCGTTAATCCCAATTTTGTTTATATTTCGTGTGCATTTTTTTATACATTGTGTATTTAGTACTTAATGTATGTGCAACTGATACTTAATTTGTGTGTATTTAGTACTTAGTTTTTATGCATCTAATACTTAGTTATATGCATCTAATACTTGGTGAGTGCCTTTTTTTTCCCGTTACGCATTTAGTACTTAGTGTACATGCACCTAGTACTTGGTTCGTATATATTTAATCCTAATTATTATGAATCTGGCACTTAGTCTATGCATCCAATACTTGGATATGCATTTAGTATATTATGTATGTGCATCTAGTATTTAGTTTGTGTGTACTCAGTACTTAGTTGTTATACATCCACCTCGACATCCTACTGCTCATGGTGTTTCACGATTAGTRTTGGAAATGAACGGAGAAGTGGTAGGACATGTATTTCTATTACTATGAAATTCAGAAATAAAATGGTCCAATGGGACCAAGAATTTTCAGGATCCGTCCAGGTATCTTTCTCGTCCTTCACCACCGACCAGGCAAGGGAAAGGGCGAATGCAGAAAGCTATTGACTAGATTGAGAATGAATTGATCATCTATAAGAGGCTTTATTTTGCCCACAAGCTCCAACAAGTTGTCAATTATATCCTTTATGGAAATAGTAAACCAATTGGAGGAATTTCTTGAGGGAACATTGGCCTAGACTAACCCCCACAGGAAAGACTCCGTTAACCTTTGTTGAGTGAAGAGAGAAGAAAGCTACCTTCTTTGATCCAAGAGAATACACTCCTCTCTCCCCTGGTAAAGTCAATTTCATTTTGTTTAACACGAGTTCAAAAGCTAATGATATAAAGAAAGCAATACTTAGTTTATATTGCATTCGATACTTGGCGAGTGTGCTTTTTTTTTTATCCGTTATTCATTTAGTACTCAGTGTATGAGTATTTGATACTTAGTTTGCGTGTATTTAACACTTATTTATTACACGTCTTGTATTTAATTTATATGCATCAAATACTTGGTGTGTGTGCATTTTTATTCGTTATGCATTTAGTACTTAACATGTGTGACTCTTGTACTTAGTTCGCATGTATTTAGTTTAAGTTGTTTCACATCTATTACTTAGTCAATACCTTTTATTATGCATGTGCAGTCAATACCTTTTATTACGCATGTAATACTTCAACGCGCACGTAGTACTCAATGAGTATGTATATAATACTTAGAGAGCGTACACACATTACTTAGAGAGTATATATGAATTTGATACTCCATGAGCATGAATGTAATACATAATGAGTATCCACAGGAGCTGATTCTCATAAGACCCATATGTAACCCCTGAAATCTTGAAATTCTTTAAAGATAATATTGTAACTATAATATTTTAAGACTTATTAATACTAAAATGATTTATGATGATTACATATAGGCCCCACGAATGTTAGTCCAACGTGTTAAAGACTAGTGGAACAATAGAGTTTTTGGATATTAAACATGAGGTGTGCGGTTCGTATTACATAATCTAAATTTTTTGGCTTTATTTATTTATAGTGGTTTGGTTTTCTTTTTTGGCTTTATTTTGTTTCCCTTCTTGTGTTTTTTTTCCTTTTAAACCCTCTTTTTATGGTTTTAAATTATAATAAATTTCATAACAATGTAGACATGTTTTTTGCTTTTTTAAATTCGAGAATTATAAAAATATAATTATTGTAATTTACAAAAACAATATTCGTAGTTTTTCTAAAGTTTCATTCTCCTATTATCATCAATAATAAAGTTTTTCCCTTTCATCTCCTATCTTTCTGCAAAATATTTTTCATCAGTCTCTCTCCACTAGTTTCATATTTATTTTGCAATCCCATGTTAGTTTGTGTTATATTTTTACGTGTGTGTATATAAATTATTTAGTTGTATGCTAATATAAATCGCACCCCCTAATCAAGCAAAATGTTTTATGTATAAAACTCAGATTGTTATCAATTTATTTTATTTTTAGAATTTATAATTATTTTATTTATTCTTATAATATTACTAATTTGGCTCTCCGAACAAATCTTATGGGTCCGTCACTAAGAATGCACGTAGTACTCAATGAGCGTGCACAGTAATTAGTGAAGTTTACGTAATAAATAAATATTAATATTTATATTAATCTTAAAAGTATTTTAAAAGATTTTATGTTGGAAATACAATGAGCACAAACAGGGATTGTGTAATATCACTAAAAATTGGAAAAGGTAAAAAAGAAAGAGAAATCAAGTCGAGTCGAGTAGAACTCTGTCCGCAAGACGAAATTGCCCCGGTAGTACCCTTCGATTTTGGCAATTCGTCCCAAAAGATAAAACGATTTCGTCTCTGATATTACAACACCGTAAAACCAGAGCTCCGGCGAACTCGAAGAGTATGGACTGAACTACATAAACAAAAAATGAAGCAAGATATGTATGTCGTATGTTGAAAGTTCAGATGTTCATATATTTTCAGGTGAGAAATGTGAAGGAGTCTCTCACCCTTATATAGGGTTTCCAGCAGGAGGTTACAGCCCGCTTAATGACTCTTACAACTAGTTTAATGACGTCCTTAAAGGCGTCATTAAGTCATTCAAACAGGCAGCATGAACCTGGATAGGTTCAGCGTGCACATGCATTGCATGTTGAGTTCGTACGTTTTGGAAACGTAGCTGAACGGTCAGGTGATAAGTAATGTGCTAGCCGTTTTCGTGTACGCAACTAAAAAGGAAGCTTGGGTTGAACCAGGACCCCCATACGGACCACCTCAATCGGACCAGCAAATTCGGACCAATTGCCCAAGACCCAAGGTCCGGGCTCGAATCCGCCATCGGCTTCGCCGAAGGCGGACGGGCGAACCCAAGTCCAAGAGCCCGCGTGAGCTTTGTTCAAACAAAGTCCACAACACCTGCTGACTCACTTGATGTCCACTAATGAAATGTAATCATTTTTAAACTCCCTTCCACATTGATTAACTTTCAATGTGGGATACACAATAATGCACTTAATCAACCGTTCAACTTCCAAGTATCGTTTCTCACTCACCAATAATTGGATTTGAGAAATTCAAAATACTACGATTATCTACACGACACGTAGATCGAGTCTATATAATTCATTAACACGAATTTTCGCTGTACCATTAAATTAATTAAATACAATTTACAACATTTTATAAGTGTATTTTAAATATTATATAAATTGTAAATGAAATTATAAAACTGTAATAATTATTAAAAACTTGTAAATGCTTTATCTTAAGTTATAACTCAACAATATGTAAATAATAAATATTAATTTTAATATAATATGCTATAAACATATGAACACCTCGTATAAGAATATATAAATTATCATTAGACAATTATTACATACATAAATTAATATCTCCACGACTAGTTCTAAAGGAGACTAGAACTTGTGACATAAACCCTAGATAGTGGATTTTTTTACCACTTGATCTAACACACTTTCTATTGTAAGTCTATAATCCGCATATTAATTTTTTTTCCATATTTTGTGTGCTGAATTTCTTAATATCGTAATGTCCAATGAATAATTAAAATATACACCACGAATTAATATTTCCACCTTATGTATTTAAATAACATATGTACGTAATTTGTATAAATTAATAACATAATAAACGGTCACAGACTTCTCATAAAATATGTACACAAGTCTTAGTTTGAATCAACGTGACTAAGTAAATAGTAAGACTAAAAATAAAATAAAATAATAAAATAATTTCTATGCATGCGGTATTTAAAAAAAAATATGTTTCATGCATGCACTATTGTCTAGTGGCTTTCTGGTTTTTTTATCAATTATAAAGGAAAAATTGGAATTTAAATGTGGTAAGAAGTTAACTATAATTTAAAAAAGTAGAAAAAAAAAAAAAGATGGTACTTTCATGCATGCACTCATAGTGTACTCTCATAGTACACTATGAGAGTACTCATAGTGTACTATTTTATTTTCATCAGTCCAATAAAAATTGTTCAGTTACCATATTTAATATATTATTAATTTTTCATTTTCACCCATACCCTTAATTAATATTCTTGAAACACTAATTTTCAAGATGGTAAACTGAAAATTGATGATTACAATGCAAAATATTATCAGATTTAATTAAATAAATAATATAAATTTAAATAACAATTAAAAAAATATGTTATTTTCAAAAAAAGTTAAAAAATTAAGGCGGGACGCTATTGCCAGGAGCGTCCCGCCCACCGGGACGCTATTCCCAAAAGCGTCCCGGGTTAAGATTTGTGACCCTTAAGTTTTTGGGGGCGAAATGAAAAAAAAAAAGAAACAAGGGGGGTCGGGACACTTTTCAGAATAGTGTCCCGGTAGATTTTGAAAAAAAAAAAAAAAGGACGGGGTCGGGACGCCTTTGGAAATGGCGTCCCGGGCTTTTTTTGCAAAAATAAAAAATAAAAATTTGGCCATAAACCCTAACACACGCACACCCATCTCATTCCCACATACAGCAACCAAGCAACACCAAGAGGAAGCAGCTCGCGGGCGCCATTTAGGGATGGCAATGGGCCGGGTCGGGCCGGGTACTAGAGGACTCGGACCTGCCCCGTCCATCCCACGGGTCGGGTCGGGTCGCCCCACCACGGGTCGCAGGGCGGGTCGACCTGTTAAATTTATTTTTTTATTAAATTTAAAATTAATTTGATATATAATAATACATATATTATTATAAAAATTAAATATAAGATGAAAAATTAATTAAAAATAATACTAAATTTAAGATAATTTAATAATTCCATATAAGAAAATATTTAAAACATATATAAATATATTTAAAATTAGAAAATGAACAGCGGGGCGGGGCGGGTACCCGCGGGGCGGAGAAGGTACCCGGACCCGCCCCTCCACGGGTCACAGGGCGGGCCGGGATTGACATCCCTAGCGCCATTCTCTCCCAGGTAAGTTTTAATTTTTTTTAATTTACTTTAATATATTGTAATTATTTGTTAGTTTTATTATTTAGGTATTATATTGTTATTGTTATTATTATTGTTATTATTATTTTTAATTTTAATAAATTGCAGTTTGATTTATTTTTAATTTGTATCATATTAAATTTAGATGTTTTTGAGTTTTAGTTATGAATATTTATTTGGTTTGTTTGTGAGTTTTTTTTTTTGTTAATTGTTAATTGATTGGGGAAAGTGTTAATTTTTTTTGAGTTGTTCATGGAAATTGATTATGGAAATTCTTGACCTTAAATTATTACCTTATATTTAATTGTTTATGAATATTTAGAAAATTTTAGCTATGAACATTTACAAAAATGTATTAGGTTTGGGAGTGAATTGTTTTGTTAATTGTTAGTTATTTATGGAAATTGTAATTTTTTTTTTTGAATTGTTCATGAGAATTGATAATGGAAAATATTGACCTTAAATTATTAACTTCTATTTAATTGCTTGTGAATATTTACGAAATTTTGGTTATGAACATTTACGAAAATTTATTAGGTTTATTTGTGAATTGTTTATGGAAATTATTATTTTTTATGCAAATTGTTAATTTTTTTGTGAATTGTTCATGGAAATTGATTATGGAAAATATTGACCTTCAATTGTTACCTTCTATTTAATTGCTTGTGAAAAAACTATGAATTACGGGAATATGTGATTTTATTAATTTTGTGAGAAATTATTAATTATGTGAAAATTTGAATTTATTTGTTTGTGCCGTAATTATCAATTATGTGAATATTTGATTTTATTTATTTTGTGAGAAATGACTAATTATGTGAATATTTGAATTTATAAGAAATTATTATTATGTGAATATATGAATTTATTTATATTTTTAGAAGTGCGAATATGTCTTCTGGCAATGAATATGACATGTATGCATCGATTCTACGAGACGAGAGTGGATATGCAAATGTGGAATCCACCGAGCATCATCCCCCACCGGTGATCCCGGACTACCCAGCCGATTGCTTCGGACCAGATGAAGGAAGCGATTGCGAAAATGATTTAGATGAACTAGATGATGATGGTCATGAAACTGACGAGGAATTCTTTCAGTTGAGGGTTAGCGTACCAGATGAAGATCCTTTTGAACCTACCTTAAATGAACTTGCCCCTACAACCCATAAACGAGCGGATAGAGGCTCGGCCCTGTACAAGAACATACCATTTTTTGATCGCGTATACGAAGACATTCCAATTGATTCTATTGGTGTCCCTCAACCGGACTTGTACTACGATAAAGTCGAAGGAGTGTTGAGAATAGGCATGATATTTAGAGATAAAAGACATTTGATGTGGGCTGTCAAAGATTACTCTATGGGCGTCGCCAAGTGTTCGTATAGAGTGGTAGAAAACAATCCTGTGATGTGGAAAGTTGTTTGCATGTCGATTTCACTTGGTGAGAATCATGTAGATATGAACGAATCATCCAAATGCGGATGGTGGCTCCGCGCTAGTTTTCGGAAACGGAGGTGCTTGGCTAATCACAAGATTGGGTTCTGAGCACAGATGTCTCGCATCGTTTACACGTAAAGATCACCCCGGTTTATGTAAAAATATGATTGCTATGCTCATTACCAGCCACGTCGAGCAGGATCCGTTATATAGCGCCTTACATGTCCATCAGGCTGTCAAACAAGAATATGATTACCTTGTGCCGTATCACAAGGCGTGGCAAGGTTTGCAGCGGGCTCGTGAAAATGTGTACGGGACGTGGGAGCAGTCGGTCCAATATTTACCAAAATACATGGAGGCCTTGCAGATGTACAACCCGAGGACCGTGGTCGAGTGGCGACACAAATCTTCTGGCATTCCCGATGTGCACATATTAAGATTTGTATTTTGGGCATTTCGACCATGTATCGAGGCTTTTAGACATTGTCGCAAGGTGATCAGTGTTGATGGAACCTTTCTGGTTGGAAAGTACAAGCACACGTTGCTGATGGCAGTTATAGTTGACGCAAACCAACAAGTCGTGCCTCTAGCTTACGCAGTTGTTGATTCAGAGAGTTACAGCTCGTGGCATTGGTTCCTTCACATGGTTGCAAAATATATTGTTCGCGACATAGAAAGGGTTTCTCTTATATCTGACCGGAATGCCGGACTACTCAGTGCACTAGAACAAGTTCAGGCCTTCTCTTCTAATGTTTTTTGTTTGCGACATGTCTCTTCAAACTTCAACATGCACGCCAAATCTGTGAAATTGAAGGATATGTGTTTCAAAGCTGGAGCAGAACCTAGGGTTACAGTCTTTCACAGAATAATGGAGCAGATTAAGGCTCTTGATCCGAATACATTTGCGTACTTGGATGGCATTGATAAGAGCAAGTGGACATTGTCCCACGACGGCGGCAAACGGTGTGGCATCCTCACGACCAACATGTCCGAGTGCATCAATGGAGTGATGAGGCGTGCAAGACGGCTCCCAATAACTACCATCGTCCGAATCACATTCCTTCAAAGTGTTCAAAATTTCTATGAACGTTTGAAAGATGCGACAAGATTATATAACATGCAACAATTTTAGCCAGATAAGATATATAACCTATTCAGAGAAAGACAACAATTAGGGTCATCTTACCAGGTTATGGGCTTTAATTGGGCGACACAAACGGCTTAAGTCTCTGTGAACGTCGACGGAGGAGCTCGTAGTCGAGTCTTTCGAGTTTCCTTGTCGAGAGCAGAGTGCTCATGTGGTAGATGGGTGAGCAGCGGTATTTCGTGCTCTCATGCAATAAAGGCGTGTACCGAATTTAGAGTGGATCCTCGTCCTTACGTCCAAGATTACTACAGCACTGCTGTGTACCTACGCACATACTCTGCTGGGGCATTTGAACCGTTGCCCTATGCGGACGACTAGAATGAAGCAAGTTTTGAACTGGTTCATGATCCACACACGAGGAGGCAGCGAACAGTTGGACGACTCAGGGGTAGTAGAATCCCCAACGAAATGGACCAAGTCCAAGTACGCACAAGGCAACGATACCATGCACAAGATGTGGCTAGTTCCTCACAAGGTGGTGGACGTTCTGGATCTAGTCGTTGATGTTGGATAGGGCGATGGTCTTTCCATTAGTCTGTTGTTATAATTCGCTAGCACTTTCACAAGTTGTAACTTTGAACATTTATAATTGTTGGTGTATGAATTTCCTAACTAATATTCGGGTTTGATCTTGTATTTCTTTTATTATGTATCCACTTGACTTGTTAAAAAATATATGTTTATCTCATTTATATGGAACAACAACAACAACAATAATATTCGTCTAATATTTCATCCTCGTTTCTATGTAACTATCTTGCAGATGGCATCATTGCTCTTGCGCCGACAGAGTATACATAGGTCGAGCAGCGTTGTAGGTGGTCGTACAGATGGGGTTCTGACGGTGAAGCGGGCAGCTGGTTATATTTTTTGGGACGAGCGTAATAGTCTTCATCCTCGAGTTATGTCTGTGCTACATCGTTGGGGATTTTACGGGGTCGCATGTTACGGGGAGATTACGAAGCTGGACGGACATCTGATCACTGCACTGGTTGAGAGATGGCACCGCAAGACGCATACATTTCATCTGCCCGTGGGAGAGGCGACGATCACTCTCCAGGATGTGGCTGTTATTTGGGGTCTTCCGATTGAAGGTGCCCCGATGAACGAGGATGACAAGGAGTGGAGTAGGGAGGAATGGGCGGAGTACGTCAGGTATTACGTAGGGTACCAGGTGGATTAGGAGGTGGAGATGAAAGGTGCGAGTCGTTTGAACTTAATTTACGAGGACATTGTAATAAGTCTTATTCACTCTTTTCTGACACAATGAACTTAATTTTTTCTAAGTTTTGATGTTCAATCGTCTATATTTTGTAGGGTACTTGGAATCAGCGACTCCGCCATGTATCTTCACATGCTAGAGACGACGATTTTGACTCTTATATTCGTATGCACGATGTACTTGATGAGGTCGCTGATGAGATGACGCAACGACTTCGTATTCGTGATGAGTTACATGAGGATATGCCATCCGGTAGCAGAAGACGGAGCATATCTGGGCCGTCCAGGAGGAGTGTATCTCGACTTGTATCTCGTCCTGCTCCAGATGAGCACAGGGCATCCCCAGTCGCACCCGGGCCATCGCCAGTCATACATCATGGTAATTGTGTGATTCGTTAATAACTATTTTATTTGTCACTTTCTTACGATTAATATTAAAATAATTATTTTTTTATGTGTTGAATGTAGATCCCGTTGGTGGATCATCGTATAACGTGGAGGGTGATTACGTTCCTACGATGGGAACGTCCGAGTTTTATACTTCTGCATATGTTGGACAGTCATTCACCGATCTTCTGCATACCGATTATCCGCATGACATGGGATGTCTGCGGCCGGACTTTCAGACGACGCCTATTCCGATGTCAATTCCCACTGAAACTGTGGATCGTGCACATCAAGTTTGGGGTTACATGGTGCGTGGTAACGACAGTGAAGAGGAAGAGCCGAATCAGAGAACCAGCAGCACCCCCCCCCCCCCCCCCAAGGACATGATCACGATCTTTGTAGAAAGTATAAGAAAAAGAAATGTGGCACGGGATCACACTATTTTTCATGATGTGTAAATTATTTTAAACCGAATCATAAATGGGGTTCACTTTTTATTTCATCATAAGTAGTTATTAAAAGACATTACAGAATGAAAACACCAACCGAAATTCCAGAACTTCCTAAGCAATCAAGAACTCTCGGTACAACAACATAAAACATTACAGAATGAAAACATAAACGCAATCCAATGCAATCGAGCATTCTCGGTACAACATAAAAACATCACATAATGAAAATAAAAACACAATCCACGCAGATATAGCAGTGTCAGAAAACCAATGTGCAATGGTCAACGGTACTTCTACTCGTAGAGCTTCCATGGTGGTCAGTTGGAAACACATCTCCAAATAGTACTTCCATTTTTATGAGCAAGGGTTCCTCATCAAAAGCGTTGCAATAACTTTTGATTGGACAATCCTGTATTCATCACAACTAGTTAGAATAATATTGAAAGATTGAAATTACTTGTAATAATTGAAAAATAAGTGTAGAACTTACATGCATAAATTTCTTTCGTACATTATGATCACCTACGACCATTTTCAAATTCCCGTTCCAAACAGTACCAGGGGTCCGAACCAGTTCTTTGAAGAATCTGAATCGTCTCTGAAGTTGGAGAATTCTGGCTATGACGTCATCTTCGGAAGCAGCATGGTGATTTTTGAAGCAGCAGTTAAGTAAACACTTGGCCTCTTTCACTCGGTTGTCTGGTAACAGTCCATCATTTGGATTCCATTCTTGAATATCATTTTCGAGGATTAAGAATTCAAGTAGAAGTTCGTCTCTGGCAAGTGTCCACTTAGTGTTGAATTCACACCCGTAATCGAGTGTAGGAATACCATTTGGGTCGTTGATGTGATCTTCCATTAGCTTTATTTCAATAAGATATGAAGTGATTAATACGTATTTGCTGATGAATTATCAAATTATTTATTTCCTAATAGATTTATAGCAAGTAGAGCTCTCATTGATGTGGGTGTGGGCAGCCATTTATTTGTGTTCTATGACACAATGTACCAGATGACAAGACTACTCAATGGCACAACAATTGTAGCTGGCAAATCTACATCTCATTGATGTGGGTGTGGGCAGCCATTTATTTGTGTTCCGTGACACAATCACCGGATGACAAGACTACTCAATGGCAAATCAATTATAGCTGGCAAAGCTGCATCTATATATATGTACACACAAACAAACTTATCGAGAAATGTACTAGCGAATATAAATTATACTACCTAATAATGGCTAATTTTGACGAAAACCATCCACATGTTCTAAAAATAAACAATGATTACTACAATCCTGCACTTACCCCATGGACCATGGAGATGGAACAAGTCATTTTGGAAATTTTCAGCGCTCAGAATGAAAGTGTTCAAAGAGGTGCAAAAAAAAGCATATGTTATCTTGAGCGTCCCACAGGTACAAAGTCTACTTCAGAGTCGTTTCATATTCTCACCTACTATTCCAGAAATTTACGACAGGATCGAGGAAATGGAGGTGAGGTACGGTTGGTGGAAGACAACACTTTCTGAGGATGGTATTTTTCTGGATGAAGAACGTGGATTGATCTGTATTGATACCACTATCAATAATAATATCTCTCCAGCCTATGTAAAGTCCACAAATCTGTCTTCAACTAATTATGTGATTTGTGTTGGTTTCATTTCAATTACTAACTTTCTTTTTTGTTAATAAAGGAATACGGTGATGATGCATCACGATGATATTATTTGTATGACATGCCACCATTATGGAAGAAGATGAAAGCAGCTTTCAATTGATGCGTTCTCAATGTATTACAACTCAACTGTGTAATAAAATGGGATCGGAAATGACCTTAGTTCGAGTGTGTGTGCAACTATGCACTGTGTTTAATTGGTAATATTTGAATTTGTCACGTCCTCTAGTCTTTTTTAATGTTTTAATTTTTAGTGTTTAATCAAATGTGTAATCTTTTATTTTTTCTTATTCAATAAAATTATTTATTTAATGTTTATCCAAAATTGCTTATGTCAATACTACACATGTATCAATAGGTTTTTCAACTTTTCATGTGACAAGACCTGACATTATTCCACACGTTTTTCAAGTTTCTTTGTGAAAAGAATACACCATAAGTATTACGTTTTCATCTTTAGCTGTGACAACGACAACACATTCAATACAACTGTCTTGTGAAATTGTAACTCATCTATAAATTTGGAATATTGGACTAAATTCTTTACAACCAATTCACTCCCCCACACCTTTGGTTTTCTCCATCATCTAAGTATTCTCATAAGAAAAAGAAAAAATGAGTTCAAATCAGTCTAACAATGTACCATATTTTGAATTCGAAGAAGATTTCTTTTTGTACGATACGAATTCAACCGAATGGAGCATCCATATGAATACTAAGCTTGTTGACGACCTTCGTGAGAGTAAGCTCCATGGTGTCTACGATCCCAGAAGAGGATTACGCAACAATATCACGTGAATCTTGTTGGACAAAATTAATGGTGCGTTCGGGAAAGACTTCACAATGGACGACATAACCGCTCGAGTTCAACTTCTGAAAAAACGGTACATGCATTTTCATATGATGTTGGGAAACGAACATTGCACTTGGGATCATGAGACCAAAAAAGTTCAAGCGCCAGATTGGCCAGTACGATTTTGGAACGACGTCACAGGCGATGCTGAGTTTACTACTGCATATCTAAAGCATGGAGAACCTTTATTCAATTTGATGGATTTGGTATTCAATAAAAACTATCTAAATTGCATTTGTCAATTCCACAATCTCATTGGAAATCCGCAATTACGAATGTGATCGCATCCTTGTAATACCAAATTAATGTAATTTTTATTTTAATCTTCGTTGTTGTTGTATCTTAATTTTATTGTATTTTTAATTTGGAATTAAAATTTTTTGTCATTTATTTATATTATTTTATTATATTTTTTATTTTCAAATAAACTTCTTGTAATTTTAAGACATTATTATGATATTTTTATTTATTTTATTTAATAAAATTTTTAAATAAATTATAAATACAAAAACCTAAAAACTAGAAAATATAAATAAATAAATAGTGTGTTAGGGTTAGGGTTAGAGTTTTGTTGGCAGATTTTTTTTTTCAAAAAAGCCCCGAGACGCCATTCCCAAAGGCGTCCCGACCCCGACC
>BMAC01000318.1:1145807-1193979 GCA_014905375.1 Phtheirospermum japonicum | reverse complement strand
TTATGAGATGTGGGATTATTGATATTGTAGGCTAAGATACCCTAGGTGGTCATGTGTTCTTCTAAAAATCTGAAATATAGAGGGTTTATATAGATATTACAAGTCTTGGCGCACAAGAAATCCTAAAATCCGAATTCTGGGCCGTCGCGTCGACGGTGCGTCGACTGACGCGTGCTGGTGCTCGGCGTCGACTGGGTGCGTCGACATCGACGCTTCAGCAAGTTGCGTCGACGTTGCGTCGACATCGGTGCATTGACATTGACGCTTCAGCAAGTTGCGTCGATGACTCGGGTCATGGCTCACGTCGATGGTCGCGTCAATCGACGCGACTGCGCGTCTGCCTCCGTCTCTCTCTATCTTTTGCTACTTGTTTTGCCGGAAAGCTCGTTCTCCTATTCTTGAACATCGAACTTCATCTATTACGCGGTGAACTCTTCCGGTTACTTAGCTGTAAGGTGAAAACAACGAAATATCACATATTTGCATCAATTACAAATAAAATACGGTAAAATAAGTCAGAACTATAAAAAATATGGAATTATGCTTAAATCGTCCAACTTATACCAAAACCAAATAGAAAAACGTACTAAAATACTAATAAAAATAAGGACAAATCTACTCTAATCAGCTAAACTAGACTAACTACTAAGCTAGCTAAAACTACATTAAATTAAGGATTATCAACTAGGGTTTATTATTGCAAGGAATGGTAAAGGCTTGGAGGAATGGAACAAGTACAAATTCCACCAAGGAGAGTTCTTTCTTTGTGGATAATGGGTGGGAATCATATATGGGTAGATAAAGGGTAAAATGGTCTTTTTTTCCGCCAAAATCACACATCCTCAGCGTTTCAGTCGAACGACTGGAGGTGCAGTCGATTGACTGCCAGTCTATCGACTGAAATGCAGTCTATCGACTGCTTCATCCTCGAACAGCCAAACTTTCTGCCGAGCAGTCGATCGACTGAAACTCAGTCGATTGACTGACAAATATACGGAATCAGCCAACAATCTCTTCATATGAAATTTATCCCTTCTTCTTGGATTTCATTTGGCTTTTGATTTGTGTCATTTAGAATTTTCCTACGAGCGTTATGAGCTCCGCACCAAAATCTGCCACAAACGAGGCCACGACGAACTGTCTCCACTTAAAGCTGCTTTTTATCATTTTTAAACTCATAATTTAGGAATGTTGTAAACACAAGAGTTTTAGACATTTCTCTCATATTTCCAATGATATAAGGTGGAGGCAAATGGCACAAGTGGTTTTGGAGTTATGCTTATATTACGACAACTGAGACATCCACCGAGCGAATGCAAGAGTTGACAATGAAAATGGCCACATTTCTCGTCATTTCCGGTCGATCCTCACACCAAAGATATGTTGTGGATTGGCAATAATTTTATTGGGTTTAATGTCAGAGCTGAATCATCAGTGGTGCCAGTGTGGATTAGACTTCCTGGACTTCCTGCTCACTTGTATGAAAAGGCTGCTTTGTTTCAAATTGCAAGTATAATTGTTAAGCCACTCAAAACTGATAATGGCACAGCAATGAAGAGTATATCTACCTTTGCCAGAATATGTATTGAACTGGATCTAACTAACCCCCTGAAGGATAAGATTCTTTTAGGAATTAATGGTGAAGAAATTGTGCAGAAAATAATTTATGAGAAACTGCCTAAATTCTATGTGGAATGCAAACATTTGGGGCATGAAAAAGACTCATGTTATATCAATGAAAATAAGCCCAAGAATGTGGTCAATGAGAAGAAAAAATAAAAGGTTGAAGAAAAGGAAAAGCAGCATACGAATGAGGGAAACAAAATCAACAACAAGGGCAAAGCTGTCACAACTGAAGTCTAGTTAGAAAAGAAGAGGTCCAAGAATCAAAAAGAGAACCCAAGTACAAAAGGCATTGTGATTGGTTCCCCTGTTAAAAATAAAAATCTGGCAATATGGATGATACCAACAGGTTCTCTATACTATCTGAAGATATTGAAAGTTCTAATGTGGACATGGGCTCAAACATAGCTTCCACTTCATACTCTGTGCCTACAGAGTTCACTTCAATCCAGGAAGATTCTGATAGGGATACTGAAGAAAACTTAATGGTCAAGCCACTTCCTGATAATACTCTGGTGTCAACCTCTTGTGATACTGATCAACAGAAAGAAGATCAAGTGAATGATTTGAAAGAAAAAGAGAATCATAATACTAAAACTGACCCTCAACTGAACTCTGAAACCTCAAACTCGGAGGTCAATTGCCAAATCAACATAATGGCTCTTGAAGCTAACACTGCCGTCAACACCCCAGTTGATATGGTACCTTCTCCTACAATCGAGGTTGCCTCCAAGTCCAAAAATATAGCAGAAGCTCCCCTACCTCCTGAGGAAGCTACCCACACTGTTATCATTGGAACTTTGGATGTCCAAGTTGATGAAGGTTCTGCTTTGGTTAACATCCCACAATGCTTCAATGAAGAGGACCTTGCTGATCTCAAGGAACAGGCCCTACATAGAAGGGGAAAATCAATTGATCTTGTGATGAATGAGCCCTCTCCACTTCTTGTGCCCAATATTCAACCATCCAAAAATAAAAAGAATAACAAGGCTGGAAAAGCTAGAGCTACTAGCAACAAATGATTACACAAGCCTTAATTTGGAATGCCAGGGGAATTGGCAACTCTCCTCCTCAAAGGCATCTTTATAAGCTATGCAAACAACATCACATCAAAATTTTGGTAATTCTTGAACCTATGGTGGAATTCCAACCTGATTTCTTTTGTAGAAGATTAGGGTTTACTTCTGCTAAGTCCAATCTTAATAATAAAATCTGGTGCTTTGTGACTGAGAACATTGATATTCAGGTCCTTCAGGATCATAGTCAGTTTTTACATTGCCAAATTAATTCCAATCTCTGGCCTAAACCTTTCTTAATTACTGGTATCTATGCTGGTCACACTAGAATGGTTAGGCAAATCTTGTGGGATCAGTTGATTGACATTTATGTTGCTTCTTCCGGTTGTCCTTGGTTAATTGGAGGGGATTTTAACTCTCCTTTACATATTGAGGATATTCAGGGGGTATTTCCAATAGAGTTTATCACATGATAGATTTTTCTGGAATGGTTTCTGTAACTGGTCTTATTGATGGGGGATATGTGGGAGATCCTTTTACCTGGAGTAAACAACAACTCAAAGAGAGGTTGGATAGGATTTTTTATTCTTCTGAGTGGGCTTCTTTATTTCCTATTACCTTTGTACATCATTTATCCAGGGTGTGGTCTAATCATGCTCCTCTCCTTGTTAAATTTGGACCCAGGGCTAGGAGTCAACCCCCTTTCAGGTTTCAGATCATGTGGTCTCACCATCATGCTTTTCTGGAACTTGTAAGTAAGAGTTGGCAACCTAAAACTGGGGAAACTGGGATGYTCAYCCTTCACATAAAACTCTCCAGACTTTCTAAAACTCTTCAATGGTGGAATCATAATGTTTTTGGTAATGTCTTTAGTTTAGTTAGAAATGCTGAAAGAGCAGTTACACAAGCCCAGAGTGATTGGGATGTAGATGGCTCTGATAGGAATTTAATTTATCTCAAAAAATGTGTGGCTGACCTCACATATGCTGAAAAATGTGAAGAAACTTTCTGGAAACAAAAAGCTGCTGTGAGATGGTTAACTGAGGGTGAAAGAAATACAAAAAATTTTCATTCTTTTGTTCAAAAAAAAAGAAGTGGAGCTCAAATTCACTCTATCACTGATAATGGAAACCTTCTTTCTGAGATTGAGGATATTATGAAATCTGGGGCCATATTTTTTGAGAAATTGTATTCCAATGACCACATTTGTGGGGATTTTAATGTGATTGAAGGTATGGAATCTCTTCCTTCAGATTTTGATTCCCATAAGCTTTGCGCCCATCCCTCTAAACAAGAAATTAAGGAAGCTATGTTTGATATGAGGGGGGATAGTGTAGCTGGTACTGATGGTTTTCCTGCTTCATTTTTTTACATTTGCTGGGACATTGTTCAAGAAGATATTTTTGAGGCTGTGTTTGATTTTTTTTGATGGAACAAAAATGCCTCCAAAATTCACTGCCACTACTATTATCCTCTTACCCAAAGTCCCTAATCCTACTGTTTGGAGTGAGTTCAGACCAATTAGCCTCTGCAATGTTACCAACAAACTCATCTCCAAAATCCTTAATAACAGAATGGCACCTCTTTTATCTCTTCTTATTGCACCTAATCAGAGTGGTTTTGTCAAAGACATATGGATTGGGGAAAACATATTGATGGCTCAATAGGTGATTAACTCCATTGATATATCCAGAACCAACGCCAACATTGCCCTTAAACTTGACATGGCTAAAGCTAATGATAGGGTTCAGTGGTCCTTTCTTTATCATATTCTATCCATCATGGGTTTTCCAAACAGATGGATTGATTACATTGCAAACTGTATAGAATATTGCAGCTTCTCTGTGCTCATTAATAGAGAACCTTCTCCTTTTTTCAAAGCCTATAGAGGACTGAGGCAGGGTGAACCTTTATCTCCAACCCTCTTTGTTCTTGCTGCTGACTTTCTCTCAAGAGGTTTGAATAATCTTTTTTTTGACCATCCTAGCATGTATTATCACTGTGGGAAAGGTGGCCCTGTCACTCATCTATCCTATGCTGATGATATAATCATCTTTACCAATGGGAAGTAAAAAGGCTTGAAATGGTTAATGGAATTCCTCAAATCTTATGCCTCCATTTCTGGTCAAGCCATCAACCATCAAAAAAGCACCTTCATCATCACCCACAAATGTAAACCTCAAGTTATCTCAAAAATCCAAGTCATCACATGATTTAATCCTGCTCATTTGCCAATCACTTATCTGGGTGCACCATTATACAAACGCAGGCTTAAGAGAGATCTTTTCACCCCCCTTATTCAGAGATTTCAGGGAAAAATACTTGGCTGGGCTAACAGACTGTTATCCCATGGGGGTAGACTTCTACTTATCAAAAGTGTTTTAGCTTCCCAAACTGTTCACATCTTTCGTGTTCTAAAACCCCCTGAAAACATTATTCATCAATTGGAATAAATCATGGCATCTTTCTTCTGGGGTTCCTATGGTTCTAGGAGAACTACTCATTGGATTGCTTGGGATAAATGTTGTAGAACCACTGATGATGGAGGGCTAGGTCTTAGAAAACTCTCAGATAGCATTAAAGCTTACTCCTTCAAGCTTTGGTGGAGATTCAGATCCCAGAAATCCCTTTGGGCTAACTTTCTGAGAGAAAAATACTGTGGAAATTCTTATCCTGGAAATACACAATTATCTGTCCATAATAGCCCTTGCTGGAAAAGAATTTGAAAAATCAGAGAAAAAGCACATAATCAAATTTTCTGGAACATTGGTAGTGGTAATATCAGCTTTTGGCATGAACATTGGGTGGGGGAAACTCCTTTAGCCAACTTTATCCCTGTTATTCATGACAGAAAGGGTGAAATAAAAGTCAACAGTTTCTGGACAGATGGCACCTGGAACTTTCAAAAATTATGCAAAGCACTTCCCATTAATATTGCACATTCAATTTGTGTTGTACCTATCAACCATGGTCAAATGGATAAGATGATCTGGAAAGCTTCCTCTAATGGCATGTTCACCACTGCATCTGCCTGGAATTGCTTGGTTGAACCACATGTTAAACAAAGAATTTCTGGATACTTTTGGAACAAGTACATTACACCAACAATCTCTGTATTCCTTTGGAGATTGGTGCATTGGAGGATCTCTGTGGATTCAAAACTGCAACAAAGGGGGATACATTTGGCTTCAAGGTATCACTGTTGTGGTAACTATGCAGGTACTCTTAATTCTCCAGCTTATTCTGATTTTAAATCTGAAAATTTAGAACATCTATTTTATGAAAATGATGTTAGTTCAAGAATTTGGGATCACTTTGCAAATATTTTGAATTTGGAGAAACCTCAAACAAAAAATGTGAGATTACTTATACAATTCTGGACAAACTCTTTCTCACAAACACACACATCACATTTGAGTGTATTAATACCATGTCTGGCCTTATGGTTTATCTGGACTGCCAGAAATGACTCAAAGTACAGGGACTTAAAATTCAATTTTGAAAAAATCAAAGGGAAAATTTACAACTACATTTTTAACCTTGCTAACCGGCTGGAACCTGGTGTGTGGAAGGGAATTAAATCGATGGCCCAGATATTTAATATGCAGGTCTCTAATCAAAAGACACAGCCAAATCTGATCATGGTAACGTGGATCAAGCCAAGGATTGGTTGGTTTAAAATCAATACAGATGGCTCAGTTCAAGGAAATCAGGCCGGAGGTGGTGGAATTATTCGGGGACCAGATGGTGAAGTCATTAGGCTTTCTCCATTTTTTTCCAAGCAGAAAACAGCATGGAAGCTGAAGCCCAATCCTTAGCTTTTGGTCTGGAAATCCTTAGCTTTTGGTCTGGAAATGTTCAAAGAATTACCAACATACCCAGTCTGGATAGAGCTAGATGCAATGGGCCTCCGGCAGATATTAACCAACTCGGCCCAATCTGGACACTGGGCTTTGCAGCATTCAATCTCAAGAATCCAACAATTTCGAGCGGCCCGTAATACAAAATTGACACACATTTTTCGCGAAGGATACAAACCGGACGACTTTCTTGCTAATATCGGATGTCGGGATCAACGAAATACTATTTACAATTCTGAAAATTTACCAAAAATGTGTAAAAGTTTATGTCGGGTGGATCAACTTAGTTATCCATCATTTAGGTTAAAATGAGGTTTAGTTTTAATTTCTCGGGATTTTGTTAATCCCCCGGGTTTGTCTCTCTAAAAAATAGGTTTCTTTCTTTGTTTCGTTCAATATTTTCCTTGTAATCCTTGACGGTTTTTAATACGTCCCCTTAATAAAATCCCACCCCTCGGGTGTTTTTTTAAAAAAAAACGGCTATCACTTGAATCTTTACCATGCTTATGATGTACTCACATTTCAGATTATGATGTTTTAGCGCGTATTATATTATATAATGTGAGTGTCATAAACATGTATTCAGTACCGTATCCCGTATTCATTTGTGTTCAGCGCAACCCAACCTGATAGATGCACCCTCCTATCAAATTCCCAAATCTTTCTCTGTGTGTGTGTGTGTGTGTGTGTGTGTGTGAGAGAGAGAGAGAGAGAGAGAGAGAGAGATTAAATATGTATATATTATTATGAGTGCATCACCATTGAAAAAATATTACCCACTATCTAAATAATTGAGTTTCTTTTTAGTTTCAATAAAAATATAATAACTTATACCTTAGCTAATTTTCTATTTAGAATTTGAGACGATAATGTTGAGTTTTCAAAATAAAAAATGTATAATGAATTTTATTGGTGATATTTCACGGAGATTTGAGTTTAGATGCTGATGATTCTTATTTATTATCAAATATTATAAATTTTAAATTTGTTATTGTTATATCAATTATTGTGAATGCTTTGGTGGATTGAGCATTTGGTTGTAAGCATGTTAAGTAAGGAAACAACTATTGCTATTGATATTTAATTTTGCTTAAATTTTAGTCATTGTTTGATTTGAGAAATCATAATAGTATTAGATTTGTCTAATTAGTCTTCTTTTATTTGTGTAAATAGAAGCATGAACTTTTTCAAAAGTATAATTTCTTTTGAAACTAACATTACTTCTCTTGTGACGATCTCATATCTAGCGGACATGTGAGCGTATTGTGCATGGACCGTACCTTGAGAATACCTGAATTACCGACACAAGAAACTCTCACAAACCAACCACATTCATAATCCACGCATGCGACGTAATATTGTTTACGACATGACTTCACAACCCTAAAATTAAATTTCTGGCTTAGCGCAAAGAACTCCAGGGTTCTTTTTAAAACTTCTTCATTCCTGAATAGCTGCCCTGGTGTCACGTCACCGTGTTTAATGTCGTCATGTACGAAATCATCTTTCTCAACTGGTATTTCAATTATTTGTTTGTTAAATAAATCAATCTCATGCACGGTCTCATTCACTGCCTCGTTTGCAAAATTGAAAACATTTAATTCTGTTATGTTTGTATCAAGCATTATCGCATCTCTCAAACGCTGCACGTGCGTTGAATTGAGTTTACATGCACTTATTACTCGTCCAGCTGTTGTGAAGGAACTCACGACACCGTGCCTCACCTCTTTAACTGTCGTGCACAATGGGAACTTCGTATAATCGCGCTCCTTCACCTTCAATTACTTGTGAAATTCTAAGCACGAATCATTTTCTACTGAAATTGGTGGATATGCATCCTTAAGTTGATACTTCAACACAACATATTTATCATTCGTATTAATTCTTAATTGTTCTGGAATAAACTTCTTCAAATCTTCATACTTGCAACCTGTATTAATCACAACCCCCACAACCTCAAAGTTAACGTAGTTGTTCTTATGGTCCCACTAACCATTATAATGTACTAAAATAAGTGTCGTAGCCATTTACTGAAGGATAAAAAAAAAGGAAAAACAGCAACAAAACATACATGATCAGCTTTCGAGTAATGTTCAGAAAATAATAACTACTTATTTCAAAATTACAAAAATCATGTGAAATAAACAAAAAAACTATTATTTTTCAGTTACGACGAATAACAAATAAACAAATAATCACTACCTCTACGATGTATTATATGTACTTTTAAAGGAAACAATAAACTTCCAGCGAGAATCAATTTAGCAGATTGGTCATTACATATAATAGAGATATATTTTTTTACAAACAGATGCCACTTCTATTTACAGTCAGAGGTTAAAAAGTTCAAACAAGTAAACAAAAATACATTTAGATTTTGTTGTATAATTCTTAATAATCTGAAACTAAGTACTAATTCTGAGCACACTTGTATAAGAATAAACATAATAAACCTCTAAAACAATCTGAACTGAAGCCAAAAATGGCAGACTCCTCTATATATTCACACACACAATTATACTTGAATCACAGAAGAAAGTAAAAAAGAAAAAATCCAAACTGAATAGATAGAAGAAATGCCAAAGGCTTACTTCTTGTTTCCCTTCGCGGTGAGGAGGCCCCGCGAATGACTTTTGAATATAGTTTTTTTGTATATTTTATGCATGTTTCCTCGAGTTATTTTTCTGCATATTTTTTTGTGTTTCTTCGAGTTGTCGTATTACCATTATTTTTCCGGCACTTCTTACTCATATCCATTAACAAGCCATCCATGATTGAGAGATTAGAGTGATTTCCATTACAATTTACTTACGGGTACCTACATAATAAATTAGGGGGGCAGCGTGTTAATATTATTATTTTTGGTATTTTTGTTAATCAATGGCTAATATTTGGGAGGCTAGAAAATCACATAAACATGGAATTCTTTTCACATTGATTAGTCATATTTGTATTTTTTTAACTATGGTAACAAGATTGGAATTAGATCTCTTAAATTAACTATCTATGTCATTATCCCAATCTAAAACCCAAACATTATAGCCTACTCACTAACACACACAAATTACCACTACCGTGTAATCACATGTCAGTCCTTAATGGCCTAAAATAGAAAATGGCTATGAACAATGAATATAATGCTCTTATTAAAAATATGATGTGGGATTTAGTGCCTTGTCCATCTATGTTAGTATTATTCATTCTATGTGTATTTTTAGACATAAATAAAACTCTGTGATACTTTTGAGAGGCATAAAATCCGACTTGTAGGTGACGGTAAAACTCGACATATTGGCATGAATTGTGGTGATACTTTTAGTCCACGCATCAAATCGCCCACTATTCGCACCATTCTCAGCTTAGTTGTTTCCAAGCAATGGCCCATTCATAAACTCGATGTCAAATATGCATTCTTACATAGCGAGCTACACGAAACTGTTTACATGCATCAACCCTTGGGGTTTTGAGACCCTAAACATCCCAACAAAGTTTACTTACCGAAAAAGTCTTTGTAAGGACTTGAGCAAGTTCCTCAGACCTAATACAAATGATTCGCACACTATATCTCTACCATTGGATTCTCTCACAAAAAATATGATCATTCGTTATTCATCTTTTGAAAAAGTAATCATATGGCTTACATTCTTCTGTATGTATATGATGTTATCATCACAGCCTCATCTGATGATCTTTGCAAGTCAACACTTTTTAGTTTATAATTAGTTATGAAAGATTCGAGTCCCATAAGTTACTTTTGGGCATATCAGTCACTCGCCATGCATGTAGTCTATTTTTGTTTCAAAATAAATACGCTGAATAAATTATTGACAGGAATGGCATGTCTTCTTGTAAGCACAGTCTTATTCTAGTACCCTGTGCTACATTTAGGATACTCTTGACCATGGATTGCATTTATATCTGTCATCGACAATCTCTCTTATTTTGTACATAGATGCGGACTAGGTGGATGTCTAGATACTTAACGTTCAACTTTGGGTTATTGTGTTTTTCTTGGAGAAGATCTAGTCCAGTGGACCTCAAAACGACAAGCTGCGTTGTCTCGGTTAAGCGTCGAGGCCAAATACCGAGGAGTTGCTCACGTGGTTTCTGAATCTCGTTGGTTATGAAATCTTTTTCTCGAACTTCATTGTCCAATTTTGAAGGCCACACTAGCCTATTATGATAACGTTAGTGCAATATACCTCTCCACAAATTCAGTTCAACACCAGCGTACTAAGCATTTTGAAATCGATATTCACTTTGTTCGTGAAGAATTTGCTCATGGTCAAGACGAGTCTTACATTTCCCCTCATACTACCAAATTATTGATATCTTCATAAAGGGACTCCCGTCAATTTAGTTTGAATACTTTGGGAACAGTTTCATTATACGCCGACCTCCCACTTTGACTGTGGAGGAGTAATATAATGAATGTATATATAAAAATAACAAATAATCCTTATTATTGACTGTAAAACAATTAAAATTGTTATAGGCATATTATTAATATTTTGTTCCCCTTAATCTCAACATAGGAATTAGTTAATCGCTTGTATAAGTAGACCGTTTTATTTTGAATACATCATAAGAAATACACCTTCTTTCAAATATCAATACGAGTGCAATGTAATTAATTAATATTATTATATTTTATTGTAAATATTCAATGCGTGAAATTTGGTATCACGAATCAAGATACCAATTACTAAGGGTGGTAGCAATAATAAATCCGCAAACTCAATTTTATGGTGGGTCCACTGTACCACAAAAAAAATAAAAAATTGAAAAGTTTTTAAAATTTTCACCAACAATCATAAACCTCAAAAACAAAAAACAATTATGGCTCTCACTAACTCACACAAACTATTGATTAATATATTTGAGAATCTTCCAAAAGTTGGGATGGTAAACACCAACCCAATATTTACTTTTCAAAATAAAAGTTGCAGCCACAGTTGCGTAAAAAAATAAAACCCAACTTGTTGGGTTTAGACCTACAATTAAAACTTGTCACTGCCACCGTACTAAGGATCCATTTGCATACCGTTTAATTTGATTTTTTTTTTACTTAAATAAATGAATTGATTTTTTAAATATTTATGTTTTAAATTCACCCTCAACTTTTACTCTCCAAATCATTTTAATTATTATTTCTTAAAGTAATCACTAAGTCACTCATCGTTACTACACAATTTCTCATAACTATCAATTATTTTTAATTATTATTTTACTTTTTTAATATTAAATTTAATTTAATAACTAAATTCTCATCTCAAATTCATTCACACACTTAAAAAATATTTTTATTTCTTAATTCCCCACATTATTTTATCTAATTTCCATATTATCAAAAGCAAAATATAGATAATCACTCCCTCACTCATCTAATTTTCTTACAAAATCTTACATTTGGGCATAGGTAATAATAACTTGGCACTGTCAAATTGAATAAACTAACCACAGTTAAATACAGAAAAGAATACATTTCAGGAATTTATTCGAATTAAGTCCATACCTATTTTTTATTTTATTTTTTGACTATACCCTTTCTGGACTGGTAGTACGTAGGATACAATAATTGAGCTTTTAAACCCAAGATCCCATTTTGAAGAGATAAATGAAAAAAATTAATAAATGTAACAGTGACACATTGCAATAAACAGCTCTATTCATAAATACAAATTACTACTATGAAATCTGTAAGTATTTCTCATCATCTGACTAACCCTAAAAAAGGAAACAAATTAGATGTGTCATAGTAAATTATGAGTCGGTGATTATGGTCCCCGGTGTATGATCACCATTGTACTCAAATAAATAATTTAAAAAAATAGATTATGAATTTGAAATTGTGTGCAAATAATATAATTGACGTAAATCTAACTAAACAATGGAATTGTTTTATTGAGGTTTGAAATAAAATGAAGGCTTTTTAGTAAAAGGTGTGTACACTGTGCAGTACATTTTTTTCCCGCCTTTTTAGTTATTATCATGAAACTCTAAAAAGCTGACCACGACATCTGTCCACTGGCCGGGAAGAGTAAGTTATTTCTTAATTATCCCAACAAAAACAAAAGTTATTTCTTATGTGCCAACTCAAAAGAGGGAAAAACGAAAGAAAAAGAAAAAAGGAAAATCGAAAAACAACACACACTATGCATGTGCTAACATTTATGCTTTGGAGTTTTAGTCTGTAATGCTGCAAATTGCATTGATGTCTGGAACACTGTGTACCAAGCATGTCTTTTGTTAAAGAAAATAAAATTTGTTTTTTAGGAAAAATTATAATTGTGAAAAATAGTTTTTTATTATGTGACAAAGTTAGTGAAAGATTGATTCTCATGGAGAGAGAGTAATATACAAATAATAAAATATTAATGTGTTTAAGTGGGGCTTTTAACACATTTATGGTATGAGTTTAATTATTTTGAATAAAAAATTGTAAAATAATAATTTTCTTTTGACATGATATGTGTCGTATAAAAAGTTGTGAAAAAACTTTTAAGATGTTTTTCCAACGAGAATGCCTAAATGTGATTTGTGAATTTCAGATTTAAATACTATGAAACTTTAAATTTAATGAGTGAGTGTTTTTTTGCATGCAATGAAAAATAATTATACCAATGTGATATTGTTTTTTTTTTTTTTGCACAATATTGAGATATTGTACTTAGTCATATTAATTAGATATTGATAAAAGATTTATGATAAATGTTAAATTATGTTATAAATTGTTGTGTAGATGAATTCACCTGATTCACAATCCAAATTCAAAGTTTTTAATTTTAGAATAAACATACCTTTTTAAGTATTGGAATTTCTATTGGTAATATTGGTGTAAATGTAAGGGGATAAGGACATATTTCTTTGACGATAGCTTTGTTATATCCCTCAAGTATAACCCCACATTTTATATTCAATAAAATACACAGTAATTAACGATTTTGTTTAAATAATTCGTTCAATTTATAATATAATACATTTTCGAAAATGCAGGTGGGATATATATATCCACACAATATAGTAATCAACATCTTTTTGATGAGATTGATAATTTGATGGAATTATCTTGAATCTCATTTACTATAACTCTTCTCTAATGTAAAATGCGCACACTCTTACAAAAGGTCCGTCTATACTTGAGATTTCACTCAAACGCCTTAACTTGTAAAAGGCTTGTAAACAATAGTCAATTTAGAGTTTTTCGTCTTGTATGTATGTTATATGTACTTTCTTGTTGTATTTTAATTATGTTTGTATTTAATTTCATAATTTCCGTTAAACTCAAGCATCTTAATATATTCATTTTGAAGTCAATATTGCGAGATCGCCACGAAATTAACAATATTAAGCAATATTTTAATTTTAAATATTTCAAAACTATTTTTCTGTTGAGAAATTAAAAAATATTGCAAAAAGTCTTTACACATTGTATTATTTTATTTACTTATTAATGAAAAAATAATTCAAATAATATAAAAAATGAAAAACACATTTTGCCAACTAGTATTTTAAGGCTTGAGGCTTGACATCGCCACTTTGACACACCTCACACTTTTTTAAACCTTGTATGCCCGTGTCCTTAACATGGAATTGTATGTAATTCTAAACTCCATAAAATTCTAAGTATTTTAATTCTAAGACTTTATGAATTTTATAAACATTAAGTGTTTTTAAATTTAGGATTCTATAAATTATATAAAATTATAGTATTATTAATTTCATGCATATTCTCATTAATTTCATTAAATGTTGGATTTTATTACAAACATAAAGTGTTTTTAAATCTAGAATTCTATAAATTATATAAAAGTTTAGTATTATCAATTTCATGCATATTCTCACGAATTTCATTAAATGTTGAATTTTATAGATTTGAGAGTTAAAATTACACTTACAAAATTATTGCCAAGTCTTTGTCGAAATTCATTTTATTTTTTTGTTCAAAACTCATATACTTAATGAAAATATTATAAGCAGAAGTTATCGAAACTTTTCTCTCTAGTATTTAAATCAATTATTGACTCCTATTAATTTTTTTATTGGAAGAACGCTTTATTTATTTTTTCAATTTTTCTATAAATAAATTTTATATATAGAGAGAGAGAGACACACACATGTAGTGTAATATTTAAATGAAAAGGCTTAAATAATTTTTTTATCTCACAATTTTTGCACGAGGATAATAAATGCAAATGCTAATACTAAACATTATATTATAATCTCATAATATATCAATGCATAAAGTATAATAATATATTGGAATTATGGAATACTATTCCAGTTTATTCATAAAAATCAATATTAAAAATGTATTTTTATAGCGTAGTTCAATTTCTTTTCTTTAATCAATGAGTAAGAATGCCCCACCCACTCACCCACCCACACACAATTGGTATTTATCATATGAATAAAAATAAAATAAGATAAAAATATATTGCTAAATATATAAATTTAGAGATAATATATAATAAGTAATGGTTTTAAAATTGGTTATCTGAATACTAACCAAAAGTTATTTGGTTAATATATAAGAAGTAATGGTTTACTAATGAAACAAAAAAGTTCATATTTTTAATTATTTTATTGAACAATAAAAGTTATTATTACAAATTGTACGCCTCTTATGACTACTCTTCTTGTAGAAGAAATTTATAATAATTGTACCCCATTACTAATGTCTATTACAATTAACATAATTACATTATATAATTACATGCAATTTTATTAGAATTTAATTAACTTCATAAAATCCCTACAATCTAAAAATTCCACAAACTAAAGAATCAATAAAATACATGATATTCTATTTTAATCACCACCCTCTAAAATGTTTAACGTGGCTTTCCCGCAAATGCATAAAACAGCAAGGAGTAACAAAAGCATCTTGCAGTTACTGTGGATATCTACGAATTAATAGTATTATTAATTAAAATCTTATTTACTATTCGGATTAAGATAACAGATAACGACTCGAGTACTCGACTCTAATTCGTAATTCAAAATAAATAAGAATTGTATATTAATGTGATTTGTACGAGTGGCAGTTTTGTCAAGCAATAGTGGGACGTGCTCCACTGCGGGCACGACCCTGGTTGTCTGACAACTGCCGCCAATATACTACGCTCCCTGCACCCTATTACCAAGGTGCGTGTAGTCATTCAGACGATTCATAGCCACTTTCACGCTTAAGAGCTGCTATCTACGCGCCATCCACGTGGCATGTATATCTCTTATTGCGGACTTGAGGGGGCTCACTGACCAGCGGGCGAGTGGGAGAGACAAGCTTGCTTTGGCTGGCGAGCCGGCAGAAAGGTTGGGTGCTCACTTACCGTTTTACCCCTACGTTTTTTTCCTTCTTTCTAATTATTGTTCATATTTTCGTTGGTACATGCGTTCTTGACCAATAGGAAAAACATGTTTACAATCTCCCTGGATTCGACGGAAGCACTTTCTCACTCTTTCATGTAGCCCGTTTTATTTATCGCAATTTTGAATTTTTTTTGTCCCATTTTATATGTCAAAATTATATTTTTAATAGATAATTATTGTTATTTTTTACTTTAGTTTACTACTTTTACTCTTACCTTTATTACTTCACACTTTTAATAATTTTAAATACAAGTATATTGTGCTCATTTGATACCTACAATTATAATATCAATCATCTTTCTTAATTTTCATAAAATGGTCAACTGCGGCAAATAAAATTAGACGGAGGGAATATATACTAGTACACCTCGGTCCTGACTCGTGCTTAATTATTTTACATAGTATTAAAACAATTACCTTTTCCACGACACTCTAGTATGCTGCAATATCACAAGGAAATCATTGTAGCACGAAATCATTTAATAATAGTTGTCTCGTTAGATTAATTTGATTGTTATTCTCGAGATTTGTTGCCGCAATTCGACGATAATTCATTTGATTATTTATATTGATGAAATGAGTTAACTCAATTGATGATAGTATGTATTACTTATATCCAGAGTTTGAGTCGTTGTTGGGGTGCGGTTGATGATAGTTTTGTTTATTTTTTAATTTAAAGTGAAGTAATAAAATATATTGACTATTAATATCTTCAAAGTTTAATTTAACTCCATGGTATCAATCAAATAACGATCAACGTGAAATTATAAGGTGCTTTGAACTTATGTATAACTCGAATGGTACGACTATAATGAATTAATGATGCTTATGAACAATACAAATGATTTTGAAATAACATGATATGGGAATTTGATTGCAAATTTCCTTTACGACGATGGTGCCAAATCCATAAGGATTGTGGTAATCACCGATAGTGATAAACAAAATCAAAGCAGTGATATCATCTAAGAATAATTGTCCGACACACAACATCTTCTCTTCAAGAAGCTGAATTGTGGTCAATGAGCTCGGACATAGTCACACTTAAATAATACGGACTCAAGAGTACTTGGCTCAATAAATATGGGCGATAAGTAATGACATTCACGTGACATTTTACACACTTGTTTGCATAACAAAGCCAAGTTAGAAATATGATGATGTTGAAAACCAAGTCCAACTTTGCGATGCGTAAATTCATTCCATGGGAGCCAATGCATTTTACGCTCGCCGGTAGAACTACCACAAAGAGGAAGAGAATAAAAGGTCATCGGTTAAATGTTACAAAATATTATCTTTGAAATTTTGAAGCAGAACATAGCGAAAGTGGGGATCGAATGCACCACATATTTGATGGGTGTGATCTTCCTTTCTTGTGAATGTGACTTTTCTCTCAAACCTTAAAGGGTATTTCAAATTCGATCTTGGAGGCATGCTAATAATTCCTATTATTTTCCTTAATTACCGACCATAACCCCAAGTAATTTATGTACAATTCCTTTTTTTTTTTCAAACTGTACAATCTTGTATCTCACACAAAAATTTACAATTATTGGGATCAGTTGATCTCGACCAATCAAATTTATGATAGAACCAATAAAAAACAGGAATGAGACATACAATCTGTAACTTCCCCTTCAACATCTACCTTAGCTAACCTATTATAAATAACATTACGGTTGGTATCAATAAAAATAAAAGAACAAATTTGTAAATAAGTCTTAAGTCGATAGATGTCTTCGACTACTGTCATCACATTGTATTTAAACTCAGTCTCCTTCTAATTTAACATCGATAACCTTAACATCAATCTGAATCGCCATTTTGCTCCACCAGGCTTGAGAAGCAATAGTGAGCAAATCTCACAGCTAATAATGTAACATTAGTTGGGTTTGAGACAAACACTCTAGAAGCACACAAAGCCTTAACAATGTTATTACACTAATCCTTACAAAACCCATCTAGTCCAGCCTTGCCATTTCCCCCCAAGGATATTGATGTTTTTGAACAATGTTTAAAATTGACCTAGGCAAACCTATGCAAGGTGATTTTGCCAAAATCGGTCAAAAAAATCGCCTCAGACGAAAATTAGGTTAGGCAATCGTCTAGGCGGTGAAAAATTGGTCTTAGGCAACCAAACCGATAAGTAAAAATTGGACCTAAACACCATAGGCGACAAATAATGAAGAAAAATCAAGCATAGGTAGAAATATGGAAAAAAAAAGATTTCTCTCTAATGAGACTTTTAGGGGTGGTGGTGTGTGTGGGGGTGGTGTGTGTGTGTGTGGTGTGGGGGGGGGGGGGGTGACGCTAAACGCTAGTTCAACGCCTAGCAATTCCCACAACCTATTTCTTGAATATCATCTTAGCATTGGCGATTGCTGGCTAGTTCTCCAAATTTAAAGAGCCAAAAAAAAGTAGCCAACGGATACGAAATTATGGTTAAACTTTTGATTTAGAAGTGCTAATTGATAAACGGAATAATGGGCTGGTTGTTTGTTGGACGGTGTTTTTGAATTTTGATTTGGAAATTTCCAATTTGAAATTGAAATAAGTCGGCAATTTTTAAATAAAACTATTGAAGTTTCAAGATTTTTTTCTCTGACCTCCTTGTTTATCTATTTATCATATATAAATATAACCTTTTATTATGTTTGAAGGAAGTAAATTGAAAACACAAATTACATATTAATATACGTGCCCCTTGTTGTACTTGTAATTCTAATTTCAAATCTTATTAAACAACCGTGCTAGAATAAGAGTATGAAATCACCAGTCTTATTCGTCATAATTGGATAAAGCAAAAATTCATCCAATGTTTGAAATTGGTAAGTTGAAATTAAAATTTTCCATTTCGAATTCGAAATAATTGGGTAAATTTCAAATATAAATTACCGAATTTGGTGAGAACATTAGATTACATAATAGGTAATTTGAAACTGGAAATTACCATTTGGCATTCGAAACTTATTTCGAATTACAAAGGACTAAATTTATGGATTTTATGCTACAAAATTATCGTTTTCGAATTGATGCTCACCATTACTTCTAAAATCTCATTTTGACATCTTTTGATTTTCTTCTAATGTTTGAAATTCGAGTTATAAAAAAATGAAAAAAAATATTTGGGATTTTTTTAAATTCTTTTTTCGATTTGTTTTTCTAAAATAAGACTAAATTTTAATATGGTTAATCCAAATACTTATACAAGAATAAAATCTATTGAAGTAAATTCAAACATGCCTTTTTTGAAGCATGCCAAATAAAAAAAAAAATCCTTAAAACGGATTGTTAGGGGCAATTTAGTCCAGGCAGTGACGCGCTGTGATTGTATCCTCACTTCTTCTTACGTAACAACTGTAATTAAACAAAATTCTTTTCTCCGCGCGTGGCTTTTCGTACCCTGTGGACCCAACAGTTTCCACAATACTACTCCCTGCGGTTCCTTCAACTCCCAACAGTTACCCACACCGTAAACAATAATTTAAGTTTTCGAGGCTAGTAGCGGTTTTGGGTATAACTGTAGGAACCGCATTATGAAACACTGTTTCAAAAGCCCAGACCCACAAGTCCCCACTAAGTCGTTCTTATACGTCTCAGACCCTTTTGCCCTCTTTCACTTTTGCCTCTCTCTGCTTATATATACACGCACGCATTTTGCCATTTTTTTTTCTCACACACGACTCACAGTCTCATCAATCTTCTTAAACCATTTTCTTTGCTTGGGATACGTTTATCTGTTAATCGGAAGGAATGTCATCACGAGGAGGTGGAGGAAGGGGACGAGGAGGCGGGGGAAGGGGACAACCGCCGCCGTCTTCCGGTGGCCGCGGACAGCAGCCCTCAAGAGGCGGCGGCGGTGGAAGCCGTGGTGGAGGTCGCGGCGTTAATGTTCCGCCGTCTCCGTCCATGTCAGCGACTGCTCCGTCGTTCCAGCCAACTCCGGCGCCGCCGGTCACCAGGCTTAGCGCTGAGATGGAGCAGAAGCTAACTCTCCAGGCGTCATCGTCGACTCAGCCACCGGCTCCACAGCCTCCGGCGCCTCAACGCCCGACGCCTCAGACTCATGCTCCAGCGGCGGCGGCGGTGAATCCGACGCCGGTTTCTTCGAAGTCGTTGAGGCCTCCAGCGCGGCCGGAATTCGGAAAGGTTGGACGTAAAGTCGTCGTGAAGGCGAATCACTTTTTGGTCTCGGTTGCCGACCGAGATCTGCATCATTACGATGTAAGTGCTTTTATAACTGCTTGCACCTTTTTTATTTGCTTATGTTTCGGAAAAGTTTTGTGCGTATTTTTTTGTATCTGCGTTTTCTGTGTGTTTCTGGGACGATTTGTACAGTTGTTTATTGCTGCGTGTGTGTGTGTGTGTGTTTTTTTTAAATTTGCTTTTCTCGTTTTTTTGTCCGAAACACCTGTATTTTCGTTTTTTTTTTTTCTTTCTTTGAATTTATTATTTATTTATTGTTATTGTGGGGGAGTTTAATTGGTCTTTACCACAATCATTTATGGGTTTGCGTTTTGGATATTTTAACATCGCCTTTTCTGTGTTGGTTAACTCTTGACTGGTATATACGTGCATTTATGTCGATTTTTTTCTATGTATTGTTTTCACTCCTATATGTTTGTATGTATGTGCAAATAGCAAGTGTAATATGCTTCTGACGGTTTCTTTGATGTGTTCATCACACACTTGGGCGCGTGTATGCTATTTTCACATCTTTTGTAAAAATGATGTTTACACCAGGTTCATGGTTCCACATGACAAGACCATAATTTTTTATACATTAAAGCCTTTCAATACTTCTTAAGGGTACTACATATCAATTGTTTACCAACATGTATGCATGTATACTCACGAATTTTCACTACTATGTTTTTTTTTGTTTTTTTTTTTTAAATTTGTTATCAATACTTTTACTCCCAACAACTAATGATGGTTTAGATCTTTTGCATATTTTGTTTCTTTTGATAAGTGCCCACACTATCTGAACATGTATTATGTGACAAGTGTTATAGTAGTTCATTTTAATTGCACTGTCAGTTTGATAAATGGAGTTTGGTAGTGATGTTCTGAACAAACTACTGTATCACTGCATTAACCACGCTCTGTCTATGTACTAGTAACTTGATTAGCTTAGCTTTCTGACTATTTCTGTTTGTAGGTTTCGATCTCACCAGAGGTTTCGTCAAAGAAGGTATGCCGTGACATCATGAATCAACTCGTCAACTCTTTCAAGTCATCACACTTGGGAAAGAAAATGTTAGCCTATGATGGCAGAAAAAGTTGCTATGCTGCAGGGGAATTACCCTTCACTTCGAAAGACTTTGTAGTAAAACTGGTTGATACTGATAAAGATGGTGCAGCTAGGTGAGGTCTTGTTGAAATATGTTGTAGAACATTTTGATTGTTGACATACTGCTTTTTTTTTACATGTTAGTTTAATTGGATAAGCTAATTCTTTTCTATAAGTAGAAATATGATATATATGGTGTAAAACACGCTGAATGTTAATGTGCATCTCCTTTGGATTGTTGTGCTGTTTACTATGCAGGAGGGAGCGTGAATTCAAGGTGTCCATCAAATTGGCTTCCAAAGCTGACCTGTTTCATCTTCAGCAATTTATACAGGGTAGACAACTTGATGCCCCACAGGAAACTCTACAGTTTCTTGATGTGGTTCTTAGACAGAGCCCTTCTAATAAGTGCGTATTTTACTTCTATTTGTTTTTAAATATAGTAAACCATAATGGTCAATACATTCTTATCATTATCTTTATACTGCAGTTATACAGTTGTTGGGAGGTCATTCTTTGATCGCAAGTTGGGTGATTATGGGGAGCTTGGTAATGGCTTGGAATACTGGAAAGGATTCTACCAGAGTCTTCGCCCGACTCAGATGGGCTTGTCGCTCAATATTGGTAAACATTAACTAGGCTTATGTGCTTTGCTTTGTGTTTAATTTCTGTTTTCGTATTTGGGTGTTGATGCTGAGCACACCTTCCTAATTTATATATCCAGGCTATTCAGTTACTCATGTAGGGTGAAAATTTTCTTTTTGGGTTTTGTGTTGCAGATATGTCAGCAAGGGCGTTTTATGAACCGATTTATGTGTCTGATTATGTGTGTAAGTACTTCAACAAAGACCTGACGAGGCCTCTCTCTGACCAAGACAGACTCAAGGTGTGTGTTCAGATTTGTTGTATAATTAGTATGACGTTGAGAACACAGCTTTTAGGTGGTTAATATGTGGGGTTTCTTTCATGCTTCACATGTTAATTGTTGCTTTGGTTTTTTATCTTTACCTCTTGCTGCGTTTAAAAGACCTGCTTTTTTATTTTTATTTTGTTTTATTTTTAAATAGGTCAAAAGAGCTTTGAAAGGTATTAGGGTTGAGATCAATCATCAGGGTCACATCAAACGACACAAGATTATAGGCGTGTCAACTGAACCAACACAACAGATAATGTATGCTCATATGATATTTATTCAAGTATGTTACCATTCAGTTGAGTTGAAATTACTGTTTAGTTATTTTTGGCTTTTGCACAAACAGGTTTTCCTTGGATGAGTCAAGTGCAACTATATCCGTTGTCCAGTATTTCCGTCAGAAGTACAATATTGCGCTTAAGTATCCCTACTTGCCTGCTCTTCAGGCTGGCAGTAGCTCAAAATCAATCTATTTGCCCATGGAGGTATACTGATTAGTCTATTATCTTCCTTTTTGTGGGTCTTTTTCTAATTTTTTTGGGTTTGTTTTTGTTCCTAAGTCATGTTCTTTGCACAGGTTTGTAAAATTGTTGATGGTCAACGTTACTCGAAAAAATTGAATGAGAGACAAGTTACTTCACTGCTGAGAGCTACCTGCCAACGACCACCTGACCGAGAGAGGAGCATTACTAAAGTATTTGTGAAACTATTAACATTATATTTTGGCTTCCAGATTGTTGTGTTTTTTCGTTTCATTTAAATTATTGTCCTAGTATTGGCGATGTATACTCCATTTTGTAATTTACCCTACAATTCTTTGTGTAGATGGTTAGTCACAACAATTACAATGGTAATGAGATCGTGAATGAGTTTGGTATCATAGTTAATCCTCAACTCACTTCCATTGAGGCACGGGTTTTGCCTCCTCCGATGGTATATTTTTTCGACTGATATCCGTCTTCCTATTTCCTCGTGCATCACTTATAACTTATGTTGCCCTTTTTGAATTGCCAGCTGAAGTATCATGGATCTGGACGGGAGAGTAGCATTGAACCAACTGTGGGACAATGGAACATGATTAATAAGGTGGGTTTTCTTTTATGAATAGTGCATTTATCTTTTATGGGTTTTGACTCTATGTTGGATACTTCTGTTATTTCTTTGAAATACATTTACTAAACTTTTTTCTTCAGAAAATGATCAATGGGGGAAAAGTTGATTATTGGACGTGCATCAATTTCTCTCGGCTCGGTGGGGGAGAAGTTGATAGGTTTTGTCATCAATTGATTGGTATGTGCGTCGATAAAGGGATGGTACGTGTGAATACATTTATGTATTTGGACTAACAAAGTGGATACTGAACTAGCTAGCTAATCACCATATTCATTTCTTCATTGTTTATTTCCCTTTTGTTTTCCAGACTTTTGGCTCATATCCACTTGTTGAAATTCGCAATGGTCGTAGTGACCAGATTGAGAAATCCCTTTCTAATCTTCACGCTGAGGCTTGCGCAAATCTAGCAAAAGAGAATGCGACGGGGAAACACCTTCAGTTGCTAATTATTATCCTGCCTGATTTCACTGGATCCTATGGTATAGTCAACATCCTCTTGCGTCTGGAATCTGAAATAGAATTCTGGTATAATGTATTCTAATATTAATCTCTCTCTTTACAGGGAAGATTAAGAGAGTATGCGAAACGGAATTGGGTATTGTATCGCAATGTTGTCAGCCAAAACAGGCTTCAAAATGCAGTAAGCAGTACCTGGAGAACGTAGCTCTAAAAATCAACGTGAAGGTTTGTACAACTACCATTGCTAAAGCTTTTAAATGTTTTAATTTACCAATTTTCCCTAGGCGTGACAGACTCATTTTTTTTCTCTAGGTTGGAGGGCGAAATAGCGTCCTCGTGCAGGCACTTTCTGGAAAAATGATTTACGGGACTGAAAGGCCTACCATCATTTTCGGTGCTGATGTCACCCATCCCCAACCAGGCGAGGATTCGAGCCCGTCAATAGCCGCAGTATGCTAATCTCTTCTCTTAGTACCGTCTGTTGTACCCTTGGGTCCCACACCCTTCTCTATTGCACTGATATGAAAAATGTAAATAGGTCTAGTAATCATATGTACCTGCACAGGTTGTGGCTTCAATGGATTGGCCTGAGGTTACGAAGTATCGAGGCTTGGTTTCTGCTCAGCCTCACAGGGAGGAAATAATTCAAGATCTCTTTAGTCAGAAACAAGATCCTACAAGGGGTCTCGTCAGTGGAGGAATGATTCGGTTAGTTTCTTAATCACCCTTAATGTATTTTGTGCCCATATTATTATTATTGCTAAATTGGTACTTGCATTTACCAGTGAACACTTGATTGCCTTCTACAAGTCCACTGGGGCTAAGCCTCACCAGATCATATTCTACAGGTTAGCACTTTGAGCTGTGTTCATTTTGCTTCACCTTCTTTGTTAATATAATATGCTGCTGTGTGATAATTGATTTCAAACTGGCAGGGATGGTGTCAGCGAAGGACAGTTTAGCCAAGTGCTTCTGCATGAGATGGATGCAATCAGGAAGGTATACTTGTTTTTTTTCAATGGTTTCTAAGCTTTAAGCAACTTTTCATCCCTCAAACAATGTTGTTTACCCTTTGAGGTATCTTTTGAAATATTTGTCTTTTAATAATGAAATACGTGGTGATATCCAGGCCTGTGCTTCCCTCCAAGAAGGTTATATGCCTAGAGTTACTTTTGTGGTGGTCCAAAAGAGACATCACACCCGTCTGTTCCCTGCGAACCATGGAGATCGCCAATCAACAGACAGGAGTGGTAACATTTTGCCAGGTGCCTATTCTGAATTCTTCTTCCTCCCCTCCCCCCCTTTTATATTTAGTTTTGAAATTCCGTTTTTTGTTTATCCTACCCCTATATAATGTGATGCATTTTTTGTGATTAGGTACGGTCGTCGATACCAAGATATGCCATCCTCATGAGTTCGATTTCTACCTCTGTAGCCATGCAGGGATTCAGGTAAAAATGACTGTTTTTATTCGTTTATTTTTTAAATGAGTTGGATCTTTCTGTTGCTTGGTAAAAACCAACTATTTTTTTTTTTCTATTAATATAATCTCATACCAATGGATTAAATCCAGTAGCTCTGATTTCAGTTCTTTGAGCAATTTTAGTGGTTGCGAATTGTCTCACGAGGGGGTTGTTTTTGAATAGTTTTCTCTAATCTTCTAGTTAAATTCAAATCCTTCCATTGAAATTCAACTCCCAAGTATTTTCCTGGTTTTGCACAGGGCACTAGCCGCCCGGCACATTACCATGTTTTGTACGACGAGAATAAGTTTTCTGCTGACCATCTTCAAATGCTGACCAACAGCCTGTGTTACACGTAAGTCTCATTCTTGTTGATTTCAACATGTTCTTATATTTTGTAGGTACATCTATATATCAAGCTAACTTTCCTTTTGTACCTCTCAGATATGCAAGGTGCACTCGCTCAGTCTCAATAGGTTAGTCTTCACACTGCATCTGCTTATGGTTTCTTAATATATTATGGGTTAATTTCAAGCAAAACTACTTGAAGTTTAGTTTAATTCAAAAAATAAAAAATAAAAAAAAATCCCAGTTATCTTTTTATAATTTCAAGTACCCTCATCATTTATTTATGTTTTAAAAATTACAAATCTCAAGATTATTTTCACAGATGAATGCTTGTTTTTATAACTAGTTTAAAACCTCCCATTTGCTTTATTTATATCTGTGCGACTCGCTTATTTGACCCTATGTACGGCTTTTGTGCGACTCGCTTGCAGTGCCGCCTGCTTACTATGCCCATCTAGCTGCGTTTCGAGCTCGTTACTATATGGAAGGAATCGAGATGTCCGATAGTGGATCGACTTCTGCTGGTGCTGCTGGAGGGGCCACCCGGGACCGGAGGGCAGATGTTCGACCATTGCCGCTGATCAAGGAAAATGTGAAGGACGTGATGTTCTATTGCTGATATTTGGTGGTTTATTTGACATGATGGAAACAAACTACTATCGTTTATGTCGATACACTTTGGTTTTTGTCGGGTTTAGTTTATTTTGGCTGCCAAAGTTTTTTTTTTGTTAAAGTAAAGTAATTGGCCAAGGCTTATTATAAACCCGCCTTTTGTCGATACACTGACCTTGACAACTTTTTTGCCTCCTTTTGAGATGTTTTAATCCAATAACTCTTGGGTTGATGGTTTTTGGATTTTAAGTTATGATAAAGTAAGTTTTTGGTGAATATGTGCATTATTTTCCTTGCTGTTTTTGCCGACGTTATGTTTTGTTAGCATGGAAAATGATTGGTTAAAAAATGCCATTTGTTAGAAAATGGTATTTCATCTGCAAATCTTGGGCCTTGTTTGGTCTCCTAGGCTTTCGCTGGTGGGCTGGGTCAGGGTTATTTGATATCGGCTCAGTATTGTTGGCCTGGACTTTTTTTTTCTCCTTCTCATGTTTAATTATCTATTTGTTAGTTTTGAATTTGAAAGTTGGGAGTCCTTGGTTTTACTTTGAATGAATTTGAATATTTATTTCTTGCGCACCTATAAGAACCAAATTGTTGTGGAGCAATGAAGTAGAATTGCCGGATTTGTATCAACACTTCTCGCTTGATCAAAAAGTTACTGGACAGTCTGATGGTTTTCAATGAGTTCTCAACCAAAAATGGAAGAAATGCAAAAATTTATCGTGCATTCCGTTTGTATTTTGTCAATCAAGAC
Organism: Phtheirospermum japonicum; assembly: GCA_014905375.1. NCBI lineage: Eukaryota > Viridiplantae > Streptophyta > Magnoliopsida > Lamiales > Orobanchaceae > Phtheirospermum > Phtheirospermum japonicum. The sequence continues at coordinate 1,167,150 of BMAC01000318.1, read as the reverse complement.
TTTGGGAGGTTGCAAGGCGTACCGCTCCAAGAATCACGAGAAGCAAAGAACCCAGAGGTAGAAGATCGGTATTCAGAAGTAGCAAGCACACTCACTCCATTCAAGTTTTACGAATTTAAAATTATTTGCAGAGAAAGTACACGAAGAAGATGATGTACTATCTTCACACCCCCACAAGTGGAACTGTATATTTAACATGCCCAACTTGGAGATGATGTAGTTAAAAATAGTAGGTTGCAGATGTTTTGTCGTGATATCCGCCAATTGATGGGATGAAGGAATATGTACAAGTTTGAGAAGCCCTTCTTGTATTTTCTCTCGAACAAAGTGACAATCAATCTGAATGTGCTTTGTACGTTCATGATGGCAGGGATATTGAGAGATGCAGAATGCTGATCAACTGTCAGTGTAGAGTAGAACAAGTGCAAATGGATGGACTTGAAGGTCTTTGAGAATATAAGACAACCATTGTATTTCCCAAGTAGTGAGTGCAATTCCTCTGTATTTTGCTTTAGTTGAGAAAATATCCTACATTCTCTGACATAAAGTAATACCCCTTTGCTGATCTTGCTACTTCAATTCCCAGAATGTACTTTATCTTTAGGTTGCCAAGGTTCTTGATCGTCAATTTCTGATCATGATGCTGCTTTATCTGTTCGATTTCTTGACTTATGCCTAGTTGTAGTCCAGGTGTTATTTGACTGGGAGGCATCTCTCCATTCTTGTAAGTCCTTGGCTCAGTAATTTTTGACTTATGCTTGCTGTGAAAGCAGCATGTTTATGGAGAGCTGATCAACAGAGATGGAGGCTGAGATTTTATATTATCGTCCTCAAGTTACAACCTGTGCTGCAGGAGGGGTTTGTATAGATGGTGAGATAACACAATTATAAATATCTAAATAATGAGGAGTAGATCAGTAGGATTAATGTTAGGAAGAGGAGTTGCAGGTAGATGTATACTAGGATTTGTATTTGAGACTGAGGAGGTGATATTTAAGGAGAAAGTGAATTTTGGCTTTGTATATGTATCACTGATAGGGTTATCTAAAGGATACAAAGGCTCATGGCTGATTGAAGTAGTATCAAAGGCAACCAAAGACTTTAAAAAGGGAACAATTAGGATCTTCATTGAAAAGGAGTTTTGTTTTATAAAATGGAGCAAGTAACATGCTGATAATATGAGCACCAGTAGAGATATATTCATCCCAAAAAGTAATTTGTATTTTTATTGAAACATTAAGGCTCTAGCTACCCGTACAAGATAGGTTTAATTTTTATTGAGTTTTGTTTTCTGGGACGAGCATAATGGTCTACATCCTCAAGTTATGTCGGTGCTACATCACTGGGGATTTTACCGGGTTGCATGTTGCAGGGCGATTACGAAGCTTGACACCCATTTGATCACTACACTAGTTGAGAGATAGCACCGCGAGACGCATACATTTCATCTGCCTGTGGGACAGGCGGCAATCACTCTCCAGGATGTGGCTGTTATTTGGGGACTTCCGATTGAAGGTGCCCTGATGATCGACGATGACGCAGAGTGGAGCAGGGAGGAATGAGCGGAGTATGTCAGGTACTACATAGGTCTGCAGGTGGATTATGAGGTTGAGATGAAAGGTGCGAGTTGTTTGAAACTCAAGACGTTGAGTGAGCACCTTAGTAGAAGACGGCCAGATGATGACACACCTCAGGACGAGGTCGTGCGGTACGCTTGTGGGATTGCACTTTTATTGTTAGGTTCGTTGTTGTTGCCAAGCACAACGAACAATTACGTTTCTGTAAGCTACCTACGTCATTTTGAGGATGATGACACGACATCGGGTATTATTTGGGGTAGTGCTGTGCTTGCGCATTTATATCATCAAATGTATATGGCTGTGGAAGCTGACAAGAAGACGATCAGTGGTCCGTTGGATTTATTACAGATTTGGGCCTGGTCCCGAATTTCATCTGTCAGACCACATACCACGGGCAGTTCTCTCAATCTTCATCGGACCATTGACGATGCAGTCGAAGACGTAACGTTGCCCGTACCGTCGTATGGTGCCAGGTATAATTTTTAATTTAATCTATTAGTAATCATTTCCATTTCAATAACCTTCCATGAATGTTATTGCAGATGGATTGCGGAGTATAGTTATACTCGGAGCTGTAGAAATACGCTACGAATATTTCGGGATTCACTTGATCGGTTAAACCAGGCAGAGGTAGAGTAGTGAATAAATATTGCTTATATTGATAATATGGTGCAAACTGATGACGATTATTCAAATGCGCAGTGGACATGGGAACCTTACGAGTTGGATGCACCGGAGATAAAAGTACCGGGAGAAAGATGTTTGACTCAAAACTGGCTAAGCCAGTGCCCACTGATCTGCTGGTCGATTGTTGAGTACCATTTTCCCAATCGGGTGACCCGACAGTTCGGCATACGTCAAAGTACACCAGCGAGCAATGATGTTGACGTGGAGGCATTGCACAATGTCTCTCGGGCACAGGAGCATCACGTTCCGTGGACTATACGTCATCATGCCCAAAACACTTTGGGGCGTAAATTGAGATTCGGGACGCTTTTGGGAATAGCGTCCGGTGGGCGGGACGCGTTTGGGAATAGCGTCCCGCCACAATTTTGTAACTTTTTTTGAAACTTACATATTTATTTAATTCGTATTTAAATATATATTATTTATTTAATTATACCTAAAAGATATGCTGATGTTTCCTCTCATCAAGTCCATTCTGTTCAAGTGTTTCAATACAAGGAAGCCTGATGAAAAATCCCATGCAGAGAATAGTTCTTGTCGTACCTTAATGTTTTAATACTTTTGTTAAACTGAGTAAAAACTAATTTATAATTTTTTCCAAATGAATCCTTATATGAGACTTGTGCTTAAGCATGTATACCCAAGTGCATCTTGAAAAATAATCATCAACAATAGTAAAAAAAAACTAAAATTATTATTGGAAATAACATTAAATGGACCCCATATATCACAATGTATTATATACCACAATGTATTGTTTTCACGAGTTCAGTAGAATGACTAACATTGCAAGGACAATAAGGTTTTTTTTTGTTTAGTTACATGAGAAACGTCACAAGATTAGAAACTAGTATTATTAATCTTGTTTACAAATTGTAAAATTGAGATTGCCTTTGTAGAAGAGATTGATATTAGCACGAGAAACCCTGGAGTGAGCCTTGGTGTATGCAAGGAGGTAATTTGTACGTGATCAAAACTCTCATTCTAACTAACACCTCCATCTGGAATCTATACTACTGACGGCATTATTAAACGGAGTTACACGAAGTCACTATCTTCACACAGCATGAATTAATTGCGTAGTAAGTATTTTGATGACTGTTTGTGAAATATAAAAAGGTTACGATGGATAATTTTAAAATGTATTTGGAGTAAAACTATAGATGGAATTATGAATCTTTTGTATTTTCTTTTATTTATATTTTTTGGCATCTTAACAGCTTTTTGCCTGTGTTTGAGACGGCATGTTGTTATACCATTCGTCTCTCTAGTTAGGAACAAGTTTATGAGATGTCGATTCTAAGTTTGCATTTCGCTGAGTAGGTGCTTTTTTTTTCCTGTTCTTGTCGAAGGTGTACAAACAGGTGGATCAAAGCGGTAGTTGAATTTTTTTTTACCATGTACTTTACGATCGTATTTTCTCAATTAAAATCTTAAGTTTTGTTTGGTTAATGATTGTAAAAGAAAATAAAATATTATAGGGTATATGTAATTTTAAAAGATAATTATTTTTTCTAAAATATGGGATAAGTAAGAAAAACATATATGTTAAATTTTTCAGTGTGAAATAAATAAGGGAAAGATATATGTAATATTTTCTGTTCAAGAATGTACAAGATAATCATGATTATGTTTCATTAGGAAACCATATTTTGTAACAATTTTAGAATTACATTACATTATTCCTACTTCATGAGCATATAATGTTATTCATCAACATAGAACTAGTTAATCAAAATAACCCTTACTATATGTATATATAAAATCAAATAATGCTCAAAATAACTAAATAAATTATCTCTCCCACGGAAATACCAGTATCCTTATGGATTACTTTATTGTGTTTTACTTTATCAATGGATAATGTACAAAATTATCATGAATATACAATTTATGTTTCGTTAGAAAATCATAATTTGTATATATATCAATATTATTAAGGAATACGAAATTGTCAAATAATTATGTAATATTCTTCTAGAATGTTTTACTACTTCTAGGCCATGTAATATTCTTCATCAAAACAGAAATTGTTAACTAAAATAACACTTAGTGATGATATAATAAAATACGAAGGACTGGATCAGAGAACATGTGGTGAATCAAAGCTCCGACGTCAGTCTGAAATCAGTACATGAGCGACATTTTCCTTTGACTCGACATACGCCTGCAAAAAAGAGCACCGAGATCGGTTTCTTAGCCTATTTCCACATCATTCCGACCTTTTCGTTCATCTCTTGCAACTATCGTTTGAGGTTGTATTCCTCAGCCTTGTCAGGGTCTCTATCCAACCTGACCTCATCCTCACCGTTTAAAGATTTGGAGCCTTGGTCATGGTTGTCTTCTTTTCCCTTATTTCCAAGTTGTCAATGAAACCTCTCAACATCAACTTCAACTCCTCGATCTCCACCTCCATCTTTTGGGTTCACCGAGCCTCAGTCTCCGAGACACCTTGGGCTTCATTCTGAGACCCTTGTTGATTAGGTTTTCATCTTGATGCGCGAGAGTTCACTTGACTACTATCAGCATGCTCTGCGGGGCGAGGAGGGATCATGCGTGTTCCTTGGTTGTTTTGGCAGTTTCCTTCTTGGTTGCATTATTTCTCAGATTAATTCGTTGTTCCCACTGATGACGTCAATTGATGATATAATACAATATAAGGACTGGATCAGAGGACACGTGATGAATTAGAGGTCCGATTCCCAAGTCAGTTTGGAATGAACACACGAGCAACCTTTGCCTTTGACTCGATGGGCGCCTGCAAAAAAGAGCCCCGGGATTGTCCCCAGGGGTAGATACTCCAATGCCTGAGTTAAACCTAATTTAGAGTTGTATTTTTTGAGTGAGAGGTAGTGTGTGTTTTACCGGCCCAAGGTCCTCCTTTTATAGACAAACGGGACCTAATTTGGCAAATGAGTCATCCCGCAGTTGGGCCTTGTGACAAAGGTGATCGTGGTCTATCACAATTGGGCTTTTGAGGTAACAAACGTGATGCAAATGAGTCGTCCGCCATAGCTGGGCCTTTGAAGTAGCAAAGGTGATACGAAGGTCAGGCCGGCCTTTGAGGTAGCAAAGGTGATACGAAGGTCAAGTCTATGTCTCGTCCATCAGTTGACTTTCAATTACACTGTACACGTGTTCGAGTTTTATAGTGTCAAATACCCACGTATAAAATGACATATTTATCCCCAATCACTTACAAAAATAAAAAATAAAGAATGATAGAGTAAATTAAATAATGCTCGAAATAACTGGTGCGACCTGGATATGTCTGACCTGGACAAGTGTAAAGAATTAGCTCCGATTGGGATGACCTGAGTTGTTATTCTGCGCCTAAAAAGAAAATGGGATAAGTTAGATCAGGCTTGAAAGGATTTGATCCTGACCTGGGTTTTGGTGACTCAGGAGAGATCCATCTTGCTCAGCGCAAGAAGGGAAGAGGGACTGAGACGGAGAACAAGCCTATAGCCCAGAAGGACTGATGCCTTAACCTTGGATAGGGTTCCAAGGAGAGCGGATCAGGAATTTGAGAAACGTAAAGCCAGAGCTGCCTTGCCCTCGGCAGAAGTTTCCTGGTCCTATCAGTCTGAATAACGGCCCAAGATTCATGGGTTTCGTATTCGAAATCTCAGAAAGATCCCACGTGATGAATAACTATATATACTCCAATTTTGGGGGTGGAAGAGGTATGATTTTCCCAACATTCTTCCATTGATTTTACTTATTCCGATCAAAATGTTTTGAGATTTTCACCGGAAAACCCTCGTTGGTCCTTTATAACGTGTTTTTGTTGAAGCAGGTCAGGAAATCCTTAGGGAAGAGTGTCGATTCTCTCGGTGCAATTTTTGGGACGAAACATTAACTAAATAAAGTATAAAATAAAACTCTCTCTCCTACGCGAATATCACCATTCTTTTAAATATGATTTTTTTTCCCAATCAAGAAAACGCCAATTTTAGATTCAAAGTGTTTTTCATGAACAACTCATATTCAATTTGAATATGATTATCAATAACTACAACGGTTTATATCTTAATAATTTTTGGGCTATTAAGAATTGTAATATCATGGAAACAATAATCTTTCAGTCTTGGATGTATCTAATCAAAATAAATCGACTATTATATCTAATAAAAAAATCGATTTTCTCATAAAAGACATTTCGTGTTCGTGTACATAGGCACACCCAATTAGATATTTGTCCATCTCTCTTTCCTTGAGAAAAAATCGCATAGCTAGGGATGACAATGACAATGGGTCCAGTCCACGTGGATATATATCCCATGCAATATAATATTCTTACCCAAAGGGCTTGGAACCGGAGAGGTTTACGTACGAGATTTTGAGGTGGAGAATGGGGTTCGGGTCAGTGCAGCAGGAGTGAGTGGCCGGAGAAGATAGTAGGCATCACGTCCGTTTAGAAAAATGAAAAAAAAAAAAAAAAAAAAAAGTGTTTATCAATTGATTTGTTTTTCTAAATAATATTAAATTATACTTGTAAAAGAACAAATTCTATTGAAGTAAATTCAAACTTTCCTTTTCTCCGCGCGTGGCTTTTCGCACCTGTGGACCCAACATTTTCCACAATCTTACTCACTGCGGTTCATTTCATTCTTCAAGGCTAACAAATTTTGTACCAACCAACATCCAATAATAATTATCTTATTACAACTTACAAGTTTCTGGAAATAAGTAGGGAAAACAGAAGAAAAGAAAGCTGTAAAGTCTAAATAGATAAATAGACGTGATCCTATCTATCCTGTAGGATTATCAAGATTCGGAAGCAGCAGCGTTGGCCAACTTGGATGCACCATAGGAAAGGTCATAAGCCGGTCCGCGCTCAAACCTTTAAGAACGGTACGGCTTGTATTATTAGTTAAATTCAACTCCTCTTGAAGCTCGTCCATCATTCGATATCGTGTACCATGTGTTCCCATGCTGAGATTGTACCGAACAACACTTTTACCCCATACCATAAAAACCATATCACCATTAGTCGGATGAACAAAAGGAGCTACGAATTTCTGTTCCCCAATCTTCTTCGGCCTTTTCAACATCTTTTTCTCGTGAACCAAAACCCAATTGTCCTTGTTGTTATTATTATTATTATTATTATTATTATTATTATTATTATTATTGGTATTATTATAAGTAATCATCAATTTCCAAACATTCAAATCGACAATTGAATCCCTTGTATTAACCTGAGCTCCTCTCGTTCACCACATGCACGTACAGCTCCGATTTGTTCTCTAACATTCTCAGAGTGATAATAAAAGTCACCGGGGAAGTCAATGACGCCACACTGTTCTGACGACAAATCTAAATAAATAACCCTGTTCACCAAACGTTCATAAAATCCCATTGCACGATAACAACATCCAATGAAAAAATACAAAGCATTTTATTGGGATGAGGATATTCAAAGCGTTTTCTTTCCCACTTCCATGATTTGGAACAAAATATCGCCATGCGCTGGAACATATTTGTAGAAGGTTCTGCTCACGATGAAAAGGATGAAGGAATTCTACCGCCTTGAATTGGAGTTTGTTGGTGGGACCATCACCACCACTACATACTAATAATGCATACCCAAGTCCTGCACAAGGGAGCCCAGTGGGTCTAGGAACCTCGGGGAGCTGAACAAATTGTTTGGTGATTGGATTGCATACGTAGAGATGTGTGGACGTACGTGGGCCAGGGGATACGAGCAACAAGTCCTTGCACGATGCTCTTATCACCACTGGCGTGGGCAAGAAGCCCAGAAAATTAGTACTAAACCTCGAGTCCTTGGAAAATCTTGGGCACCGTTGACCCCAAACCCTTTTTTATCAGCTTTACGGAACATGATGGCGTAGTGAAGTGGATAGCGATCTTGGTGCTGGCGATGATGAGATATGAATCTTGGGATATATCGAGGGTTGTGAGAAATCAGGGAATGCCAATAGCGACAGACAGTGGCAGAGCGTATGGCGGATCGAGAATCGGGGAGACGGATAAGTATCTCCAATAGTATGTCTTCATGGGCTTCTTTCCAGAAATCATGACATACTGAAATTATATATTATTCACAACCAATAATTAATAATCAGACAGAAATATATAAGAATATACTAGTTGTTATATATAGCATGGAACTACTAAAACTGCTGCTTCTCCTCCTTCGAAACTAAGGAACAATGTTAATACCTGCTGTTTGTAGATCATCAACCTTAATTCTCTTTCCTTGCTGCCAATTAAACACAAAATTATTCTAATGATTGATAAAACAGAGACATGCTTAATGTTTAGGGGAAAAAAAGGTTTACCCAGATACAAATATTCTCCCAGTAAAGTGGGGAAATCAAATGTTTTTTGTTGTTTTAGTCTGAAACAAACACAAGCAAGCTTATACTTCATCTATTAACATAAGGAATCGATCTTTGTGATGAAACAATACAGAATATCCCAAATCATGAATTCTGAACCCATTTGTTTGAAACTAAAGAGTCGAAATCAAAACTTTTTTCACTTAAAATCGGCAACTTAAAACTCTTTCAATTAAATTATTAAACCAAAAAATAAAAAAAAAAAATCTAACCTTAAATTTCGAGCTCGAGAAATTCATTATTGGCAGCCCCCAAAAGGGCGAAATCACAATCAGGTCTGATTTGTAGATTGGGGATGGACACACGATATGCAGCAGACTCAAAGTCCAATCCTATTTTGAACCAAATTTGGACTAGTTTGTAGTTTGAGACATTGAATTATGGAATTAAATATCCCTCCGTTTTTTAAGGATGTCTTTCTAATTTTTCCAACATGAAAAAAACTCAAATCCACCCTGAACTTATATATCTCTCGCATAATTGTCATAAATAAGTAACACCGTGTCTCCACACCCTGCATTTACATCAATCCATTTATTAATATTTGTATCTAATTTTTAATTTAATAGTTGTGATTAAGTGAAAAAATGTGCTCTCCGAGCACCGTGGACCATTTATCAATATTTGTAACCAATTTTTGATTCAATAATTTTGATTTAAGTGAAAAATGGTGCACTCACGGCATCGTATACGTTCTCTTTAGTATATTAGGAAAAATGACATAGATACAATATTTGAGTAAAAAAAAACCATTTTTCCAACATTCTTCGAGGTGATGATTATTTCAAATGTGAGGCTTCTATGATTAATATTTCAACATTCTTCAAAGTCATGTTTCAACATTCAAATACTCAGTGTTAATGTAAAATATTCAGATCAACATTTTTATTTAATTGTGGATTTGTAATCGCAAAATTGGTCGGTTGACTTGTAATCGCAAAAAATCTTGATTATATATATATATATACACACACATATATATATATATATATATATATATTAGTTATTGTATTTATAATAAAATTTGAAATAATTTACTTTTGAAATTTTAAATATTTTATATAGGTAAATTATGATATATTTGCAATAATTGGAGTCTGCAACTAAATATTAGTAGTGAATTCAATCTAAATATAAAGTTTAAAATTATATAATAATAGTTAATTAATATTTATTAGACAATGTCACAATGCGAGAATGCTTGACAGTATGACACCTTTTAAATTTTTCAAAGTATGTACCTATAATTATTAACAAAATTAATTTAAACATAAAAATATATAATGAGTTAATAATAATTAATTAATAGATTACATACGAATAGATAATGTGACATCTTTTGTATTTTTATAAGTATGTAAATATAATTATTAACGAACTTAATCTAAATATTAATTAATAGTTATAATAATTAATTAATTAAACATTTATTTTATTAATAAGTTTTTTTTGTAATTAAAATTATTTCATATGTAATTTATCTTTTAATTATAATAATTAATTTAGATTTTTTCTACTAATTATATATGACTTATTGATATTTTTATATTAGGAGTATAAAAGAAAATTATTAAATTAGAGAAACTATAATAAAATAAAATTATTAAGTTAGACTAAATATAATAAAATAAAATATTAGATTAGGCAAGAAACAATAAAAAGAAAATATTAAATTATGTATATATTTGACTCGGATGACACATACGCAATTGAAGCACTAATTCTTTTTATTATTCAAGAGAAGAATACGAATTAGATACATAGATTATGGGGACAGTATACCATGGACCCAGGTGCACCTGTAATTTAATTTATCATCATATATAAGTGGTACATATCATTACATATAACTGGTACATATCATCACATATAACTGGTACATATCATCACAAGTAATTGAAATTCTAAATCTAAGATTTAAAATCCTAAAATTAAAAAAATAAACCTAAAACAAAAAATTAAACCCTAAAAATGGAAAATTAATCCCTAAAATAAAAAAATAAACCCTGAAACTGAATATTAAACTCTAAATCCTAAATTTCTATCGCATATCATCACATATAACTGACAGAATGATAGAAATAAAATGGAAAATTAAATAAAAAAATAAAAAACTAAACCTTAAAATGAAATATTAAACCCTAAAAATGGAAAACTAAACCCTAAAATGTAAAACTAAACCCTAAAATGGAAAAGTAAACCCTAAACTCTAAATTTTTGACACATATCATCACGTATAACCTCTGTTCTAAAAATCGGCCTAGGCGGCGCCACCAGTCCGCCTACGATTTTCAAAAATCGGCCAAAGAAATCGTCGGGCACTCCAGGCGCTGCCGCTCGGCGCCCAAGTCGGCACCTAGGCGCCAGGCTAGTTTTTTTTTAAAAAAAAATTATGTCCTGAAACGACGTCATTTTTGGGCCTATTTTTGATTATTTTGATTTTGTAATATATGTTATGGTATTTTTATTTAACTAATGAACTTATTGATCTATGTTGTTTTGAACTTTGAATCGAATAGTAGCTTTAAACTTATGAATTGTAACTTGTGATTATTACTTTTAGTTTTGAATTGTCATAGATTTTATTGTGTAGCAGGTAGTATGTTAAACTATCAAATGGTTGGATGTAAAATTGTAAATTAGGGTATTTATTCTCAAATTTTAGGCCCCGCCTAAACCCCGCCTAGGCGTCCTAGGCGCTGGCCTGACGCCTAGCAGCCGACTGTCAGATATCATCACGTATAACTATCAGATATCATCACGTAAAACAGATTGCACCTAGTAAGGTGCACCCAGGTCCACCTAATAAATTGCCTAGATTATGAGAGTTTTCCATTAATATATACTTGCTTAACACCCGTATATTACACGAGACTTATCAAAAAATAAATATAAAAAGTACTTGTGATGATTACAAAATTTTAAATTTAAAATAAAAAATTAAAATAATATATTTTCAACCCGTGCCATGTACATGTCTAATATATTTATTAATTACTATAAATATTAAATAATTTCGTATTTGATGTTTAAGTTAAATTCATTAATAATCTTAGTTACATACTTACAAAAATTCAAAAGGTGTTACATTCTAAACCCGTGTCTATTATCTATTTTATTAATTATTATTATTAAATTATTTTATATATTAATATTTAGAATAAATTCGTTAATAATTATTAGTTACATACTTTGAAATATTAAAAAGATGTTATACTCTCAACCCGTGTCACATTGTACTGATGTCTAATCAATGTTTGTTAATTATTAGAATATAATTTAATATATTTATATTTAGATTGAATACATTACTAATATTTAGTTACATACTTAGAGAATTGTAAATAACTCATAGTTTACCTATATAGAATATTTGAAACACCAAAAATAAAATTATTTTAAATTCTACTAACAATAAAATATATTTAATTATTTTCATAATAAATTTTTTTTGTATTTAAAATTACTTCATATGTAGTTATCTTTTAATGAAAATAACTAATTTAGATCTTACCTACTAATTATACATGACTTATTATATTTTTATATTAGGAGAATCAAAGAAAAGAATTAAATAAGGAAAAATATAATAAAAAATGAAAAAACATATTAATACAAATTCTCTCTCTAGAAGGGAAAATTTCATTTTTGGTACATTATGTTGACCACTTTCCAAAAAAGGTACGTGATGTTGGCCAGCATCAAAGTACATTCACTAAGTTGGCAATTTCATCAAATATGATACATTTTTATCACATTTGCTGACGTGGCAGGATTATTTAATTTCTTATCATTTTTTATTTAATTTCAAATATTAAATAGTAGTAAAAAATCAATTTTGCCCTTCCCTATCCTTTCAAGATTGTTAGGAAAAAAATCATTTTTCTTTTGCTTCTCTTCGTCTAAATTGAACCGGTTCAGGATTGTTTGGACCATGGCGATTAGGTTCCTGTGCGACGAGACGACGCCTTTGCTGGCGCCGATGCCCTCGACATCATTTCCTCAATCGACGTCACGATTTTTTAATTTGCTAGGGTTTGGATTGCTCGTAGTGAGGCAATTGGGGCCGAGGGTGGCGATTGAGAGATTCGAATCGGCGACTTTGGGGAGGAGCTGGGGGATCGTGAAGGCGAGGACCGGTTTCGAATCGGCGATCTGTTTGGCGATCTTGCCGGAGGTGTTGAGGGGGTTGGTGGTGGTGCCGATGGTGCCGATGGAAGGGGCTACATCACGGCGGCGGATCTGGCGGGGCAGATGGCGAAGAAGGGGCAGTCGCTGACGTACCGCGAGCTGAGCGAAATGATGCAAGACGCCGACACCAACAGCGACAGCGTTATCAGTTTCAGTGAGTTTGCTAACATTTTGGGGGAATCGGCGGTTGATTACCTTGGCCTCCCTGTTTCTCAAGGCTTTTTCTTCATTTCTTCATTTCTTCTTCTAATTTGGGGCCGAAATTTGGGTTGGATCTTTGGACTTGGTAAATGTGTTGTCTTTGCTTAGGGATATCTTATCTCTTGTTTGTTATTTCAAAATGTATCAGTATTTTTTTCTCACTTCGGTGAATCTAGGCTTCAATATTTTTTGTTGTTGAAATGCTCATAGTAATGTGTTGCTTATTATGTGTTAATGGTGGGTTGATTAATATTTGATTTGTTCGTTGGCAGATGTTGCCATTTATAATTCTATTATGTGTTAATGGTGGGTTGATTAATATTTGATTTTCTGTGTTATCGTGCTCATCATATTTTCTGTGTTTTTGGTGGTTTAATGTATAATGTTTTATTAGTTTTAAAAATAATTTTTATCTATTTTAAAAAGATTTTAAATTTAATTAAGCTGAACATAATATATTTTATATATTTCTAGATATATTTCTATAATACTTGCATTAAGAAACTGTATTAAAAAATATTATTAGTTGTACATAAAAAGAAAAAAAAGAACAATATTGTTTAGAAAGAAAGAAAGGAAAAAAAAACTAAATGAAAAGGGCAAAAATGACTTTTTCCTCCATTTAATATTTAAAATTAAATGAAAAATGATAAGAAATTAAATAATCCTGCCATGTCAGCAATTGTGATAAAAATGTATCATATTTGATAAATTTGCCAACTTAGTGAATGTACTTTGATGCTGGCCAACATCACGTACCTTTTCTGGAAAGTGGCCAACATAATGTACCAAAAATGAAATTTTCCCCTCTCTAGAATTATGCTCTCATCTTGATTTTTGGCCATGGCTTTTACATCTTCAAGCTTTGCTGATACCAGATATTTCAACATCCTTCGTGCTAGGAACTTTTGGACATGATTAAGTTTTGCTGAATCTTATTCAAGGAATGAGGAATTTCTTGAATAATAATCTGCTTCCTAATTCAAGAACAGCCCCCTGATATTCTTCTTCTGTTTATATATATATATATATATATATATATATATATATATATATATATATATATATATAGGATTAGGTTCAAATAGAACCCACGTCAATATATGCGAACATAAGGACCAATCCAGGCCTTAGATCTAATAATTCGTACGGATCAGATTTTTTCTATTTTTTAAATTTATTAAATTATAAATATAGAAGGAGAAGGACCTTTATGTAATTTTACAAATATCTTAATTACGTTAAATACCTTCCCCTAATCCAACCCTAAACTCAGCCCCCTTTCTGCTTTTTCCCGTCTGCACCCTTCGTTGACAAACTTTTCATTTCTTCTCCAACACCCGCCACCAGGAAAGCCGGCGCACACACAGAGATGGCGAACGGCGGAGCGGCATCAATGAGACGGCGACGTTCAGGCGACGTCCTATCTCCCACCAATTGGGCGGCGTTCAGGCATCAATTGAGACGGCGGCGTTCAGGCACCAATGTCCAAATCGGCGGTCCAAGGCAGCCGATCCGGTCTTGGCGGCTACCGGCGAGGGCTGGCGAAGCAGCGGATCGGCTGGGTTTTTTAATCGCCTACCGGGGACGGGCTGGCGTTCGACGGCCCGCTGGGGGTGGCGGCCTACGCTTTTGCGCCGGAGAACGGGAACCTCCACCTGGACGCGGCGGAGAGGTAGGCTCCACCTGAACGGGAACCTCCACCTGGACGCGTCTGAGAGGTGCTGGCCCACGTACTGGGGGAGACGACGAACTCGGTCGGAATCGCCCGATTCTAGCGCAATCACCGGCGATGAAACCACCCCCCATCCTCGATTTCCACTGCTCCCTTCTCACTCGAGCAGTGATTTTTGGTCCATGGTGTTGATGGTGTGTTGATGGGCGATGGAGATGGTGATGATGTTGGGTTCCGATGGTTGATGGTTGTTTGGTGACTGGAATTCGGTGGCGGTCAGGTTGTGTGACTTTCGACGGAGATTTGTCAGTTCGGGGCTGTCGAGGGAGAAGTGCTGAGGCGATTTCTGAATTTGAAAAAAAAAAGGGGGAAAAACGTCGGGTTTGGGCCATGAGCGTTCGGGTGGTTGGCGACGATGGATGATTGGGACGGTGTTGCTGTGCCAGGCGTGAGTTTGGAAACGTGTGTATGGGATTGATGTGGCTGGGAAGATATAGTCACGATTATTTTTGAGTTTTGGTCTGGGATTGACGTGGCTGGGAAGTTGGTTGAGCTGTTGACAGCCGATTTATGGCAAAACTGGATTTCGGACGGCAAAAACGTCGGGTTTGGGCCATGAGCGTTCGGGTGGTTGGCGACGATGGATGATTGGGGCGGTGTTGCTGTGGCAGGCGTGAGGTTGTAGTAAAAAAGCAGTGATAATGTAGTAAAAAAGCAGTGATAATGTATTAAAAAAGCGCTGTAATAATATTAATTGATCCCTAGGTTCGCATATATTGACATGGTTCCATTTGAACCCAACCCTATATATATAAAAGATTTTTTCAAGAGAACATCATGAAGAAACGCAGGAATATTTTTCATAACTTTCTCCGACCAAAAGAAGTCTCCGCCGGGATCATGGCGTCGCCGCAACGTCACCAGATTCACACCGCCATTTCGCCAGTTTCTCCGACCACCTCCGGCCTCGGTTCCAGGCTACCATGCTCCGCCGCCCGCCAGAGCTTCTCCACCTCACCAACACACTGCCATGCCGCCTACTTCTCCGTTTATGCTCCCTGAGATGCAGCAGCCGTCCAGGCAGCCGTTGGGCTCGGAGGTTTTCACCTACGATACAACTGGGCCTTCTCCGCCTCCGTCCATGGGGTTCGTGCAGCCGACCACCTCGGGTTTCCTGCAACTTCAACAACAAGCTGCCATGTCATCGGTTCCACAGCAACTCCGGCTATCGGCGACCTCGGATTCAAGCCGCCACTTTCCACCTCTTCGCCAACCTCTTGCCCCGTTACACCAGGCGGCTTCTTTGCCAACGTCGGAAACTATCAACAGCGGCGCCGATACGCCTTCTTCCCATCCCGGTCTCTTGGGTCCCGGTCCCGCAACTACATCCTCTGTTTCCTTGCCTGCGGCCAGGGTCCCCGCCCAGCTTCTTGATGCGCAAGGCAAATCTTTTCGCTTCCCCGGCGTTTCTCTGACGCCGCTGGCCGTCGCTCCCCCGGCGCTTCATGCTCCGATCCATGTTCTTCCTCCAACCCATGCCAGCGCTGCCACGTTTCCAGGTTTGCAGCCCCTCCCGGAGTTTTTTTCAACTGGAAATCCTTCTCCATCGTCGCAATTCCCTCACGCTCCTCAGCCAATCTCTGCTCCGGCAAGCTCTGCTCTCATCCCCTTCACCGCTCCCATCTCGTTCGGGTCCTTGCCGGTGTCTAGATTACAACCGCCTTTTTCGACAATCTTTTCTCCCTCCTCGTTTCCTTCACAACCTGTGTTGCATGGTCTTTTTGGTGATAATCTTGCAGAACCCTCTTTTTTGACTGCTTTGACAAAGACTCCTCACCCGGTCAACCCTGAATTTCTTTCTTTGTGCCCACGTGCTGGCGCTTTTTCCAACCCTGCGACCCTTTTCCAACAAACCAACATTGGTGGCCCAAGCCAACTGGCCGCAGCTGCCAAGCCCATTTCGTCCTCTTCTCATTCCCCTTCGGCTCATACCAGGCAGGCTGGGCTGAATCTATATATATATGTAAGCACTGAAAATTCTACCGAGAAATATAAATTATACTAGCTAATAATGACTAACTTTGATAAAAACCATCTGGATGTACTAAAAATACACAATAATTACTATGATCTTGTACTCATTTCATGGACCATAGAGATGGAACGAGTCATTTTGGAATTTATCATCGGATTTTACTCCAAGCCCAGCGGGCTTCCTAGCCCACGCTCGCCTCTTCTCTTAGTAACGGTGGCCCGCTCTTTTGGAATCTCCCGGGCCCGACTACCCGGTCCGCTCCCCTTCCACCGAGATCGTCCTCGGTGGAATTTTCCCTTGGAGCTCCTCCGATCAAGAAGGGAGATTATTCTCCAGTCACCATTGACGAAGACCGCTACCAAAATCGTGTTTCGGTTCTACGGGATTCTCTTATTGGTCGTCTCCTTCAACCCAAGGGATCGAAACCCCTTTTGCTCGACGCTATCAAAGACACCTTGAAAGCCACGTGGAAGATCACCGGACCTTGGAGCTTTGTCCCCCTTGGCAAAGGTTTTTTCAACATCTCGTTCTCCTCTTTCGATGACAGGGCACGTGCATATGCCAAAACCTCCTGGAAGCTTGGCACTAGTTCCATTCGGCTCTTTCCTTGGACTCCAAACTTCAATCCGTACAAAACCACCTCGGCTTCACCACAGGTCTAGATTCGTATTTATGAATTACCTATTGAATATTGGGACCACTCTTTTATCTTTAATATTGCTACGGTTGTTGGAACTCCTTTACAAATTGATAAGCGCTCTATCAATGGCACGGTTGGACATTTCGTTCGTGTGTTGGTTGAGGTTGACCTTGAAAATACCTTGCATGAGACTGTGATGATCGAACATAAGGGATATTGCGGGTATATCTCCATTGGTTATGAGAACCTGCCAGACTTCTGCTCCTCCCTGTAAATCGGTTGGACATCTTGTTGGTTCTTGTCCTTCTTGCAGACCTCACGCCGCTCAAAATGGTAATAGGGACGATTGTCATATGGTCAATCCCAGACGCCACCGATTATCTGACTCTCGGGAGCAAAGGGTCCGTACCCGTATGGACTCCCGAGCTTCCTTTGATGACTTCTAACGCCTTTGACGCATTACAGTCTGATGTTGGTATGGAGTCTCCATCCCGCCATTGCCGATCAGACTCTAGGGAGCATAAGGTCCGTTTGGACCCCCGCCCAACTCCCGATCCCACCAAGCCCCCTCTGACGACTTCTAACGCTTTTAACGCGTTACACTCCAACTTTGAGATGGGGTCTCCGTCTTAACCCTCTTCGGTTTCTCTCCGGTTTCTCTCCCAGGTCCCGTTTCCAGAAAAACCTTATCCCAAAATCCCCCATTGCTTCTCCCATTTCCTCATCCACCTCGGATGAGAATATTCAGCTCTTATCCCTCCCCTCATCTTCGACCGTTTGCAGATCAGCTGAGATTCGACACCTCTCGACAGCTTGTACTTTATGAGGATCCTGCCTCTCTGAGCACGAGTTCTATTAATCAGGTGGACATGGGTTCTCCGTATAAGGTTTCTCCCCCAGCGGAACATACTCCAACAACCTGTCTTGCACGTGAAGAAGGCATTATAGCGGATGATTCTGATATTGGCAGCCAAGATCGCGCCCCTCTTTTTCGTAAGCCTGCCACTGATCGAGAACTAATTGATATAATTAAAAAATTACAGCATGAATCTTCTACTCCTTTCATTTTTAACGATACAAAATCCTCTCCCGCCCTCCACCTCATGAGTATGGCTGCTAAACAATCTTGGGCGGATTTTGCTGATGATGAAGATGCTACTCCTATACGCAGAGCTTCAAAGAGTTCTCTTAAGTGGGGACTCCTTGTGAAACGCTAATTTCTTTATTTTTGTTTGTCAAATGAAGAATTATTTAGAGTATATTTGGTCGCGTAGAGGATTCAGGCTCCACAACTTATTTTTTTTTATGCCAATTGGTCATGTAGGGGACTCGGCCTCCCCGTATCCTTTTCTCATTTTTAATATATTTCTCGCACCTTAGAAAAAGGAAAAATATAATAAAAGAATTAAATTAGGTAAGATATATTAAAAGAAAAGTATTTAATTAGGTAATATTAGGTTCGGATGACACATAAGCAAATGAAGCATCAGAATTATTTATTTGCCAAACGAAGCACACAAAGCAGACACATAGGTTAGGAGGATTTTGCATTAATATATAGGGGTGATATATATATATATATATATATATATATATATATATATATATATATATATATATTATAATGTATTATATTTATAAATAATATTATAATTATGTATATAATTAGATATTTCATCTAAGATTTAAATAATATAAAAAAATAAAAAAAATAGACGATTTCGGTTAAAATCGTAACCGAGACCGTGAAAGAACCGTAACCTGAACTGGGGTTCCTGTTTTGGAATCGAAACCATAAGAACAAGGTTCCGATTATGGTACCCCGTTTTGGGGAATTGAGAACCGGCGATACCGGAACCGTGGCCAGGCCTAATGTATAACTCATGATGATTAAGTTACTCAAGTATGATACGTGTGGAAGTAAATGATTCAGAAGAGTTGATTGAGAATTATTTTACTAATTTATATGATTCTTAAGAATAATATTTTATATCGTTCTTTCAATAGTTCGAGATATGGTTATATATATGGCACTATTTATTTGAGATTACACCTTTTTTTGTGATAATTTTTGTATATATATTTTTTAGAGTATCTCTAATGTCAACATCAGATTTAACAAATAGAACTAAACATCACATTTGAATGATTATTTATTTTTAATATAATGCAAAATTAACAAACATACACAAAAGAAGAATTTTATTTTATACCCTATCTTCATATATATATATATATATATATATATATATATATATATATATATATATATATATATATATATATATATATATATATATATATATATATTTCTAAACTGGAACTAATTACAAATATAAAGAATGAAGTACATATATAAAATATTCATGAAGCTAAAACTGAATCTTAGCTGATCAAACATATATTGTGCAAGTAATTCATATAATATGAACTTAGGGAACTACTTAATTTTTTTCCCTCAACAATGTAACAAAATTTCATTTCATATGTACCATATTTTTAATCATAGTAGCATACAAGCAATACAATTTGAGATTACTTATAGCCGAAACAATCAAGACATTCAATTCTTCTTATATATAATGATGTGTACAAGTAGACATACTATTTAAGAGTCATCAATCGAATTAATGAGACGAGAACTCTACAAATATTTTCGACATGAGGTTAATTGGTGATGAGGCATGAGTTTACGTGCTTCGATTCAACCATTTTTTGAATGAAAAATAGCATAAAGGTTGCAAAGAGCAAAACCAGCATACTTTGGGTTGTTAATAACAACAAAGAAACTATTAGGTTGCAAACCATAAAAATGCTATAAGTACAGGTTGCAAAGATTTTTTTTCCCTTTTTTTTGTATAAGTGATTTCAAACTTTTGCGAGTAATTGTCTGCAAAACTGTTGAGGTTTTATAAAAATCACACATAATAGGACTAAAGAATGCAAAACTGTTGAGGTTTTATAAAAATCACACATAATAGGACTAAAGAAGCCTAAACTGGAGAAATGATAATTGATACGAAACTGAAACATGTGAGAATCCATAGTTGGAATCTATTTAAGAAAACAACAGATCTGAATACTAATAAGCATTCCTAATAACTTATTCAAAATCCTAAATAGAGTCTATTGACATGACTCAATTTTACATTCTTATCAAAAAGTCAAAGCATTGTTTACACAGTAATTAACCAATGCACCGAATACTAATAAGCACTTCAGTAATTCCTCTAGAAAATATTAATGAAGTATATTCACATGAAGACTGGCTTCAAAATAAACATTTATATCTAAAACCCAAAGCATTGATTCCAAAATAAATAAATAATGCATTCAAAATTGACATTCATGTCAACAAAAAAAAACAAAAAAAAAAAAAAAAAAAAAAACAGATCCCACAAATTTAAGAATACCCAGAAGAATATAGATCTGTGTGAGATCAAAAAAAAATTACACTACAGATCTAAAACATTGCATAAAAGAATCGTAAAAACACGAAATAATAGATCTAATTTGACTGAAAGATTGTCATTTGGTTGAGACTTATAACGAATCAATTATTATTATTTGTAAGAAAAAAGGGAAAAAACTCGAAATCAACAAAAGAACAATTATTGAGATCGAGAAACAAAAACAACAACAATTCATCCAAAAAGTTTCTTTTAATATTTCGTAAGAACGGAAGCAAATTATGAATTGAAAATTAGAAAAACTCACCATGGCATAATTAATAGGGAAGATAACAACTTTAAAAAAAATATTGGCAGTAACAATCTCAGATTCGTACATGTAGATCTTTGTAGTAGATCCAGTTATAATGCGGCAGAAAGAGAGTTGTGAGGCAAAAAGAAGAGAAAGATGAAGAAACTCTAAGAGGGAGAGAGAGAAGGAGAGAGATAGAGAGAGAGAGCAACTGCGTCAAAGGCGAGTAGGAGGAGAAATTTTGTGAGTAAGATCTAGTTATAT
>BMAC01000318.1:1128716-1145292 GCA_014905375.1 Phtheirospermum japonicum | reverse complement strand
TAGTTATATGCAGCATAAAGGGGGTTGTGGGCAAAAATAAGAGAAGGATGAAGCAGACGGAAAAAAAAAAAGGACAGAGATGAAGAAACTGTGGCAAGGCGAGTGGGAGGAGAGTTTTATTTCTTAAAACCCTAAAATTTTGCTCAAATGAAAGAAATGAGAAAAAAAAATGCTATTTTATACCCTTGACAATTTTACACAAAAGGAAGGATTTTAAGAAAAATAATGTGAGAATGCCACATCAGATTTCCGGTACATAACCAAATAACACATGTCATTTGAATGATTTTGAGGTTGATACCTAAGGAAGGTGTCAACAGAATTTAACAAATAAGGTTGATTGTTGAGTTTGGTTTCTTTCTTTTCTTAAAGATGCTTTTATTAATATCATTGAGAAAATGTATATTTGAACTTGAACTTATATTGATATGTTTGCAAGTTAATTAAATAATTTAACACATTAAGATCATTTAATATTTATGTTACTTTGAATTTAATATTTAACTTTTACTAACAGTTTGCCATAAATACTATAAAATATTAATTTATTTAATATCTAGCGTTAAAATTATTATTATTATTTTATTTAGATTTTATTGAAAATATATAAAATATCACAGTTTATTTCTCATTATTAACGATCTATGTCAAGACATTATTGTCCAAATAAGTAGGAAAAAACGCATCGATCAAATTTCACGCTAGGCTAGTCAGCTTTAGCACCTTAGGGGCGAAAATCGAATTGGCTATAGAGACTTTGTAGGTGTTTCTATGCATACTATAATCATATTCTTATCTAGTTATTAAATAGTATGTGATTTTAGTAGGTTATTTTCACATTCTTAAAAAAACTGCATGAATTTCTTTGGGTAATAATTTAATAACATATTAAAAATTTGTGAATCAATACTCTATTAATATATTTTTGTTCATCAATTTGTACAAATATAATTGCAAATTGCTCCTGTTATTGTAAATTTCGAGCACACGTTGTTACAAGAAAATAAAACTATGGATGAATGGTGTTGTACCATTATTGCACAATAACTTTGTTAATATTGAAATAACTTTGGATGTAACATAAATTTTATTGGAATTATATTATATTCAACTATATAAGAAGATTATCCTGCTACATAATAACCTTATATAATATATTCAGTGTTAAAAATATAACACTTTATTAAATATATAAATATTAGTAGTTTATTTTTTATTATTAATAGTGTTTGTCATAGACTCAACATATAATAATTTAAAAGCAATTAGGTTCAATTTAGTGTGTGTGTGTGTATAATAGTTACATAAATAAAAAATTCTAATTAATTATTTAATAAGTTTGATATAAAATAAATAATTATCACCAGTAAATTATGAGTTAATAAAAATATAATTACTTTTATACACTTATGTAATATAAAAAACATAATCTAAACTATACGAGGGAATAACGAAAATAAATTATAAATCATCTAATATAATAGTTTAATATAATTTTTTTATTTGCTGACTAAATAATTATTAATGAATATTGTGTGATTTTTAAAACCCATTGTATTATATTCTTAATTTTGAATTCTATAAAACTATAGTGTACTCAATTTGAGTGTATTCTCAATTTTGAATTCTATAAAACTATAGCATACTCAATTTCATGATTCTCACGGATTTATTAAATGGTGTATTTTTATGTATTTAACAGTTAAAGATAAATTTACATAATCCCCTACCAATTTTATTATAATCGATTTTATTTTTATCTAATTTCCAAATATTTTATATTATCTTATTAAATTCTCTATGTTTTAGGATATTTTTTATTTTAAAATATATTGAATAATTATTTAAAATTATTTTTTTTATTTAAATGACTTCTTAGTTTTTATATCTATTTATTTATAAACTTTTTGGTTTTTTAAATAAAGTTATAATGAAATGGTCAATATTTATAATTGGAGTTAGAAACAAATAAAATAATCAATATTACTTTTTATTTTATATTTTAGATTTATTAATAAATATTTAGATATTATAATATTACCATACATACCATGCAATATTTAAAGGAATACATTATATTTAAAGGAATACATTGTTGAATATGGATAGAAAATAAATATTTTCTTACTATTAATAATTTAGTTTATTTATTATAGTAAGATTATAATTATCATTAGATATTGTATACCTTAATTGAAATTCCATTGCTACGAAGCAAATTGCTCCATATAGTATCTACTCAGCACAATTGATGTGGCTTAAATAGGTCAAGACCTGGATTGGGGTAGACTTATGTTGAGACAACCAATGAAGAGAAAGGAAGTCAGACCAACTCAGACCTTGAGAAAGTCTGACCTGGTCTTCGTAGGAATAGATCATATGTTGAGAAGAGAATCACCATGGCCCAGGAATTGTCCTGACCAGATCTGGAAGAGATTTCTTATGAAGTAATCTTTAAGAAATAGGGGCAAGGCAGACCCGATACCCTATAAGAGAGAGGAAGGGCAGGATTAGGACAAACCTGACTCCCTGGCCTCCCTGAAGGGGACAAGTGGGACCACTTATCAGAATTTGTTGCTTAACGGCCCTTGATTCGCGGCCTTTGTTTTTGAGATCCCGGAAATGGTCCCCACTGAGGAAAACTATAAATACCTCAGGCTCAAGGCTGAGAAAGGTATGTCATTCTTAGTGCATTCCTTTTCTTGTTCACTAAAACACTCCACACGCTTTCTGACTTAAGCATCAGAGAGGTTTCCACCAAAAAACCTCCGGTGGTCCTTTTCTAACGTGTTTGTGTGTGCAGGTTGGGGTAAAAGCACAAGTTTCAGGCGTGGTCATACTTTTCGGGTGAAACAATTAGCGCCGTTTGTGGGAAACTGAGCTAAGACGTGAGTTATATATGGTTTCAGATGGTTTACGACAAAATCTGGTGGGGGAGCTGGGTGGCACGCCAAGCTCCGCCGCACCATGGGGCATGCCACGGTCGACAGGGCCGTCAACGACGAGGCCGGAGGGGGCAGAACCATCAGTAGCAATCGGATCTAGCACCGTACCACCCCCCTCTGACGGACCAACGCCAGCCAACGACGGGTTACTAAACGAAAATTTCCTCAGGCAGCTGTCTGAGCTCATCGGAAAAGCCATGGAAGTGGCCGTGGAGAAGAAGTTAGCGAAGATCTCGACGCCGCCATCCAACACACCACCAGCTCGGACAGTTTCGCTAGCGGAAACGGAACTGTTGCGTGGCCAGCGCACAGATCGCACCCTCCTCCAAGATAGAGAAGAGCACTTCTCTACCTCTGACAGTGAAACATCGAGTCGGGCTAATCCAGGCCTGGCTGAGCAGATGCAAAGCTTGCAGAAAGAAGTAAGGGAATTCAAGAAGAAGATGGCGAGCGTTGATGCGGTCCCAGCATGGAGAGGCACACCGTTTACCGAGGAGGTCATGCGTGACGACGTGCCAGCCTCGTATAGATCTCTGGGTTTCGAGTATAGTGGGACAATTGACCCATGGGATCATCTGAGCCGTTTTGAGACTGCGGCAGCTGTACAGAAGTTCTCGGACGCAGTCATGTGCCGGGTCTTCCCGATGACTTTCACTAAATCAGTCCATCTTTGGTTTAGTCAGTTTCCGCTGTGTTCTATTAGCAACTTTGACGAGTTCAGCTCGGCATTTCTGCACCAGTTCACCAGCTGTCGAAAATACCAGAAAATGCCGCTTGAGCTGTTTAGTTTGAAGCAGAAAGAGAATGAGAGCCTGCGCGCTTATATTAACCGGTTTACAAATACTAAGCTAGAGGTGCCGTCGGCATCAGAAGAGCTCCTGGTTAATGCATTGGCACAGGGGCTCAGGAGAGGAGAATTTTTCTAGTCCCTGGTTGTGAAGCCAGCACTGAAATTTGGAGAACTCTTAGAAAAGTCAGAGAAGTACATTCATCTGGAAGAGGCCCTGAAAATCAAGGAGGAAGGAGAGAAGAAGACAGAAAGGTATGATAGAGAAGAGAGAGTGCCGGTGAAAAGGCCAGGCCAGACCTGGCTGGAGGACGACCTCACTTCGATAAGTACACACCCTTGGGGACTCCTCAGGGGGAGATCTTTCAAGCGATTGAGAGGCATCCTGATCTTAAATGGTCCAAAACCTACTCTCAGAAGCCAAGAAAAGAGAGGTCTGACCGATTTTGTAGGTATCATAACGAGTACGGTCATGACACAGACCAGTGTACCCATTTGAAGGATGAGTTGGAAAGGATGGTTCAGGCTGGCCACCTCAAGGAGTATGTGCGGATGAGGAGGGAAGAGCCCAGGTCTGGCTATCGAAGTCGTAATTGACCTCAAGAGAATAAGCATGATCAGGATAGCGGGCGAAATAGTGGAAGACGAAACGACCAGGCCCAGACCATACGGGGAGAAATCCAGATGATCACGGGTGGTGAGTGGGATGAGCACTCTAAGCGGACCCAGCACAGCTACGTTCGTGCCGCGAAGGACCTGGTCAGGAAAGCACATGAGGTGGGATAGATAGCACCTAGTCCAAATATTTATTTCGGTTTTGAAGACGATAATGACATCTTGGCTCCCCATATGGATGCCTTTGTCATAACGGCTACTATTGCGAATTACAACGTGAAACGAATATTTGTTGACACAGGAAGCTCTGCTTTCTTTTCTACGACTATTATCGACAGTTGAAACCAGATGTGGAGTTGGAGGAAGTGACAACTTCATTGGTGGGATTTGCAGGGGGAGCCCTGAAGCCTTTAGGAGCAGTTAGACTATTGGTGACGCTGAGGGAAGAACCGTATAGAGTGAATAGGACGGTACGATTCTTGATGGTCGATGCACCATCCTCGTATAACGTTATGCTACGACGACCATCCTTGAGCCAGTTCCAAGCAGTAATCTCTGTATACCATATTAATTCAAGCTTTTTGGTTGCCTACTTATAAAAATGTGTCAAAAGTTCAATAGCTTGCCCGCAAGAGAACGGGGTCACGTGTAGGTTGGAAAATTGACTCGAGTCGTCTCTCGAGGAACATACAATCGGAATCTTGAATAGACTGTTCAATAACAAGTAACGTATACAAATTGGGGGGGGGGGGGGGGTCGGGATTTGATTGATGTTGATTAATAACTACGAATTTAAATAGCAAGACTTAATTTTAAAAACTAATTTGATTATCCTAAATTATCAACTAAATTAACTAAATTATTTAAACTAATTAACCAACTAAAAATAAAACTAATGATTAACTAAATTAAATTCTAAATCTTAATTAACTAAACCTAAATTATTTAACTTATTAATTAACTAATTACTAATTTTAAACTAAGAAACTGAAATTCAAAAATTGATATTAACTAAGGTGTCAAACAGAATTGCAGCAACTAAAAACTGAAAATTAACAAACTAATTTAATTACTAAAGGTTATGATTACTAACAGCTAACTGTAACGGTTAAGTAACGACTAACTGTGAAAACTAAGCAAATTCAATGCATGAAAATTCTTCAACCAAACAGAACATGTGATTTAGAGTTTATATAAATGTTTCGATTTCAGTTTCTACGTTAGTAAAAATGATTGGCGATTTGAGATATCCTTATTCGAAAAAAAACATTCCAACACCACCATATTATGTAAACAAATTCATAAGCAACATTCCTTAAAAAACTAAACCACGCCTAGTCATCGGGCAAAATGACTTTGCACCCTGAAATAGTTCTCTAGTCATTATATTTGCATCCAACATTCCACCATTGTGGTTTCGAATTCATAAGCAACATTCCTAAAAAAAACTAAACCACGCCTAATCATGGGCTCAGAGACTTGCGAAATGGTTCTCTAGTTATCATGGGGAGACAACAAAGTAGGACACCTCACTGCCTATAACGACATAAAAGTTCGGAAAAAGCGCTTGGCCAATGGCCCGGCCTGCAAAGAAAGATCTCAGTCTTTTTGCACGATGACTAACCACCAAAGTATACGTTTCGAGATGAACAACCCCTTCCGTTGACCTATTGAAAAATAAGGTGACATGATTATTTCCGCTTGGGTGTGGTTAAGTGGGCATAGTGATGCAATTAGACACATCGGCTGGAAGCACCAATTTTTGAAATTTGCTTAAGTATAAGCCATCACATATGTATAGAAATAACTCTTTTGGCCTCTTGCATATTTTGTGATAAAAATTCAGGCATGATTATCCGTTCTTCAGAAATGAAAGGTAATCCGAGTTACCCGTCTTATCCTGTGAAACATACGTCCAGAATAAAGGACAAATATATTTTAAGAAAAATGTGTTAAACACATGATTCAGGGTCTATATAAACTTTCAATTTCAGTTTTTACGTTGTAAAAATGATTGGCGATTTGTATTAAAAGATATCACTATTAGAAGAAAAAAAATTCCACCACCACCACATTATGTAACCAAACTCATAAGTAAGGTTCCTTAGAAAACTAAACCACGTCTAATCATCGGGCAAAAAGACTTTGCACCCCCGAAATTGTTCTCTAGTCATTATATTTGCAGCCAAGAAAAACAATTCTACCACCATATGATACCAAATTCATCAGTAACATTTCTTAAAAAAACTAAACCACACCTAATCATCGGGCAAAAAGACTTTACACCCCGAAATAGTTCTCTACTCATTATATTTGTAGCAAAAAAGAAAATATATCCACCATTATGGTACCAAATTCGTAAGAAGCATTCCTTAAAAAACTAAACCACACCTAGTCATTGGGCTCAGAGACTTGCACTGCAAAATAGTTCTCTAGTTCTCCTGGAGAGACAACAAAGTAGGACACCTCACTACCTATAACAGCACCAAAGTTCTGAAAAGGATACACCAAATTTCTTAAAAAACACTTGGTAACCGGCCCGACCTGCAAAGAAAGATCTCGGTTTGTTTGCACGATGACTAACCACCAAAGGTAATGTTTCAGTATGAATAGCCACTTCCGCTGCCCTATGGAAAAATAAGGGGACAAGATTATTTACGTTTGGGTGTGGATAAGTGGGCATAGTGATGCAATTAGACACATCGGCCGGAAGCTCCAAATTTCAAAATTTGCGTAAGTATAAGCCATTGCATGTTGATATAAACAATTCTTTTGGCCTCTTGCATTTTTTGTGATAAGATTCAAGAATGATTATTAGTTCATCGAAGATGAAAGGTAATCCGATTTACCTGTTTTATCTCAGAAAACACGACTGAAATAGGGGATAAATCTGTTTTAAGGAAAACATATTGAACACGTGATTCGGGGTTTATATAAATGTTTTGATTTCAGTTTTTATGTCGTAAATATGTTTGGCAATTTGAGATATCCCTATTCGAAAAAAAAAAACATTCCACCACCACCACATTATGTAACCAAATTCATAAGCAACATTTCTTAAAAAAACTAAACCACACCTAATCATCGGGCTCAGAGACATGCACTGCGTAATGGTTCTCTAGTTCTCCTAGAGAGACAACAAAGTAGGACACCTCACTTCCTATAACGACACCAAAGTTCTGAAAAAATGCTTGGCCAACGGCCTGACCTGCAAAGAAAGATCTCGGTCTTTTTGCACGGTGACTAACTGCCAAAAGATACACCAAAGTTCTGAAAAAATGCTTAGCCAACGGCCTGACCTGCAAAGAAAGATCTCGGTCTTTTTGCACGGTGACTAACTGCCAAAAGATACACCAAAGTTCTGAAAAAATGTTTGGCCAACGGCCCGAACTGCAAAGAAAGATCTCGGTCTGTTTGCATGATGACTAACCGCCAAAGGATATGTTTCAGGATGAATAGCCCCTTCGGTTGCCCTATGGAAAAATAAGGTGACAAGATTATTTACATTTGGGTGTGGATAAGTGGGCATTGTGATGCAATTAGACATATCGGCCGGAAGCTCCAAATTTTGAAATTCGTGGAAGTATAAGCCATTGCATGTTGATAGAAACAATTCTTTTGGCCTCTTGTATTTTTTATGATAAAACTCAGGCATGATTATCAGTTTGCTGGAGATGAAAGGTAATCCAATTTACCCGTCTTATACTGGGAAATACGTCTGAAATAGAGAACGAATCTGTTTTAAGGAAACGTGTTGATCACGTGATTCTGGGTTTATATAAACGTTTCAAATTCAATTTTTACGTTGTAAAAATGATTGGCGATTTGAGATGTCCCTATTGGAAAAAAAAAACATTCCACCACCACCACATTATGTAAACAAATTCATAAGCAACCTTCCTTAAAAAAGCTTAACCACGCCTAATCATCGGGCAATACGACTTTGCACCCCGAAATAGTTCACTAGTCATTATATTTGCAGCCAGGAAAAAAAATATTCCACCACCATACGGTACAAAATTCATAAGAAACATTTCTTAAAAAACTAAACCACGCTTGCCTCAGATTCGGACTCAGAGACTTGCACTGCAAAATGGTTCTCTAGTTCTCCTGGAGGGACAACAAAGTAGGACACCCAATGCCTATAACGGCACCAAGGTTCTGAAAAAACTCTTGGCCAACGGGCTGACCTGAAAAGAAAGATCTCGGTCTGTTTGCACGATGACTAAATGCCAAAGGATACGTTTCGGAATGAACATCCCCTTCCGTTGCCCTATGGAAAAATAAGGTGACAAGATTATTTCTATTTAGGTGTGGATAAGTGGGCATAGTGATACAATTAGACACATCGACTGGAAGCTCCTAATATAAAAATTTGCGTAAGTATAAGCCATTGCATGTTGATAGAAATAATTCTTTTGGCATCTTGCATTTTTGTGATTAAATTTAGACATGATTATCAGTTTATAGGAGATGAAAGGTATTCCGATTTACCCGTCTTATCCTGTGAAACAGACGTCCGGAATGAGGGATGAATCTATTTTAAGGAAAATGTGTTGAACACGTGATTCGGGGTTTATATAAACGTTTTCATTTCAATTTTTACGTTAGTAAAAATAATTGGCAATTTGAGATATCCTTATTCGAAAAAAAAATATTCCACCACCACTACATTATGTAACCGAACTCATAAGCAACATTCTTTGACAAACTAAACCATGCCTAAGCATCGGGCAAAAAGACTTTGCACCCCGAAATGGTTCTCTAATCATTATATTTGCAGCCAAGAAAAAAAACATTCTACCACCATATGGTACCAAATTCATAAGCAACATTTCTTAAAAAACTAAACCACTGCATCAGACTTGGGCTCAGAGACTTGCACTGTAAAATGGTTCTCAAGTTCTCCTGGAGGGACAACAAAGTAGGACACCTCATTGCCTATAACGGCACCAAAGTTCTGAAAACACTCTTGGCCAACGGGCCGACCTGCAAAGAAATATCTCGGTCTGTTTGCACAATGACTAAGCCAAAGATACGTTTAGGAATTAAAAGCCTCTTCCGTTGCCCTATGGAAAAATAAGGTGACATGATTATTTCTGTTTAGGAGTGGATAAGTGGGCATAGTGATACAATTAGACACATCGACTGGAAGCTCCTAATTTCAAAATTTGCGTAAGTATAAGCCATTGCATGTTGATAGAAATAACTCTTTTGGCCTCTTGCATTTTTTGTGATTAAATTCAGGCATGATTATTAGTTCATTGGAGATGAAAGGTAGTCCAATTTACCCATCTTATCCTGGGAAACAGACGTTCGGAATGAGGGATGGATTTGTTTTAAGGAAAACGTGTTGAACACGTGATTCGGGGTTTATATAAACATTTCGATTTCAGTTTTTACGTTATAAATATGATTGACGATTTGTATTAGAAGATAAAATTCCACCACCACCACATTATATAACCAAATCCATAAGCAATATTTCTTAAAAAACTAAACCACGCCTAATCCATAAGCAATATGTTTGCACGATGACTAACCACCAAATGATATGTTTCTGAATGAACAACCCCATTGCCCTATGGAAAAATAAGTGACAATATTATTTCCGTGTAGGTGTGGATAAGTGGGCATAGTGATGTAATTACACACATCATTCGTAAGCTCCAAATTTCAAAATTTTCGTAAGTATAATCCATTGCATGTTGATAAAAATAATTCTTTTGGCCTCTTGCATTTTTTGTGATAAAATTCAGGGATGATTATCAATTCATCGGAGATAAAAGTTAATCCGATTTACCCATCTTATCCTAAAAAACAAACGTACGGAATAAGGGACAAAACCATTCCACCACTACGTTTATATAAACGTGATTATCAATTGAAAATGTGATTCGGGGTTTATATAAATGTTTCGATTTCAGTTTTTACGTTGTAAAAATGATTGGCCAAAAAAAAAAACCATTCCACCACCACCAAATTATGTAACCAAATTCATAAGCAACATTCCTTAAAAAACAAAACCACGCCTAATCATCAGGCAAAAAGACTTTGCACCCCAAAGTGGTTCTCTAGTCATTATATTTGTAGCCAGAAAAAAACATTACACCACCATATGGTACCAAATTCATAATCAACATTTCTTAAAAAACTAAACCGCGCCTACTCATCAGGCAAAAAGACTTTGCACCCCGAAATTGTTCCCTAGTCATTGTATTTCCAGCCAAAAAAAATATTCCACCATTATGCTACCGAGTTCATAAGCAACATTCCTTAAAAAACTAAACCACGCCTAATCATCGGGCTTAGACTCAAACTAAACCACGCCTAATCATCGGGCTCAGAGACTTTCACTTCGAAATGATTCTCTAATTTCCTGGAGAGACAACAAAGTAGGACACCTCACTGCCTATAACGACACCAAAGTTCTGAAAAAATGCTTGGCTAACGGCTCGACCTGCAAAGAAAGATCTCGGTCTGTTTGCATAATGACTAACCGCCAAAATATACATTTCGGGATGAACAACCTCTCCATTGCCCTATGGAAAGATAAGGTGAGAAAATTATTTCCGTTTGGATGTGGATAAGTGGACATAGTGATGCAATTAGATACATCGGTCGAAAGCTCCAAATTTCAAAATTTGCGTAAGTATAAGCCATTGGATGTTGATATAAATAATTCTTATAGTCTCTTGCGTTTTTTGTGATAAAATTCAGGCATGATTATTAGTACGTCAGAGATGAAAGGTAATCTGAATTACCTGTCTTAAGGAAATAGATGTCCAGAATAGGGGACGAATTTGTTTTAAGGAAAACGTGTTGAACACGTGATTCAGGGTTTATATAAACTTTCGATTTTAGTTTTTACGTTGTAAAAATGATTGACGATGTGTATTAGAAGATATACCTATTCGATTATTATTATTTTAGTTTGTGGAATTTTACCTACATAAGCTTGATGGTAGGACTAGAAAATATTAAAGGATCAACAAGCTTAAAGAGCCCTTGACAATAAATACTGGTGGCATTACAATTATGGGGCGGCTTCTCTCCTTTCCTATGATGCATCCAACTTGGCCAACGCCTCTTCCTAATCTTTCTCAACTTAATAGGATGCTTTTTTTTTTTAATTTAGGGTAACTCGTAACATTTAGATAAAGTTTACATTATTTTTTTGGTAGAAATGCTTCTATTCTATGCTACTATTTCTGTACCTTACGCCATGTATGGACATATTCTACCACATCAACATATAATTGGTGCCTGGTTTTTCTCCAGGCTCGATACTACTTTTGCATAAAAACATCCTTTTCATGACATTTTTTAACATATAAAACAAACATTTCTTGATTATGATTTTATGCACACCATTTTTTGCTCAAACCCCACAAAATTCGTAGACAAAACGACATTGTTTCAGGCCAATGTAAAGCTCGGCGTGGAAAATGCACAAGTTAGGCATCTAAGCGGCAATAAGCCATTGGAATTTGTCGAAATTATTGAATTTCTAAAATTAAAAGGTTGTGTCTGAGGTTACTAAAATTAAGATGTTGAGATAAAATTGCAAAAGTTGGGAAATGGAGTGTCCTTTTGTAAATGACCCTTCATGTTTTTCCTAAATCTTTAAAAAGCAATCGCGCTTCTGTGGCTTGCATGTACTTGACACTGTTTTCAATAATTCTTGCAACCAGATACGTTACTCCAATCCTTGAGTTATCCTTATAAAGTACATTGCTATTCAATTTTCATAAATTTTCAATTAAACAAAAAAGAAAAAGAAAAAGGCACAGGACCTCGTGTTGCCCAGAAAGTCAACCGAGACGATTGGCATACGATTAATACCAGACGCTCTCATTGAAGTTCTGATTCTCTTGAGCATAAGGCCCATCCCCATACGGATTCTCGCCCAAAACCCGTTCCGATTAATTCCTCTTTGACGACCTTTAACTCTTTTATCGTGTTGTAGTCTGTCGACTGCACAGGGTTTCCGGCCCCTCCTACCTCGATACCTCCTTCGAGGTCCGAACCCTCATCCCCTTCCCCGGGAATCTCGATCCTAAACCCGCCGCTGCTCCTGGCCCTTCGTCCGTTTTAGATGGAAATGATCATTTTGTCTCTCTTCCTTCGACTTTGATACCTCCTGTTATCGGCAGTTTTCTTGCCGGAGGTGTCGTGCACGGCACTCCGGCTGTGCACCAATGTTCGAATTCGCTCATTGGAGTTACCCCTTCGGCTAGCCCAACCCTTATGGATATGAATGATCATACTCTTGCCCTAACACTGAGTCTAAACTAATTCTCTATAGTGCCATAGATAAGGTCAAAGTGAGTCACCCCTCTCATGAGTTAACTCTTGATGAGCCTGGGTCCTCCATTCCCTACAATTTTATTTCCGCCGCTGCCAGTATACGGTGGTCCGATCTTGATGATGCCAAATCTAGTTTGAAGTCTTTTGATAATGAGTTCTCTCATATGGATAAAGTGGATAGAAGGACTCGCCACCCCCCCCCCCCCCCCGTGTTGATTGATGTATTGCCTCTTTTAGAATATTTGGGGGATTGGTAACTGTACCTCTCTCTTAATCCTCAAGGAGCTCTGTCGGGTTCACCGCCCCAATTTTCTTGCTATTGCAGAACCTATGGTTTCTTTCTCTAGAATTCACGCCTCGTTTTGGCGTTCCCTTGATCTCACTCTTGTGGCTGAAAATTTTCGCAGCAATGGAATCCCGAATATCTGGGTTTTCACGAGATCTACCATTACTTCTACCACGACTCTTTTCTCTTCGGACGAGATTATCCTCCTCCGGGCCACCTTCGGGGATCTCTTCTTCTACCTTGGTTTTGTTCATGCTCATAATGTAGCATTGGAGCGTCGCACTCTCTAGAGAGATATCTTGAGCCGTCCTCTCCATCGTCTCTTGATTATTGGGGATTTTAACGCTGTTCTGGGTGCCCAAGAGCGTCGTGGGGGCAACCCCCCTAATACCTCCTGTTGTGCTGAACTTTGGAGTTTCTTAGATGCTGGTGGTTTTTGGCAAGTTTCAACTAATTGCGGTTTTTTCACTAGAATTAGTCGTTGCCACTCTGAGTTACATTTTTCCCATTTGGATTGTGCGATCCACTCTACCGATCTACCCCTCACGTGTGGGCAGATTTCCGGTCTTCTTCCCTGCACTCGCTTTGATCATCATCCCATCCTTATTAAGTGTGCTAGAGATTCGAATACCACTTCGGGTCCTCGGATTTTCTATTTTCAAAACTTTTGGACTACACAGACTGGTTTCCGTAACCTCATCTTGGACTCTTCCCTTCCAGGATGCTAATCCCATTCTCTCCCTCATGGCTAAGTTGAGATACCTTCGCGGAGCTCTTCAAGAATGGAACACTCAGACAGTTGGTAATGCTCATCGTCGGGTGGAGGTGACTCATGCGGAGCTTATGGACTTATAATCTCGTTGTTTGGACACGGGGTATTTTGAAGCCGACATCGAGGCTGAGATTACCCTTCAGGTTCAGTCTTCTTCATTGTTTGATACTCAGGCTAGTGTTCATCGGCAGAAGAGCCGGGTTGAGTGGCTCACTGATGGCGATCGTAACTCAGCTTCTTCCACCGTAAGGCTAGAGTCACTAAATCCTCCATCGACTCTCTCTTGATTGATGGAGTGGTAAGCCATTCCCCTAATGCGATTCAGGTAAAGATCATTTCCTTCTTCTCGGGTCTTTTCTCCACCAGCCACCCTCTTCCGGCTTCTGATTGGATTGATGAGTTCCTACATCCGGCCATTGACTCTCACTCTAATCTTTTCCTTTATGCTACTCCGGGGGATGTGGAGATTCATGAGGCTATTTTTACTCTCTCCCCCAGTAGTGCCCCTAGTCCTGGCGGTTTTAATGGTCACTTCTTTCAGAAGTGTTGGGATATTGTCGACCAAGATGTTTGTTCGGCAGTCCATCACTTTGTCGATTCCTCATATCTTCCTAATGGTTTCAATTCCAGTTTCATGATCTTCATCCTAAAAGTTAAGGGGGCGATTCAGGTGGAAGATTTTCGCCCGATTGCCCTAAGTAACTTTATCTTCAAGATCATTACTAAGATAATGGCTAACCGTCTTGGTGTTATCATTAATAATGTGATATCGGATTCCTAGTTTGGTTTTATCCCTGGAAAATAGATTCGACTGTATCGCAGCTGCCTCTGAGCCTTTTAACTGCCTTACCTCCCGTACCTTCGGCAATAATATGATCATGAAGATCGACATTCGAAAAGCCTTTGATACCCTTGGTTGGGGCTTTCTGATTGCGGTCTTATGTTGTTTTGATTTTTCTGCTATCTTTATTGGGTGGGTTGAGACCATTCTTCACTCGGCTCATATTTCGGTGCTCCTTAATGGTAGTCCTACGGGCTATTTTTGCTGCACTAGGGGTGTCCGCCAGGAGGACCCTCTATTCTCCTATTTTGCATCGCGAAGGACGTCCGCGTGCCCTCTATTTCGCTGCAGAATGCGGTACGATCTCTTTGTTTCGTACCGGTCGCTCTCTATGCTTTTCGACCTTCCTTCTTTACGCTGATAATATCCTTGTTATGAGCCATGCTTCGACCACTAATACTCGTGCTATCTTGTACATCTTCCGTTGTTATGGGGATTTCTCCAGACAGGTTCTCAGCCCAGAGAAATCTAAGATCATCTTTGGTTCCATGGTAACCCCTGCAGTTATTAGACGTATCTGTCAGGTCTCTAGTTTCTCAATGGGCTTACTCCCAGCCTCTTATCTAAGTGTTCCGATGTTTCTTGGAAGCCCTCGTACTCCTCATCTTCGCCCGATCCTCGATAAGATTCTGGCTAAGTTTTGACTTTGGAAGGGTTCTGATTAGAGTAGATTTGTCCTTATTTTTATTAGTATTTTAGTATATTTTTCTATTTGTTTTTGGTATAAGTTGGATGATTTAAGCATAATTCCGTATTTTTATAGTTCTGACTTATTTTACCGTATTTTAATCGTAATTGATGCAAATAGGTGATATTTCGTTGTTTTCACTTTACAGCTAAGTAACCGGAAGAGTTCAGCGCGTAATAGACGAAGTTCGATGTTCAAGAATAGGAAAACGAGCTTTCCGGCGAAACGAGTAGAAAAAGATAGAGAGAGACGGAGGCAGACGCGCAGTCGCGTCGACTGACGCGACCGTCGACGCTCCATCGATGCAAGCCATGATCCGCGTCAGTCGACGCAGCGTCGACGCAACTTGCTGAAGCGTCGATGTAGACGCAACTTGCTGAAGCATCGATGTCGACGTACCCAGTCGACGCACCCGCCCAGCTGACGCGCACACCCAGGCAGCACCGACGCCGAGCACCAGCACTCGTCAGTCTACGCACTGTTGACGCACCGTCGATGCGACGGCCCAGAATTCGGATTTTAGGGTTTCTTGTGCGCCAAGACTTGCAATATCTATATAAACCCTCTATATTTCGGATTCTTAAGAAGAGAGACACCAGAGACACGACCCCCTAGGGTATTTTAGCTGAAAATAAATATAATTCCACATCTCATAACGAGATTTGAAGACGGAGATCAAGGATCGAAGAACAACGCGTCCAAAATATTGAATTCGCGTTCGGGATTCAATTTTCGCCCAAGATCGACGTGCAACTCCGGAATAGCTGGAGATTTCTACTGCTTTTAGTAGTTACAATAAGTTCTTCTAAACTCTTAGTTAATTTAGTAGTTAATTTCTAGTTTAATTGTTAGTTTAATTCTTGGTTAATCTCTTAGTTAATTCTAGTTTAATTAGTTTAATCGTTTTATGCTTGGATATTGGATATTGGTTAATTTAGTTTACTTATGCGATTGATTTATGTTTAGTTATTCGTTCTTGGATTCATATGATACATTTCTTAGTGATAATTTCTTATGCTCGTGCTTTTAGATTCGTTAATTAGATTTTAATCATCGTTACTTCTCGTAGTTGATAATCTAGTTTAAAGTGTTTAGTTTAATTAGTTTTAGTTTAAATATTGCTTTAGTTCATAATGATCAATTCAAAATCTTTTAAAACCCCAAATGTATATGTATTTTATTTCAGTTCGTAATTTGAGAAAAACATTCGAAAGACCGAATAGTTGTTTCCTCGAGAGATACGACTCGAGTCAAACTCATCACCCCTACAGTTACCTCGTTCTCTTGCGAGCAAACTGACGTGCTTTTAAATTAATTTATTAAAAAGGGTGC
>BMAC01000318.1:1104432-1128065 GCA_014905375.1 Phtheirospermum japonicum | reverse complement strand
CAATCAAGGGCACGTGAATGATTGGTTGGAGAATCAAGATCATGGTTACGAGCAAAATAATTTCGGAAGGAGATACGAGCGCGAGCACCATTACGCGCATGACGACCACTATGAGAGAGCTAATGACCGAGTTAGGGAACCAAGGGGAGATCGAGCGCCTCGACAACGAGATTTGGCACGCCCGAAGGTTGTGCTTTATGGGTCTGCTATTGTACTTGGCCCGACTGCAAGGGAAGTAGAGATTAAACCGCATCAAATTAATTTACTTCCGACTTTTCACGGAAATGCCCACGAAGACCCTTTAGCGTTTTTGAACTACTTTATCTATGAAGTAGGCAGATTTGTAGGTCATGGTTTAAAGCGGTAGGAGATGCAAATGATTTGTTTCCCCTATAGCATGAAAGACAAGGCGAAGACATGGTTACTGTTCTTAGAACCAAGGTCATTAACTGATTGGGAGATGATAAGCAAGAAGTTCCTAATTCGGCAGAAACAACGGGGCAAATTCGGAGGCAGATTGCTAACTTCGAACAAGTGGAGGGAGAATTATTTCATGAAACGTGGGAGCGTTACAAATCACTTTTACAAGCATGCCCCCATCATAGCTATTCCCCCGAGATAATTGATCAGTTTTTCTTTGATGGTTTGTCGCCCATGGGGAAAAGCCAAGTTGAAATAGCAGCAGGAGGAGATTTTGGTGARTTAACGGCCCGCGAGGCAAAACGAGTATTGGAGAAACTGAGTGAGAAATCTAGAGAAACCAACTCTCGGCCTCGTAAATTGAAAGTTAATGAGATTTCAATCCCTGATCCTGACTTAGATGATGGCAAATTAGTCAAAGCAAAGTGCGAAGAGATATTTGAGGAGAAATTGGCAGCTTGGAAGGCCGAGCGYGCAAGCAAGGCCTCTTCGAAGAAGACTAATGCGATGTGTCACCAATGCGGATCCCCCGAACATTTAGCCGGTATGTGCCCATTCAACAACGAACAACGAGGGGACGTCAACGCCATTCAACACTATTCGAACCAACAACATTCGGGGCAGAGACCACCACACATGCAAACACCTGCTACAGTTCAGTCGACTGATCAACTTTTAGTCTGGCAACAGAACCAAGTTGCCAAAACTATTCGGAATCGAGACGGCCTTACACATGTTCAGGAGGAAATGAAGGGAGTTCGAGACAATATGAAAGAATTGAGAACGATGATGGCTGAAATGGCCAAAAGCACTCTTGAAAATTCGTCAGGACTAAGAAGATTGGAGTTAATGGTAGGACAATTGGCAACTGACATGGCATCATTGAAGAAGGAGAAAAATGCTCTTCCAAGCCAAACAGAACAAGCCTCGGCTATTCATGTGCTAAGAAGTGGAAAAGAAGTGGATAACGACATCGAGCTAGAAAAGGAGGAAGACAAAAGGGAGGCGGAAACCCAACCACAAGCAGATGCAACCAATTCGGCCGATCTAATGCATAAATCTTCAAATCCAAATATTTCGAGGCCGACAGCAGCTGAAGACCCCATCGATTCCTTAAATTCGCCGCCCAAGAAGTTGACTGTTTATGATCATGTTCCCTTCCCAAGTCGCCTACGTCCGGCCAAGGAGAATAAAAAATTCATGGAGCTATATAATTTATTGAAAAATGTTAATATTAACCTCCCCCTGATAGAGGTGATAAAGACAATGCCAGCATTTTTGAAGTTTTTCAAGGAGCTAGCATCAAGGGAAAGGCGTTTGGCTACAAATCAGCCTGTGGCTTTGATAAGAGAAGTTGGAGATATATTTAAGAAACCATTGCCACCTAAAGAGAAGGATCCTGTGAGTTTTTGCATAACTATTTCTCTCGGGAATGGGCAAACAGCAAGAGGGATGCTCGATCTTGGCGCTAGCATAAACTTGATGCACCACTCAATTTACAAGGAATTTGGACTAGGACCGCTGAAGCCAACCACGATGAAATTACAATTGGCGGATAGGACGATAAGGCTACCCTTGGGGATTGTGGAGAATGTCTTAGTACAAGTAGACAAGCTAGTAGTTCCGGTCGATTTTGTCATTATGGATGTTGGTGACGTACAAAGCGAGAACCGAGAACACACCATTTTGTTAGGATGTCCGTTCATGTCTACAGCGCATACGGTGATCGATGTAAACGAGGGGAGGGTGACTATGTCCGTATTGGGCGAAACGGTGACATTTTCACTTCAAGATTTTCACAAGAGTCC
Organism: Phtheirospermum japonicum; assembly: GCA_014905375.1. Lineage (NCBI taxonomy): Eukaryota > Viridiplantae > Streptophyta > Magnoliopsida > Lamiales > Orobanchaceae > Phtheirospermum > Phtheirospermum japonicum. Next base: position 1,125,837 of record BMAC01000318.1, on the reverse strand, counting down.
TGCATCGTTTGTTAAGAACGATTGTTCTACTATTGATTTAGTAGATTCTTGCGCGAATGAGCTCTTGAGTATCGGCACGATTGAAGAGTTTGATAATGTAGAGGCATTTGATGATGGATTGCCCATGCGGTTTGACGTACCTCAAAATGAGCCAAAAGTGGAGTTGAGACCACAACGAGATCGTTCGAAGTTCGAGCCACGAGAAGAAATGAAGCCACCGCATTATCGTTCAAGAAGTGTTTCCCTCGACCCCTACAAAATTTTTAAACGTACGAAGAAAAAGGGCGAGACTAATAGCAAGGATTGGACAAAGAAGAAGAAGAAGTCGAACGAAGTTTTTAACGAGAAGTTCAAGGTTGGTCAACTAGTGCTGTATAATTCTGATCGTAAGTTTGATACAACCAAGTTTGAAGTCGCATGGAGTGGACCATTTTTAATAAGGGAGATGGATGAGTATGGAGTCGCCACTATTTACAATGAGAGTGCAAAAATGGGATTCCAAGTCCACAAACATCGACTTAAGCCTTATTTCAAGGATTATATGAAGAATCGTGATCATACCAAGAAGGAGCTCGTGGACCCACCACGAGCTAGAATTTGATCAAGTAATTACGTCGAGCATATGACGTTAAATGTTGCACTTCTTGGGAGGCAACCCAAGCGTTAGTTAGTTTTCATTTTATTTTCTTTATTTTATTTTTTGTCTTTTTATATTGTGTCAATTGACGTGGTACGTTTATGTGTGTGTTGATGTGCAGAAAATACGATAAATCGCCTATTCTGGACAACGGTTATATAGCGAAAGCTCGCTACCGCAAGGCCTTACCGCTAGTTCTACTCGAGGCGTTAACATTGACGATCAACCACTGAACCTACCACTTACCGCATCAATCATGGATTACGATGATTTCATCGATCGAGGTCGTAATCCGACCCAAGTTAGCCGCAGCCCGGCAACCTTTTGATGAGCTGCAACCCAGCCATTTACGACGTTGGCCGCAACCCGACCGTTTCAAATCCAAAAGGACGTGCCAACGGGCACTTGCGCGTAGCAATTGATCACAATCATGTTTTGTTTTATTTTGTTTATTTTTATAGGTTTGTTCGGGACAATCTAGTCACGCGATCTAAGACGAAGGATAATTGCACATGCATTTTTAGAGAGACTCGGCCATCGAATTTTAGGGATGTTTTCTTATCTCCCATACTCTTATTTTCTTTAATATTTATGACAAACAGGAGATTGCCAAGTTTTTAGGGAGGGGGGTGGTTGAGTATGGTTTATATTTAAAGTGCAATTTGATGTCTTTGTTTTGAAATGCATTAATTTGTAAGCGTGATTGATCGCTATTTCTACGCTTAATTGTATTTGTATGGTATGCATGTCGAAGTTGACTATGTATGATTATTTGTTTTTGTCTTTGAGCGTGCATAAGTGCATAATTTTTCAAAATTTATTATTATATATTGTAAAATGGTACTTGGACGCAATCGATTTTGGAAAACCTTAAAAGCAGCGTCAATTCAAAATTTTTTCATGCAAAAAAGCCAGCGAGTAGCCTGAGTGTTTATCATCTTTGCATGTGCTTGAATAAGTTTCAGTCTTGATATCTCTTTGAAACCGCTGTGTGTAGTGGACTTTGAACATGAAGTTAAGGCACATATAAAATCCTATTCTGGCCATATCCATATGTTTTTAGCCACTATAAATTTTGAATGAGCCAATCATAGCCAAATATCCATGCCTATAGCCATGAGTGTTTTTTGAGTCGACCCCTACAACCCATTAAAAGCGTGGGGTAGGAATTCGCTATTTTTATTGGTTATTAGTGTTTTGGAAGTTTTATTAGGAGTTTATTATTTTTGTAATCTAGGACCACCATCCAAAAAGAAAAAATAAAAAGAAAAAGAATTATACCCCATAAAGTAAAAAAAATAATAATAATAAAAGGGGAAATAAAAAAATAAAAGGATGGTGGATAGTGTTGATTAATTGCCTACGCGCTTGTAAAGGCTTGAGTCTAATTGTTTATTTTATGAAGCCTAGTGTTTAGAAGGCAAGAGTTGTGTAAGAAGCATGCTATAAGCTTCAATTGTACTTAAGTAGTTTGAGCGTTCAGTCGGTTTACGAGTTTTGAGTTGAGGAATAGCCTTTTTAAAGGCTACGTTATGAGTGTTTGGTGAGGTTTTTATTTTTTATACGAGGTGAAGCTATTGCTTCTTGATTAGATTAGATTGAGTGAGCGATTAGCCACACGACTTATATATTCCACACCCGTCCAAAGAGCCTTACACTACCACCCGTAAAGACCTTTTCTGATTCTTAGTTTTGACAGCACACTTAATTTTCGATTGAAAAGAGATTGATTTTCGGTGCTTGTTTATTGTGCATTTAATTGTATGATTTGAGTGTATACACGTCCCATGCAGAAAATACTTGAGTGCTTTTGAGCGTACTTATATATATTATCCTTCGTGAGGAAGTATGATTTTATTTTGAAGCGACAATGGAATAATGGTCAAGTGTTTGACGTTGCATGACTTGTACCTATATTTTCAAAATTACGTATGTAGCATAGCACGACTTTTTGCTTGAACTAATTTTCATTCTAGTTATACTTTGAACTTATCGTTTGTTCGAGGACGAACAAACCAATAAAGCTTGGGGAAGTTGATTAGATTAGATTTGTCCTTATTTTTATTAGTATTTTAGTACATTTTTCTATTTGTTTTTGGTATAAGTTAGACGATTTAAGCATAATTCTGTATTTTTATAGTTCTGACTTATTTTACCGTATTTTAATCGTAATTGATGCAATAGGTGATATTTCGTTGTTTTCACTTTACAGCTAAGTAACCGGAAGAGTTCAGCGCGTAATAGACGAAGTTCGATGTTCAAGAATAGGAGAACGAGCTTTCTGGCGAAACGAGTAGCAAAAGATAGAGAGAGACGGAGGCAGACGCGCAGTCGCGTCGACTGACGCGACCGTCGACGCTCCGTCGACGCAAGCCATGATCCGCGTCAGTCGACGCAGTGTCGACGCAACTTGCTGAAGCGTCGATGTCGACGTAACATCGACGCAACTTGCTGAAGCGTCGATGTCGACGCACCCAGTCGATGCAATCGCCCAGCCAACGCGCACACCCAGGCAGCACCGACGCCGAGCACCAGCACACGTCAGTCTACGCACCGTCGATGCGACGGCCCAGAATTCGAATTTTAGGGTTTCTTGTGCGCCAAGACTTGCAATATCTTTATAAACCCTCTATATTTCGGATTTTTAAGAAGAGAGACACTAGAGACATGACCCCCTAGGGTATTTTAGCTGAAAATAAATATAATTCCACATCTCATAACGAGATTTGAAGACGGAGATCAAGGATCGAAGAACAATGCGTCCAAAACATCGAATTCGCGTTCGGGATTTAATCTTCGCCCAAGATCGACGTGCAACTCCGGAATAGCTGGAGCTTTCTACTGCTTTTAGTAGTTACAATAAGTTTTTCTAAACTCTTAGTTAATTTAGTAGTTAATTTCTAGTTTAATTGTTAGTTTAATTCTTAGTTAATCTCCTAGTTAATTCGAGTTTAATTAGCTTAATCGTTTTTATGCTTGGATATTGGATATTGGTTAATTTAGTTTACTTATGCGATTGATTTATGTTTAGTTATTCGTTCTTGGATTCATATGATACATTGCTTAGTGATAATTTCTTATGCTCGTGCTTTTAGATTTGTTAATTAGATTTTAATCATCGTTACTTCTCGTAGTTGATAATCTAGTTTAAAGTGTTTAGTTTAATTAGTTTTAGTTTAATTATTGCTTTAGTTCATAATGATCAATTCAAAATCTTTTAAAACCCCAAATGTATATGTATTTTATTTAAGTTCGTAATTTGAGAAAAACATCCGAAAGACCGAATAGTTGTTTCCTCGAGAGATACGACTCGAGTCAAACTCATCACCCTACAGTTACCTCGTTCTCTTGTGAGCAAACTGATGTGCTTTTAAATTAACTTATTAAAAAGGGGTGCACAAAAGTTTGAGTCAGGTTCCTCTCTGTCTCTTGCAGGTCGTATCTGCCTTGTTAACTCGGTCATTACTAGCACCACGGTGCACTCTATGCTCATCCTCAAATGGACGACCTCGCTTCTTTTCAATCTTGAGACTTCTATACAAAATTTCATCTGGTTTGGCAATATTTCTAAGCGTAAGCGTTGTACCATTAACTGGGCTCATTATTGTACCCCTCGTGAGGAAGGCGACATTGGTATCCATTCGGCCACCACGGCCTACTTATCGTTCCTCTTCAAATTACCTAATAACTTGCTTAACAAGGACACAATAGCCTTTCGTCTTCTTCGTAAGCATTTCTTTAAGACGAATGGTTACCCCTGAGCTCATGTCTCTTTGTCTCTTTAGGGAATCATTAGGGGTCATGTTACTAGCATTATGGAGAACTCTTGTTGGATTTCTGGCAGCGACTCTAGGGTTAACTTTTGGTGGGATAACTGGCTCGATTACTCCATCGCCATCCGCATTGGCATTCCCATGATTCTTAAGCCTCACTTTTCTCAAACCGTCGCTGATTATTTCTTCTCAAGGGTTTGGCACTTCACTGAGATCTTCCTCACCACTTACACTGACATTGTCATTGTCATCCTTCGATTTCCCATGGTCCCTCACATCGAGGATAAGCGTGTTTGGTCTATATCTCCTAAAGGGGATATCTCTGCCAAGATTGCGTACGTCCATCTCCATCAGAAATTTCTTAAGGTTCGGTGGGCAGCTAGATTTGCTCTTTTCATATTCCTGCTCGGCGTTCTATCACTATTTGGAAGGCGATTTTTAATCAGCTCGGTGTCTTTGACGTGATCCGCAGGCAGGGGTTAATGAGTCCTTCTTTTTACTGTTTCTGCTTTGCAAGCTCTGAATCAGTTGACTATATTCTCAAGGATTGTCATTTTGCGCGTCACCTTTGGAGCTGGATTGAGGACACTTTCGGAACCCGTCTACTCCTCTTCGGTGGTTTTGCTAATCTTTGTGTTTATACTATTGACTATTGTTTTAGTGCGCAGGTACTCTTTTTGTGGAAGGTTGTATTCATCTCCGCGATTTGGATGATTTAGCACCTTCGCTGCAATTACATCAAAAATGGAGTTCTTCCTTCTAACACGGAGGCTCTCATTCTCACTCGCTCGCTTATTCTGGAGTCCTCTTCTTTAGATCACGACACAATGTCTAATACTGTCTCTAACCTGATTTGTTTGCGCAAGTTGGGTGTGCGTGGTAGGCTCGCGCCTCCGCCCACCCTTTCTCCTGTGGTCTGGTTACCCCCTTCACCTAGTTAGGTTAAAGTGAATACTGATGGCAGTGCTCTGAGCTACCCTGGCGATTGCGTCTCGGCATCCATATTCCGTACGTGTCGAAGATTTGTGAAAGGTGGTTTTTCAAGATCGATTGGTTAGGGATTCGCCTTCGAGGCTGAGCTGGAGGCCGCGATTATTGCGGTTGAGGAGGCTGATCTTAGAGGCTGGAGACGGATCTGGATGGAATCCGACTATATATATATGTGGTGGACCTCTTTGTGAAGCGTTGTCTTGATGTCTCTTGGCGCTTCTTGGCTATATGGCGTCTTCTTGGCTAGATGGCGTCAGGTTCGTTTCCTCACTACCTCGATCGAGTTCATGGTTTTGCATGTTTATCAAGAAGGTAATCGCGCTGCTGATGCGCTTTCCAAATCCGATTCTCCTCGCTACGACTGGTTTACGTCACCTCCGGCATTCCTTTTAGACCTGGTGAATGATGATATATTAGGAAAAACGGAGTTCCGCTCATCATGGTAATTACTTTGGCCCCTCACATGGTAGCTTAATTTTGGTTCGGCAGAGGACCCTAATAGTGTTGTTTTATAGATCACGACTTACTTATTGCAACTTGATTTTATTTTTGGCCGGCTAGTGGCTTATAGCGTTTTTTTTGCTTTGATTCGCTCCTTTAACTACTGGCATGGGGAGGGTATTCTTTCCTCTACGAGGGTTTCTCCCACAAGGGTGGATTTACCTCGGGAGGTTTTAATGAGATCTTTCCTCTACGAAGGTTTCTCTGACAAGGGTGGGTTTACCTCGGGAGGTTTTAACGAGGCCTGAACAGATGCCTTTAATCAATGAACGGACATCGTGATCTGTGTATTTGTTGACGATTTTCTACCTTTTTAATAAATTTCGTATTTTAATTAATAAAAATTGGTACACATATTATATATCTACCTAAATAAATTAGTATTTTACGCAAAAAAAAAAAGGAACAAAAAAAATATATAATATTACATATACTTCAAGTTAGATATATGACTTTTTGTAATAGAATTATCAGTATCTTATAAATTTTAAGTTTTTATATCACGTATTCACATGTGACACGCGACTATTGTATATTTTACATCTTTACAAACTCAAATTTTTACGGTTCTTCCCGTCAAGTTTTAGATATTTTTCCATACCTTACAACTATTTTCGTCTCCCGTGTAATAATACTTGAAAAAAATTTATTGTGAAAATAAGACAAATAATGTTACAAATTGTTTGTACCATTTTCAATATTATTTTTATGTATATTTAGTAAATGTTACTCTTTTTTAAATCTCGCATAATAATTAATAGTAATAAATTTTGACTGATCAAATAAATTAATAATATAAACTAAAACAACAATTTTACACTTTGTTTAATAATTACTTGAAATAATTTATTGTTGAAATAAATGAACAATTAGTAATTAATAAATTAAAACCAAATTGATATATTTAGAATAATTTATAATAATTAAGTTAAGCTGGGGACAATTTCAATAATAATAATAATAATAATGGTAATAGTAAAATAAGATTACAAATTATTAAGGTTATCGTATTAATTCTGAGTAAAATTTTCAAATTTGGCTTTCCATCTTTGGTATGTTTTATTACCGGGTAAAATCCAAATTATTAGTAAAGTAGAATAATATCTATATCCAAATTTTGTTACTATGAGCCGAATGCTCATGATTAATATTTTGAAAATCGGACCAGATATTGAACTGGATCAATAATTGATTCACTGGGTCACTGGTCCGATAACTTGAACCGTTTTATAAAATCCGGACATCGGCCATTATCTATCTATCTATATGTATCTAATAAGAATAATAACACACTAAAAATAGCATTAATATTAATATCATATATACCACTTACAATTCTGCTATCCTGCACATCCATCACAAGTCGATCTCATTTTGCATGAATTTATTATGATAACAAAGATTTGGATCATTTAAAACAAGGGAAAAATTTTCTTTGGCCCCCAATGTATGCAATTTTTTTCACTTTGCCCCCTGGTGTACAATAATTTTTTACGTTACCCCCCAAACTTTATTTCCGGCGGGATATTACTTCTAGATTCCATCGACGGGCAGTTGGGGGGCAAAGTGAAAGAATCTTATAATTTGGGGGGTAAAGTGCAAAAAAATCTTATAGTTTGGGGGCCAAATTAAAATAATATAAATATTAAAATTTTGTTTTAAAATTTTATATTTAAAAAAGATATATAATTTTTATCTTATACTCACACACACAAAGTTGTCAATACAATTCTAAATTAAAAAAAAAAACAAAAAAAAAACCATAAATCTCCAATTAATATTTATAATTTTCTAAATATAAATATTGTCAATACGTATTTTATATTATTAATTATTAAACACATGACTAAGTATTATGTCAATTATTATGATACGAAAAATAAAATTATCATTCGATATTATTATTTGTATAAAAAGTGTGATTAAATACTATATTAATCATGAGTACATTAATTATTATTATATAAGATTATAATTATCGAATGATTAATATAATTAAAATCTTATAATATCAAGATTTTAATTATATTAATCATTCAATAATTATAATCTTATATTATAATGTACTCATGATCAATATAGTATTTAATCACACTTTTTATACAAATAATAATATCAAATGATAATTTTATTTTTCGTATCATAATATTATAATGCATATACGAAATACACCTTTATTTTATTTTGTTCAATCATAATACATAATAATATATTATTATGTTACTTAGCCTAATAATTTACATAATACTTAGTCATGTGTTTTATATTTAATAATATAAAAAATGTATTCACAATATTTATATTTAGAAAATTATAAATATTAATTGGAAATTTATGTTTTTTTAAAAAAAATTGGAACTGTATTGACAACTTTGTGTGTGTGTGAATATAAGATAAAAGTTATATATCTTTTACAAATATAAAATTTTAAAACAAAATTTTAAATTTATATTATTTTAATTTGCCCCCCAAACTATAAGATTTTTTGCACTTTACTCCCCAAACTATAAGATTCTTTCACTTTGCCCCCCAACTATCCGTCGATGGAATCTAGAAGGAATATTCCGCCAGAAATAAAGTTTGAGGGGCAACGTCAAGAATTATTGTACATCAGGGGGCAAAGTGGAACCAAAAATACTTTAGGGGGCAAAGTGGAAAAAACTGCATACATTGTGGGGCAAAAAAAAATCCATTTAAAACAATCTTGATACCAAATTGATGTTTATAATAATTTGAACTACCTATTTTTATTTTATTTTACTAAAAAAATAAAAAATAGTAGAACCGGTTTTTACCAGTTCACTAGTTCACTATTTTTTACAAGGTCTTGTCGGATGGCACTAGGTCAATCTTTTATCGAGTCTTGCCGGATGGCACTGGGTAAGGTCATTAGCAAACCGAACCAAGTAAAAACTGAACGGGGCTCGAGACCGGTTCCAAATTAACCCGATCGGGCGGGCCTGTCCAATTCTTTGACCAGCCGAGTCATACGCCACGATCTTGTCTTCCAGAACAAGGTCCGCAAAGAACACGAAAAATCGAAACAAATTTTAAACAAAAACTCTATAGTCTAGTGAATAATTAAAATAAAGGAATAGTAACAAAAGAACCCAACTAACTTCTAAAATAACAAGAACTCCCTCAGCCTAGAAAAGTTTTACCTAAGTCAACCGAAGCTGGAAAAGTCAATAGTGCCCTTGAGAAGATACACACACACACACATATCATACCTCCCAAAATTGTAATTCCCTGACTCTGAATTTTATGAATGCCAATGCACCACACTGCAACACCGCCCCACAAGCAAACATAGCACATTACAAATTTGTTTAATTATATCTAGCAAACATTGCCCATCGCCAAAATTTAGTCTAAATACAAAAAACTCCAGCTATCTTTCAAAATTACAAATAACCCCTCCATGGGATTACAAACACCCCATGCCCATGGGGCAATTCACATTTACTTAACAAATACCTCCTCTCTCCTGAGGGTGCAATTTGTAAAATAGAAACTAATGAAATTGAACTTAAAGGGTATTTTTGTAATTAACCATTTTGCAGTTTGAAGTATGCTTTCAGTACAGATACACGAAACAAATTAGCAAGTTCCCAAATGTAATGCATCAAGGCAACTGTTTCCTAGAAGACAGAAATTCAAAAAAAAAATGTCGACTTACAACTAAATTCTGCTGCAAAAGATAATCATGGGGCCTCAGTATCATCGATGCCCCACCGGTAAAGTTTAAACTAACCGACGGGAAAGTGTCCGAGACACTGGAGACCAAATCAACAAAAGCACACAATACGACGATGCAATCTTGCCGAGAAAAGATACACAAATATACAACCCAGTGAAAACAAATATACAATCCGATGAAAAACCTTGATGTTGTTAGATAACACTAGTTTCCCTTAGAAAGAAGAGGCCGCACAGATTGTGAAACACTTTGTGTAATCTGTAGAAAGAAAAAAAAATACAACAAAATGAAATGCATTAATCACTTATGAGCACTAATAAAAAAAAACATACATAATATTATTTTCCAGCAACTTACTGCAGCAACAAAAGGATCATAAGCCTCTTCTGCAAAGTACGCTAATGTTGTCCCTGAATCAATTATTGTGCCTCGGTTGTTTGATGTTGAGAAAACCGAAGGGTTAATGTTTAACGTTTGCCCGTTTATAACAATACTTTGTAGATTTACGTTGTAATGTGGCCTGAGAATTTGGAAACAGATCATATATCTAAAAAAAAGCAAATAAATATATTTCAATTATTTTCCGAATTTGTAATGTTTAAACTATTTGTTTTTCAAAATTTCAATTATTTTCCCACATGATAATATATTTCAAGTTATGTAAATATAGAAGCAACTCTTTCAATAAACATGAAGAGGAGAAAATTCAATCAGATTCCCACTTTTCAGAAAAGAAGCAAAGACAAGCTTTATAGTTATCGGGCAGGGAAAAAAAAGACACATACTGTGATGGAACGAGGGGGGTGTATACTAAATTCGGCTCCACTATCTGACCAAGCACCAATATACCACCACCACCATCTTCTCCTTTCAGACAATGAGAAAATGCATTTGCGGTGATCCCTTGAGAAGAAAGCTGTGAAGTATAGCCTGTATAAAACACGAGATTCACCAGTCTATTAGTGCTTGTGAATTAATATAACCTTCCAATACATAAACTAATCAATAAGCCTTTCAAAGAGAGAGTAAATTTAAAAACTGAGATCACAAAATCATAAAGAATTTGATATAACGTCTGGAAATATAAGATAATCCTGTATTCTTTCATCTCAACCATCGTATTTAAATAGATTGGATCAAACTTAATGTGCTTTTGTATTAATGAAGCCAAGATTTTTAACTTTCTAAGTTAATTTCAACAAAGGACCAAAGAATTCATATTAAAAAAAAGGAAAAAGAAGATTCTTCTTCCAGATCGAGGCGCTTCTTCTTCCGGATCGATCGAAGTTTATAGGAGGCGCTTCTTCCGGACTTCTTCTTAATGGTTTGCAAATCTCGATCCGAAAGAAGAAGTGCCGCTTGCAAATGTCGTCGATCCGAAAGAAGCTCGTGGAGAGAGAGCAAAGAGATAATTGCGTCCAGCTCAGTCTTATAAATAAATAGATGAAAGATTTAGGGATTTAAAAAAAAAAGTATTTTACAGTTTTGCCTATTGTATATAGGGATGGCAATAAACTCGGTTAAAACGGGGACCCGCCCGCCCCCTCTTCGACGGGGATGGAGATTACTCGCTTTAAGCGTGGACTTTGAATATTGGTGGGGAGTTCCCCATATTCATACTCGAATCAATATTACCACACATCCAATTGAAACAAAACATGTTTGATGATCTAATATTCACCTAATAGTGTCGACTATCACTCAAGCTGAAAATTAGACCGTAGAGAAATTGCGGTGGCTCTTAAATTATGGCAACTTGATTTTTTCTTTGTCATACCAAAAATATGTTAAACAATGTTCCCATTTGAAGGAAGGATCGTCAAGGTCCCTATAATATAATATAATTAAATTTTTATAATATTATTATCATAAATAACTTAATATTAATACTATAAAATTAAATAAACATATTTTATATGTATAATTGAATTGCCAAATTAATATGAAATTTTGAATTAGTGTTGACATTAATGTTCATAATAACATACCATCGTTAGGAAGGTTTCTCTTTTTGGTCTTTCTTCTTCGTGACGGTATGGGAATTGGTTAAGCACTCTCCAAACCTATTAGACGGGTTGTTGTCGTTATTCTATTAGATGAATAAGATGCGCAAGCATTTTCACCAATCAAACTCAACTGGGATTGAGGAACTATAATCTTTTGCGACTTGTAGTGTGAATAAATTTATAATTAATAATTTATTCAAAATCTAAAATTACGGTAGTAACTCATGTACGAAAAATATTAACAATAACTAAGCTTAGTAAAAAAATCAACTATTTATAATTTTAAAACCAATATGCTATATATTTAAAATAAAATTTGATTTAGTTTAAAATAGAAATTAGTTATGACATGAAAATATTAATATATATCAAATAAGAATAATAACACAATAAAAATAGCAGTAATATTAATATCATATATACCACTTACAATTCAGTTATCCAGCAAATCCATTCAAAGTCGATCTCATTTAACATGAATTTATTATGATAAAAAAAATTCAGAATCATTTAAAACAATCTTGACACCAAGTTGATGTTTAGAATAATTTGAATTACTAATTTTTATTTTATTTTATTTTATTTTGGAAGGAGACGAGACCCTAGAGCCCTCACGGTAATTCTATGCGAGTTAAATTGGGTTTTATTAGCTTACCATTTCATCTTCGAAGAACGTGCAATTCGGAGTTCGTGACAAACTCCTAGATTCGTAATATAGAAGATCTTCTCTCCGGAATCGGTTGAGTAGAGCGTTAATCTTTCGGCTCAATCGTCCATTCGTTTGAATTTAGTATTCTCTAAAACTCTATTTCAATTTCGTAGTTAATCCATTTGGTGAACATTATCTTGTTTGGACATTGGGTGTTGGAACAATTTAGTTCGTTTTGAACACTTGGTTGATTAAGATTTATTGATATTGTTTTAATTTTCAGAGTTTGTGTTGGTTAAATTGGTTGTTCGATATTCTTGCATTTCTATAGTTGTTAGATAGGTAATTATTTAATTTAGAAGTATGATTCGTTAAATGCTTTCCAGGTGTTTGATGATATGTTTGATTGATAAATTTTAGTTGAGTGCTTTGATAAGTAGTTGAATAGCTTTTAAATTCGTTTTTATATCCGTTGTTGAGTTTTAATTATGTTCTTGCATAGAGATTGATACTTTCTTTGTAAGATTAGATTTAAATTGTAGATTGTTTTAAATAATCAAAGAAAAACCCTTTTGTTCACGTGTTTATAATTAGAACTTGTGAAGTTTGATATAACAAATATCGTCGACTCCGTACTTCCACTCCTTGAGATTTCGACTCGGTTTGACTTGCCAGTCTACAGGGACCCCGTCCTCTTGCAGGCGAAATTGCTTTCAAAACTTAAAACTTTTTTAAAGTAGACGCGCATTATTTAACTAAAATCTATTTTGAAAGAGCAATTAGTTCGACTCAGTGGGTGACAAATGGGGGCGATGGGATGGAGATTCGAGCCTTTTGATTTCAAGCCGTGAATTTGGAGACAAACGGGGGTGATGGTGTCAACGACAAAGATGGTGGAGGTGGTGACCAGAAAATTGGGTTGTGGTGGCGATTGGGGGTGAAATCGGCAATCGGGTTTTTGGCTCGAGTTTTGGTGACGGAGATTCTGGCGATGAGCGGGCGACTTGGTGCCTGGTTTCTCTCTGGCTCGATACTACTTTTGCATAAAACAACATCCTTTTCATGATAGTTTTTAACACAAAACAAACATTTCTTGATTATGATTTTATGCACACCATTTCTTGCTCAAACCCCACATTTCTTGATTATGATTTTATGCACACCATTTCTTGCTCAAACCCCACAAAATTCGTAGACGAAACGACATTATTTCAGGCCAATGTGAAGTTCGGCGTGGCAAATACACAAGTTAGGCATCTAATCAGCAACAAGCCATTGAAATTTGTCAAAATTATCGAATTGCTAAAATTAAAAGATTGTGTCTGAGGTTACTAAAATTAAGATGTTGGGATAAAATTGCAAAAGTCGCGAAAGGTGGAGTGTCTTTTTGTAAATAACTCTTCATGTTTTTCCTACATTTTTAAAAAGCAATCGCAGTTGACACTGTTTTCAATTATTTTTACAACCAGATATGTTACTCCGATCCTGAGTTATCATTATAATGTACATTGCTATTCAATATTTTGTAAATTTACAATTAAACAAAAAGAAAAAGAAAAAGGCATAGGGCATGGGTCTGGGTTAACCCTTTGTCGGGTAGTTTTTTATGTAGGATTGTCCAACCTGAAATTAGACTCGATAAAAATAAAAAACAAAATTAAAATTGTATTATTTTTTTTGTTAGGTACCGAAAACAAAGGGTTCGACTTTGCACCCATGGTCACCTATTTGTTCTGCTTAGGTTCGGCTAAATGACTTCCACCAAGAAATAATTTTCTAGCACTACGTATGTATCAAATTCATAAGCAACATTTCTTGAAAAAAAGACTTTGCACCCAATGGTTTTCTAGTCATTATATTTGCAAAAAAAACCTTCCTAAGAATCAGAAAAAAAATAAACTTCATAAGAAATTGCAGAAAAAAACCTTCCTAAGAATCAGAAAAAAAATTAAACTTCATAAGAATCAGCAGCATTCTAGTTGCCCTATTGAAAAATAGAGTTACATAATTATTTCCATTTGGGTGCGGATCAATGGGCTGGATTTCGTGATTTCGTGAGAGGCTCACGAGGGACCAAAATATTTTAGAACATTGTAATTAGTAGATGTGCCTAAAGAATGGTAAAATTCTTTAGAAGGGTAAATATGTTGGGGCATAGTGTGGAGAACTCTAAAACTTGAGAGTCTTACTAGGGACAAGAATAGGGAGTCGTTCTATATCCTTCCTTTTGAAGAGATGATGCTAGGAGAGAGAGTTTTTTTTTTTTACCATTCAACAACTTCCAATCAACCAAGTATTTTCAAGCTAATAAAGTGTATATCTTTTATGTTGTTCTTTGCTTGTGTCTGAGTTAGGTATAAAAAGGAATTAAGGCCGCACGAATCGTTAGTGACAGTCAGGGGGCGTAGCCAGCCCGATATAGTACTCTTAGACCAAATTAACTAACTCTAACCCAAATATAATTTTTTTTACTATTTCTAATATATTTTTTTTTTAATTTTTTTTTGTTTGTTTCGAAGGCCCAAAAAAAGGTTTGGGCTGTGCCTTGGGCTAGGGGAGCACCCCCTGGCTCCGCCCATAGTGACAGTTGAGATCGAAAAGGGTGCATGTTTGCCATTTCGTGGAGAGAAAGTAAAGAGGCTACCAGTCTTATAATAGACGATACATTTATCGAAAGGAAGCACAGACTCGAAAAATAGACGATACATTTATAATATAAATAATTTTTAATATATTTATTTTTTATAAATATTATATGTAATAATTTTTATTTGTAATTAATTATATAAACACAGGCTCATTCACACCAACTTATAAACTTTAATAACAAGGGAAAAATAATAATCAAAAAAATCAAAATAAAATAAAAAAATCAAAAAAATAAAATTAAAAAACATGTTGGGAACATGTCCGGAACATATACCCGTGTGTCCTTCTGTGTCCTAGTCATATTTGAGTCGTGTCTCCTGTCCAAAAAAAAAAATAGCACACACGTCGGGTGCATGTCCACGTATGTGGAGTGTACGATACACCTACAGGGTCGAAAATGAAGTATTCATTCATCATAGAAAAGAAGTATAAATTCAGCAATTATCGTGTGTATTATAACTTCTCGCGTCATCTACGAAACTACCGCAATATCTACAAATTTCTCGAAATTCTTCGGTCACTCAAAAATACTTTGGTAATTGGACACAATAAAAATAGCAGTAATATAAATATCATATATATCAAATACAATTCTGTTATCCAACACATCCATTCAAAGGCGATCTCATTTTGCATGAATTTAATATGATAACAAAAATTTAGGATCATTTAAAACAATCATGATACCAAGTTGATGTTTAGAATAATTTGAACTACCTATTTTTATTTTATTTTTTACTAAAACAATATTAGAAACGATTTTTACCAGTTCACTGTTTTACCATTTTTAACCGGGTCTTGCCGGGTGGCACTGGGTCAGGTCATTAGCCACCCGAACCAAGTAAAAAACTGGATAAGGTTCGAGACCGGTTCTCAATTAACCTGATCGGACCGTCCGGTCCAATTTTCAAAACACTGACATTGATTACTATCCAAACAATCAAGAGTCACAATATATAACTTGAGCATAATGCAACCACAACACAGTTAATAAATAACAAACTCTGAGGTTTCATGAACACACCCGTTATAATCATATAAAAAAGTGATTCTAATAGAACTCGTGTTGCAGTTGTTGTGTTTGTTTGTGTTACTTTATTTTTTTATTTTTTTTGGAATAAAATAGACAATATCATGAAACGTACTATTCCTATATGAATTGTGTGTACACTTGGATGAAGTTTTTTCCTAACAAATACACCGCCATAAGGCCATATCAAGATGAAACTAACCAAAAATAGAAAATTTAAAAATAAAATAAAATTATAAGACCTTCATCACAAGAATGGAAGAACACAAAAGAATGCTAAGTGCAACAGCAAAGGTAGGACAGTGCTTTGTATTAGCTTGCAAAGCTCGTATTTCGATGAGCTGTTATTGTCGAGTTGCCCAGCGTTGAAAAACTCGGTTTTACCCGTGCTGGTGGTTGTTGAGACATTTACAGACAATGAACCTATAATAAGACGAACATTTGTATCAATGACTCCGAGTAATTAATAAACATGCACACTGATTTAGAGTAATAAATAAAGCATTCATCATTGTATTTGGATTCTGATAAATTATACACAATCAGAAGCAGGAATTTGAAAACACTAAAACAACACTTCTTTGTTTCAGCTAAAATCAGACCCATCACTTTTAAGAAAAATGGAACATATGCTATATGTCTAAGGTAAACTGGTGGTAATGAAACTTACAGTCATAATTTGCCCATCCAATTCTTTGACCAGCCAAGTCATACACCACGATCTTATCTTTCAGAACAAGGTCTGCAAAGAACACGAAAAATCAAAACAAATTTTAAACAAAAACTCTATAGTCTAGTGAATAATTAAAATAAAGGAATAGTAACAAAAGAACCCAACTAACTTCTAAAATTACAAGAACTCCCCTCAGCCTAGAGAAGTTTTACTTAAAGTCATCCAAAGCTGGAAAAGTCAATAGTGCCCTTAAGAAGATACACACACACACACACATCATACCTCCCAAAATTGTAATTCCCTGACTCTGAATTTTCTGAATGCCAATGCACCACACTGCAGCACCACCCTACACAAGCAAACATAGCGCGTTACAAATTTGTTTAACTATATCAAACATTGCCCATCACCAAAATTTAGTCTAAATACAAGAAACTCCAGCTATCTTTCAGAATTACAAATAACCCCTCCATGGGATTACAAACACCCCATGCCCATGGGGCAATTCACATTTACTTAACAAATACCTCCTCCCTCCTGAAGATGCAATTTGTATAATAGAAACTAATGAAATTGAACCTAAAGCGTATTTTTGTAATTAACCATTTCGCAGTTTGAAGTATGCTTTCAGTACAGATACACGAAACAAATTAGCAAGTTCCCAAAATGTAATGCATCAAGGCAACTGTTTCCGAGACGACAGAAATTCCAAAAAAAAATGTCGACTTACAACTGAATTCTGCTGCAAAAGATAATCCTGGGGCCTCAGTATCATCGATGCCCCACCGGCAAAGTTTAAACTCACCGGTGGGAAAATGTCCGAGACACTGGAGACCAAATCAACGAAAGCACACAATAAGACGATGCAATCTTGCCGAGAAAAGATACGCAAACAAGAATTATACAAATATACAGTCCGATGAAAAACCTTGATGTTGTTAGATAACACTGGTTTCCCTTAGAAAGAAGAGGGCGCACAGATTGTGAAACACTTTGTGTAATCTGTAGAAAGGAAAAAAAAAAAAAGAAATACAACAAAATGAAATGCATTAATCTCTGATGAGCACTAATAAAAATATATATATAATATTATTTTCCAGCAACTTACTGCAGCAACAAAAGGATCATAAGCCTCTTCTGCAAAGTACGCTAATGTTGTTCCTGAATCAATTATTGTGCCTCGGTTGTTTGATGTTGAAAAAACCGATGGGTTAATGTTTAACGTTTGCCCGTTTACAGCAATACTTTGTAGATTTACGTTGTAATGTGGCCTGAGAATTTGGAAACAGATCATATATCCAAAAAAAAAAAAGCAAATAAATATATTTCAATTATTTTCAGAATTTGTAATGTTTAAACTATTTGTTTTTCAGAATTTCAATTATTTTCCCACATGATAATATATTTCAAGTTATGTAAATATAGAAGCAACTCTTTCAATAAACATGAAGAGGAGAAAATTCAATCAGATATCCACTTTCAGAGAAGAAGCAAAGACAAGCATTATAGTTATCGGGCAGGAAAAAAAAAAAGACACATACTGTGATGGAACGAGCGGGGTGTATACTAAATTCGGCTCCACTATCTGACCAAGCACCAATATACCACCACCACCATCTTCTCCTTTCAGACAATGAGAAAATGCATTTGGGGTGATCCCTTGTGAAGAAAGCTGTGAAATCACAGATAATCCTTGCTGTCCAAAGCCGAATATACCATCAACTGCCCTATCTGGCTTCGTAAGATCCCCAGACTGTGATGTGCTACAGCTGTATCAAAACATGAGATGAAAACACAGCTAGTCAACCAAAGGATCAAAAACATATATGGTTAATTGCAGAAGTACCCTTGAGGTTTGACCTAATTACAAAAAACACCCAAGTTTTTTTTCCCGTGTCTTATGATTACACATTTCAAAGCCAAAAAAAATAATAATCAAACCCCCCTTCACATGGGTATGTTTTGTAATTTTGAAAGTTAGCTTGGCTTTTTTGTAATTAGGTAAAATTACAGGGGTACTTTTTGTAGTTATCCCAAACATAGATGAAGCAATAATGTTAAGGGTAGTAAATTTGGGTTGCTTCTCACCCGAAAACGACAGGTGCCGATGAAGTATTAGAAGTCATCGAATTCCCGACTATCGACTCGAAAAAAATCGAGTCGTACACGTAAAATCCCGATGTGCCACTGCCGTCACCGTACTGAAACGTGTAACCGCACTGATTCTGATCCGAACAGCCAGAATCGGAAGATTGAGTTCCCAACGCGCAACGTTGATCAGAACACGAGATTAGGGAAGCTGTCGATGAGCTGGAAGGATCGAAAAACTCGAGGTCTATCTGTTAAAATAGCAAAAAAAAAATTTAAATAAAATTATAGGCTTCCTAAATAATTTCTGCAAATAAAAAAATTTTAAAAAAAATTGAAAATGGGATATTTGCAAAAGGTGATGGTTGGATATACTTGGAGTCCACTGGATGTGGGGCAACCCGTACAGGCATTGCAGCTAACCCATAGCACATCACTTCCTGTATCTATCTGTACATAGAATTCTTTTGGTGGAGTCCCTAATTTAACTCTTGTGAAGTATAGCCTGTATAAAACACGAGATTCACCAGTCTATTAGTGCTTGTGAATTAATGTAATCCTCCGGTACATAAACTAATCGATATGCCTTTCAAAGAGAGAATAAATTAAAAAAGAAAAGATGAGATTACAAAATCATAAAGAATTTGATATAAGGGCTGGAAATTCAAGATATTCTTGTATTATTTCATCTCAAATGGTGGACTAATCCAGAATATATTCCTTAAGCAAAAGTTGATTACACAACCATCATCTTCAAATAGATTAGAATCAAATTTAATGTGCTGTTGTATTAACGAAGCCAAGATTTTTGACTTTTTCAACAAAGGACCAAAGAATTCATATTATAAAAAAAAGAACAACAAGAAGAGAAAACCATCAGAAAATCTTATAATTTAGTCAATTATCCGTTTGGGAAAAGAAAAAGGAAAGGAAATAATTTGTCAAGCACACGTACAATCAACCATCATAATCAAATTGATTGGAATTAAAAGTTCAAATGTGCTTTTGTATTAATGAAGCCATTTTTTTTTTTACTTTCTAAGTTAATTCGGAGAATAGACCAAAAACTCATTAAATTAGAAAAACCCATCAAAAATAACACATTTAAGCCAATTATCTGAAACTTTTTACAAAATACACGAACAATCACCACAACAAAAACCCGCTCACATCCACATTACATATACATAATATGCGCACACAATTTTTTCCCTCTAATTAATTTAGAAAAAAAGAATGAGAAAAAAATAGATATATACCCAACAAGAAAAGGATCATATGTGCCTTGAACTGGGAAATCAACAACCCCTAAAGCCTGCTGCTGCAAAAATCTACCGTGTCTAACTCGGTCACGGTCCTTGAGTTGACTCACCCCCAACCCATCGTGACTCGCCCTTTCCAGACTCAGCACCAATCTCTTGTTCTCCTCCTCACCGACAGCCGCCACCTCCACCGTGAGAATCAGCACCGCCGCCACCAGAATCCTCGCCGGCGGCATTTTCATTCGAAACCAAAAACCTACACTTTTCCTTGTCCTTTATTTCTTTCTTTATTGGCTTTCCTTATAATCTAAGCAAAACAACGGCTATATGGCAGATATATGTATCTTATGTGCAAGTATCTGTACGTATATATAATATATGTATATATATTTGTCTGCGTATTGTGTGTATATATATGTTTGTGTGCGCGTGAATTTTGAGGGAAAGAGAGAGAGAGAATGCGCGAGAAACAACAGCAGATAACTGAATTTTAATTTAAAATAAAACGTTTACACTAAACAAAAAAAGTGAGCGTCTTTTCTTTTCTTTTCCCTTCTCTTTTTATTTTTAATTTTTAAGAAAAAAATTCTGGAGTGACCTAATAGAATAGAATATGATGAATTATGCGGATAAAATGTTTCAAATTTCGGATGTTAAGAGCATCTCGAATGCAACAATGTTGAAAGTAAAAAAATTAATATATGGTATAAAATTAATTATGTAGTACATTAAATGATTATGTGGCGCATTAAATGCTTGACATTAATTATGTAGTACATTAAAATGATTATGTGGCGCATTAAATACTTGACATTATCAAGAGCATGTTAAATTCTAGATATTGCTCTTGACAATATCTACATTTAATTTTAAATATATCATCCAATCATGTTATTTCTCTCTCTTTATTTTTTCTAAAAATAAATAAAATAAATTATCACATATATAACATTAAAGATATCGTCCAATCATGTTATTTCTCTCTCTTTATTTTTTCTAAAAATAAATAAAATAAATTATCACATATATAACATTAACATTGATACATTGGGGAATTTTTTTTAATAAAATAAGATTATTACATTGGAGATACTCTGATCAATATGTCACACAAAACTCAATTATTTAAAGTAAATTACTGACATGACATGATTTTCATACTATTACGATAAATAAATATATTTTTTTGTCTTTTACATTGATTCACTGTTGAATTTATTTACTTTTTTTTCGGTTAATGTATCTACTTGCTTTGTTATCAATTTGCGTGTCATATGTTTCAATTAATATTTCCGTTCTCAAATTAGGGTTTATTAAATAAATAATATTTTTTTAATTTAAAATTATCAAAATAATATACTTTTAAAAAAAATTGCGATTTTGGATCGGACGCCTTTCCCAAGGGCGTCCCGGGTATGTTTGCTCCAAAAATCTTTTTTAGGGCTCA
>BMAC01000318.1:1060644-1103645 GCA_014905375.1 Phtheirospermum japonicum | reverse complement strand
AAGTACCGTCTAGAATGTGGGCGGGACGTCATTGGAAAATGCGTCCCAACCCAAAAACGCAGTTTTTTTTAAATATTATTTTGATAATTTTAAATTAAAAAAATATTATTTATTTAATAAACCCCTCAAATTACACTATCTCTTCCCACTAAAATAATTCAATATTCTGCAAATACAGTACAGTTATTTCAATATTATATTTCTTTTTTTACACAAATATAGTTCAATTATCATATTTAACACGTCATTAGTTTTATAATTCCATGTACCCTTAATTAATATTTTTGAAATACCAATTTTATTCATGGTAAATTAAAATTTAATGATTACAATGCAAAATTTTATTATTACAATTACAAATATACTAATTCCAACATTGATTTATATAAGTATTAATTGACATTAATAAATTCAAGAAGGGTATAAATGAACTATTTAAATTAATGATTTAAATATATAAACTAGTCATTTATTAATTTGTGTGAAATCAATGATAAATATACTAATTCTATAAATAGAAAATATTATTTAAATTAATGACTTAATTATATAAACTATTCATTTCTTAATCCGTGTGAAATCAATCGCAGGACTAACATATTGGGACGAAGGGAGTAACATATTTTTGCTCCCATAATGATTAAGAAAAATTAGTTAGTATATTTAAAAAGTTATATTTTACTTATATTTTTTCAATTATACCATTACTTTTAAAATTAATAATTCATTAATTTTTTATATAGAGTGGGGACACATAAATAAATGTATAAAACAAATACACAAAAATGTAATATAATTTAACAAGAAAAAATATGTTATAATTAAAGGACTGTGAATTATTAAATTCATTAGTAATATATAAATGCATATTCAGCTGTTGGAGTAAGTACAATATGAACTCATCATTTTTGTAATGATACATACATTAGAAAGTATGTGTAGATTTATTATTTTTACAAAATAATTAACTTTTGGGTGCATGTTATAATTAATTATTATCATTTACGAAGATCTACCAACTATTTTTAGAAAACTAGGTTTCTCTTAAAAAAAAATACTTTCGTTACAAACAAGCCATCGTCCCCGTCGAGTTATTTGACACATAATTTTCACCAAACCATAAATTGGCTACAAACTAACAATCAAATAAATATTCAAACAAATTGACAGCAAAGCCTAACAGTCAATTATTGCGATATATGAGAAGAACATAGATATAACAATGTTGACTCAAAATATAACGAGTAGTATTAAATATGTTTGGGCAACAACCGTCCAGCTTTAAACTTTGACTTAATGGGATTGAAATTTTGAGGTTTACTAGATAATAAAATCCAGAAACTGATGCTATTTGTGTCCAGACTTATCTGTACGTATGTATGTATGATTTTATTTGCAAGTCAAAAAAATAAAAATAGATTTTTAGAGTCACAATTTGGAAACCTAGGCCCATCATGTGTGACATTGTCTTTAAGCTTCACATCATAAAGACCAACATTGTCCCCAAAATAAACCACAACTCCATTAATAGTTTCATTAGAAATTAATTAATTAGACTAATTATGTTAAGATTTTGCATCATGCTAAATTTATACGATAATTCAAAATTGAGATGCAAGCGCCAGCCTCGCAAAAAACCTAATTATACTTATATTATAATTAGTAGAATCCACTTAACAATGAAAATTATTAAGTCAATGAAGATTGTTGAATTCTTTATACTCACATAAAAACCAATCTTTACTTTCTCTTAAACTTGGTGGCCTGTCCCCAAATTTGGTGAAAGTTGGCCCATTATTATATTAATAGAAAGAAGTATAAGATAAATTCAAATAATTTGTGTTTATATGATTCACAACTTTTTTATGTGTAGACCCCTTTTGAGATGCTAAAGCCTAAAGCAAAACCCCAGGACAGGAGGAACCTTCTTGATACCATTCTTTAATAAGAGTTTTTGAACCACACTATTCTTACTATACTCGCTACTAACTTTAGTTTTATTGCAATTTCACATGCACGCTTTATCAATGATTTCAAGTCTTACACTTTGCCCCTAAGAAATGGACTCAAGTCAAAGTGGGTTCCCCTTTTGCACCAGTTTTACCAAAATACCCTCCATGCTGATAAAATCCGTACTGCAATAAGCGTTAAATACCAAGACACAAAATTGTTTTTTAAATTGAATGGATGAGTACAAAAGTTGCATTTGGGTTTAATGACTACATTTAATGAATATAATGACTTTTTGAAACATATGAGTTTATGAGATTACCTTAAGAAATTCAATGAGTTTTTTATTATCAGCTTAAAAATACGAAATTGATGCTATGTACAAGTATAGTTTAAGAGCAATTGTCTGAGAGTGTTTTTGTGTGTGTTTTTCCCAATTTTGTTTTGGATGTTAAAGTGCTTTTGCTTTCTAAAATGGAGGCATTGGCTTTGACCCAAAAGTAGGTGACCAATTGCGCAGTGGGTAAAGTCGTTAGAAACCTTAGCCAGGTTGTTTTTACACTGCTATTTCAAAATCTTGGTCTTGAAAATTAATAAGTGTGTGAACATGGAGATTTTAACATGTAATTTAATTTGATCGTATGAAGTTTATTTCACTCTATATAGTAGGAAAACTTTGGAGTTTATAATTTGATCGTATGAAGTTAAAAAAAATGATATATTTTGATTTTCTTTTAGATTTCAAAGTTTTATAATATTATATTCTTTTTATATTTATCTTTTGATAAATATTTTCTAATACATATGTGTTAATATATATATATATATATATGCTTAGTTTAACACCCGCATATTATGCGGGATTTGAAAAAAAAATAACGCTGATTAAAAATACTAATATAATAATATTAAAAATGGTACGTACCATTTTCAATATTATTATTTTAGTATACACACAAATCGTAACATTCTTCACAATAAACGATTTTTACACATAAATCGAAGTATTATTTGTTCTAATTACAATAAGACTAGTTTTCATGATAAATAATTTTTAATTATTTTTACCCGGGGGTCACGAAATTAGTTGTAAGATATAGCAAAATACTATATACTTGAAAGGAAACCCGTAGAAAATTATACAATACACGCGTGTCGCATGTGAATATGTGATATACAAAATTAAAATTTATAAGGTACTGATACCTAACTTGTAGTATATGTAATATTATTTTATTATTATTTCTTGTTTCTTTTTTTTTTTTTCCTGCGTAAAACATTAATACGTTCATATAGATATATAATGTGATTATCAATGCATGTTATTGGAATTAGATAAGAAGAGTTAGAATATATTTAATATTTATTTTTCTAGATGTAATAATTTATTATTCTTAGTTTTTTTTTTTTTGTTGTTGTTGTTGTTGTTCTCTCTTTTTTTTTAAGCGTAACAATAGTTTTTCATATAAATATTTAATGTTATTCTCAATGCATTATATTAAGATTAGATATCCAAATTTAAATTTATATATAATATTTATTTACTTTTTGTTATATTTTATATAACTCGTATTTTTCTTAAATATAATATGTAAAATTACAAAAATAAAATTATTTCAACTTATATAGATTTTTTCTAAATAAATATGAATTATTTATTTTTTTATATTAGTATAATAAAAGTAAGATATTGAATTAGGCAAAATATGATAAATAAAATATTGAATTAGGTAGTATATAGTAAAAGGAAAATATTAAATTAGAAAAAATATAATAATAGAAAAATATTAAATTAGGTAAAAATATATAAAATGAAAATATTAAATTAGTTAGGTATTAGGTTCGGTGACACCAAAGCACCAAAATCTTTTCCAAAGCTAACAAAGGATGAGAAGCAGACAAATAAAATAGGAGGATTTTATATTAATACATAAGGTATATATAATTAAAGATTATTCATCAATAGGTTCTTTGGAGTGTATTGATCAATTTGCTTTTATAGTAGGCAAAATTGTTTCCCCCTAAAACTTAATTAATGTCTTAAAAAGTACACTATCAAGTAGGTTTGAGCATAGAAATTGGAAATAATTGAACCATATCGAAAGTTGAACCGTATCGATATTGAAAATCTTTTGTTTTGTTGATCGTTGAACAATTTTCGAGTCGTGTTGTTTCAAAATTATTTTATGGAATAAATTTGAAAATGTTTTAATTCCTCTAAAAATTTTGTATCGAACGGAAAACTAATATGAGATTGTATTAAATTAACTATAATCTAATCATATTTGATAATTAATAACTAAAATATTAATTTTATTAGTGTTGTATAATTAATCATCAATTAACAAGTTAAAGTTAAAACTTACAATTTGTAATTTTAATTTATGTTTAGAGTTTAGTCATAAAATCGAGATTATTCGAAAATCAAACTTAGCTAAATTAAAAAATAATAGCTGACTTCGACTCTTTTACGAATCAAACCATACGAAAATATTATGATACCGTCCTAACCAAATGGATCCATATTTACCACTACTGTCAAGATGAGGTGTTTGTAAGAAAATACAATCAAAGAGTATTTGTATAATTGAAAAGATAATTGAGCTTGCTGTAATTAGACTAAAATCTCATGAGTTGCTTTTTATAGTTATTCTCACCCATATCGGCATTACTCTTGTATCGATCTGTGTTATGCAGTCCGACGCAACACCCTCCATGCTTAATATATTCAACATTTTCAACCTAGTAAGTCGGGTTATTTATTTATTTGTTTATTTTAGGTAAGGTAGGTAGTTAATCAAGTTATTAATGAGTCATAGTATTATCTTATAATAGAGTACACCTAGCAGTTTCATAAGAAAATAACACGTATACTACAACCATAATCAATCTAAAACCTACATAATTACAAATGACTGAACGTCTCATATGGAGATTTACGCCGAGAGACAATTTGATTCTAGAAATCTCATTAAATTAAATTAAATATGGAGACGAATCTAATTTCAGGTTTACTATAACTTTCAGTCAACTACAAAATCGGTTTATCACTCTCCGGAGCTTCTATGCGCTCTTAAAAATAAAATATAGTATGGGATGTTGAGTTTGCCGTTTAGCACTAATAATTATTTAAATGAACACACGAGTCATATGCAATGACTTGAGTATATGAAGTTGTGTTAGAATTCAATTTCCTTGACTTTCATTCTCATTGGCCGCCACGGTTTATATATAACTTAATGATATACTACAGGCCTAAGCATATATTTGGGCCATTATGCACACTAATCAAATAATTAGGCTTAACACCTCCTCTTAAGTTAGAGCATGCAAATCAAAAATGCCCCAACTTGGTAAGTAAATACCAAAATTGTCGTTTGCCTAGAGCTTTCGTAAAGATATCTACAAGTTGCTCATCCGTTTTCACATGTGATGTATGAATAATACTATCCTGAATCGCATCACGTACATAATGGTAATCAACCTCAATATGTTTTATACACTCGTGGAAGACCGGATTTTGAGCAATGTGTAACGCCGATTAACTATCACAAAATAGATCCATCGCATGTGGGTGTGCCACCCCCAAATTGTGAAGCAAGGCCTTTAGCCATTTCAACTCCGAACTGACCGCTGTCATGGACCGATACTCTGTCTCTGTGGAAGAACGAGACACAGTGTGTTGCTTTTTGGTCTTCCAAGATATGGGAGAACCACCAAGAAATACCAACCAGCCTGTAATCGATCATCTCGTCAAAAGGCAACTATCCCAATCCGAATCACACCAACCTGTTAATTGTAGATCACAATCGGCTCGTAAAAGAATCCCTTGTCCCGGACAACCTTTCAAGTATCTTACCGTACGAAGGGACGCGTTCAAGTGCGCGAGGTTCTTGCATAAATTGTGCCAAAATATGTACAACATAAGCCAAATCGGGATGTGTGAAGGACAAATAAATCAGACGACCCACAAGCCTTCTATACATTCCCGGATCATCTATAAGAGCACTATTTTATTGAGCTAAATTACAATTTTGCTCAATTGGAAACCTGGCCGGTCGTGCCCCTAATAAGCCTGCTTTTGCAATAATATCAAGAGCATATTTCCGCTGACACAACAAAATGCCTTCGGGACTCCTTGCAACCTCAATACCAAGAAAATACTTCAAGATACCCAAATCTTTCATACGAAAATACTTGCTCAAATATTTTTTAAAATCAGAAATTGCACAAGAATCATTTACAGAAATTATTAAAGTCATCCACATAGACCAAAATACTAAGGTGAACGTGACCTCGAGTCATAGTAAAGAGAGAGTAATCCGAGTATGACTGAGAGAAACCGTACCGTTTAAGAGAGCCAGCCAGTTTTGCAAACCAGCAACGGGGTGCTTGTCGCAGACCATATAATAATTTCTTTAGACGACACACCATACCAGGTCTAGTACCATGAAAACCGGGAGGGGGTTTCATATATACCTCTTCATTAAGGTCACCATGAAGAAATGCGTTATGTACATCCATTTGGTACAATTCCCAATTTTTTGCAGTGGCCACAACTAAGAAAGCACGAACCATTACCATTTAAACAACGGGAGCAAATGTCTCATTATAATTAATGCCTTCAACTTGATGATTAACCAATATTACAAGACGAGCCTTCAAACGCTCAACTGTGCCATCCGAGTTATGTTTAATTTTGTAGACCCATTTGCACCCGAGAGCCTTCTTTCCTGGAGGTAACTCTTCCATTATCCAAGTGCCATTATATTCTAAGGCAAAATTTCTTTTTGTATCGCCTCTCTCCAACTCGGATCCGTAATTGCTTCTTTGAATTTACGGGGTTCAATTCCTGCAATTACAGCTGCAAGAAATATACGGTGTCGCATTGAAAATTTATCACAATTCACAAAATGTGCTATGGGATAGGGAGTACCTGAGGAGCTTGGAGTAGATGAACTACGGGAAGGACTCGATGCTTGAACAATATGTGCAATGTAATCTCGATGCCAACCCAGTGGATGACGCTCTCGTGGACCACGCACAAGCTCAAGAGGCTGACTGGCAGTGGTAGAGGCAGTAGCAGAAGAGCTGCCAGCAGCAGCTGCACCTTGGTTGGCAGCGCCCTCCGTAATTTGGGCGCGGCCAGGGACTTCCGCCACAAGGGGGTTGCGGAGGGAACTGACTTCGTGTGAAGGAGCATCCCTTGGCGAGTCCAAAACAACATATGCATTGTGTGTAGCATTCGCATCCTCGCTCATATCCAAAACCATTTCCAAATCATCGAAAAATTCATGATCAATCTCCACATTATTTTCATGTACCTCAGTGGCTGCCACATTATGTTCGGATCCCTCAGTTGAATTTTTAACACTAGCAAACGAGAATTCATTCTCATGGAATTGCACATCACGCGACACAAAAAACTCACCCGTCTCAAGATCATATAATTTCCACCCCTTCTTTCCATGAGAATAGCCTATAAAAACACACTTCCTACTACTAGAAGCAAATTTATCACCTTTTGATCTTTGATTATGAGCAAAACAAAGGGAGCCAAAAACCTTTAATTCATCAAAATTTGGTACTTTACCAAATAAAATTTCATAAGGAGTCTTGTTTTGAAGCAAACGAGATGGTGTACGATTAATCAAACAAATCGCCCCAAGAACACACTCACCCCAAAAAACCGATAGGCAAGTTCCCTTGAAACATCAGAGTACGACCCACATTCAAGATATGTTGATGCTTTCGCTCAACCCGACCATTTTGTTGAGGTGTCCCAACACATGAGGTTTGAAATAAAATGACAAGTTCTTTAAAGTATGGAAGCATGCAATTAAATTCAGTACCATTATCACTGCTCACCAATTTAACTGACACCTCAAATTGTCGTTCAATCATAGCAAAGAAAAGAACGAAATGCGGAATAAACTTCAGTTTTTGAATTTAACAAATAAACCCAAACACCTCTTGAATAATCATCAACCAAAGTCAAAAAATAATGAGCACCACAAGTAGAAGGAGTTTTATACGCTCCCCATAGATCACAATGTATCAATTCAAAAATACTACTTGCATTGCTATCACTATTAGAAAAACTATCCCGAGATTGTTTTGCCTGGGGACAAACATCACAGGATGTATTTAATAATTTCCTACTATAATTATTACAAAACAGCAGGAACTAACTTGGCCACTTTATCCGGCGGATGCCCAAGTCTCCTGTGCCATAGCTCAAAATCAGACACCACGGGAAGTTGCACTGCACATACTGTAGGGATATGTCAAAAATATTAAAGCCCTTCCTTCCATTCACCGGCTCCAATCAGGCTCCCCGAATGTTGGTCATGTATAGCACATAAATTATCAGTGAATCGGACAAAATAACGTGAATTACCAATCATTTTAGACACCGATATTAAATTGCATTGTAATTTAGGAACAAATAAGACATGTTCCAGAGTTAAATTGTCGGCTAATATGACACGCCCCTCCTTCAATGCCACCGCTTGATCACCATTCGAAAGACCCACGGGACAAGGTTTAATCGAGCATACATCCACCAAGCAAGATTCATTGCCCTTCACATGATGAGAAGCGCCCGTATCAATAATCCATGATGAAGACAAAGACTCACCTAGCAAACGATCTTGTTAATGATGATTAACCATATTCAATAAAATCCAAACATCTTTGGGTTTGAGGTCAGCCAAAGACACATTATCTCCACTGTTAGATGCTGCCAGGGACTGGGTTATGGACCCACTCACTGCATTGGCACGAGCAGCACCTGCCTTGGTTGCATTGGCACGGTCAGAAGATGGGGCAACAGGTTTTGGGGAAGGACGTGAGGTACCAGCAACCCCTTTCCCGTTAGCTTTATTCAGTTCAAACCACCAATCAGGGTACCCATGAAGCTTGAAGCAACCGTCATTATCATGACCCATTTTCTGGCAATGAGAACAAATTAATTTGGACTTGTCTCAATGCTCCACACTCCCCTTCCAGCGTGATGGAGGAATAGCAAAGACATGTGCCTCCTTCGATTGCTCTTTCTCGGTCTTCCCTTTAGCAATCCCTCGGGATTCCTCCTCTTGAAGAAGGGCTTGATAAGCACGATTTAAATCAGCAATAAGTTGTTGAGACAGTGAATTTGTCATCACCGACCTATACAAGTCGTCATCGACACAATTACAAATTGGTGCAACAGCTCCTCATCCCTATCGAGTGCATACCTCCCTGTAATATCGCACGTACACTGACCACAAACGTAGCCATGGGGAGGCTTGAGTCGCGTGAGCTCATTAAATAMCCCCATTAATTTGGTATAGTACTCCTTGATAGACATGCCTTTCGTTTGTTTGCAATCCGTTATTTTCGACCTTAATTGCTGCCTCTTATGACCATTGGAGACACAAAACCTCTTCTCCAAATAATCCCATAGCTTTTTCACCTCTTCAAAATAGGGTATTGTCGTTGAAACCTTCGGGTRCATAGACCGTAAAATCCATGAAATAAACATTGAATTAATGGTTTCCCAATCAAGCAATTTCTTTTTCTCATTCYGCTTTATGATAGTTCCATCCACAAAGACGAATTTCCAACGAGATCGTAAAGACAAAGTGATTGCCCTAGACTACACTAGATAATTATAACTCTTCAAGATTATGTGAGTAATCAAATTATCGGGTTGATAACCCGCGCCTAGGTAGAATGGAGAAGATGGATCAATCTTCCCATCCCTAGCCATGATTGAATATTGAGTGGCAAAAGAAAAAAATCAGTGTTTAGATGGTCTAATACCATGTTAGAATTATATTTCCTTGCCTTTCATCCTCATTAGCCACGGTTTATATACAACTTAATGACAAACTATAGGGACTAAGCATACATTGGCCCATTAGGCACATTAGCTAAATAATTAGGCTTAACAAGTAGGGTGGTGGATGAGTTTGGAAATTGACAAAATGTAACCGATATTTGAATTGAAAAATATTCGAACCGTTAAACTCATATTTGAATCAAAAAAATATTCGAATCGATAATAGTTATTGACTTTCCCCATAAAAATTCCAGTATGTTCTTGATAGTTATTCAAATATCATATCGACAATCATAATGAAACAAAAATACAAAAATAAAACCCATTTTCTTATATAATATACTATCCTTGTCTTATTTATATTTTGATATTGAATTAACTAGTAACTATACATTCTTTGAGATTATTCAATATTGTATAAAACATAATATTATATTATTTCGAACTTCTTAATACTATAAGATGAATAATTGAATGATTATTTATAAATTAGATATTTTGAAGTCTCCGAACTTTGGAATGATTATGAAAATTTCTCAAGTACAATGCAAAAACTTCATACTCATCTAAGATTTTGCCCTAGTGCCAATGAAGGTAGAATATCTTGAAGTCTCCGAGCATATATGGCCCAATGCTCCAACCATGGGCGCCTCCTCGGTTTATCAGGCCCGCTCACTTTATACTTTGTTTACAAGGAAAAGGTACAAAAATATCCAATTTTTGGGGAGAATTTTTATTTTTACCTTTTCATTCTAAATATGATAAGATTTTACATTTTTTCCCAAAAATACCATCTTATTTAAAAATATTCTCGATTCCTATATTGTTTCCATCTTATTTTCAATTGGGTTATATATCCTAACAATCAAAAAAAATGAAATTTGTCAGAATATGTGTTTATTTATTATTTTTAATTGGTTCATATGCCCTAATAATTGAGAAAATGAACTCCTCTCAAAATATGTATTTCTATGTTGCTTCCAATTTATTTTCAATTGGTTTCTATACTTTGATAAATGGGAAAGTCAACTCTGTCAAACATGTATTTATATATTATTTTCAATTAGTTTCTACTAATAATTGGGGAAGTGAACCCTCTGAATATATGAATTATTTTTGTATATTGTTTTCAATTTATGTCCAATTTGTTTTTATACCCTAATAATTGAGACTGTCAAAACATGTGTTTATATATTATTTCCAATTTATTTCTATATCCTTATAAGTGGGAAAGTAAACCTTTCAAGTCGGTACACATGTGCCGCAACATTAACATATTCTTATGAGTTATAAATAACAAAATAAGGGTTATTTAATTAATCAAATGGTCATTAGTGTGAATGAACATCAAGAACACTAAACCAAATTACACATTCTATATTCAAGAAGCATTTTTGTAATACTAGTGTTTTACCCGTGCGATGCACGGTGATCGCATGAGTATTGGAATGTATTGTTTTTCTTCCTGAACAAAGTAGTGCAATAGAGCTAATAATATTATTTCATTACAAAGAGTCTCCGTAAACTACTATCTAAATCATAAATTATGAAAGACCTCTTTGTATACAACATTTTTTGTCCGTTTATTCTCCGATTCATCGTCCCCACAAATTAATATTTTTAAACCTCTCCGATTGGTGACTCGTGAAATGGCAACATATAGTTGACCATGGCTAAAAGCTGGATTCTTCAAGAATAGTCCAACATGAGATAAGGACTGCCCCTCGCATACGAAACCATAAGTGGGAACTGTCTCCTTTGAAACTTGAATGGTATCCTGAGATCAGATGGAGTAAGTGTCATTCGTGGAACCAACACCTTCTTCCCCTCATTAGATCCTGTTAGAATCTTACATTCGAGTACATGAGTGCTAATTTTGGTAACCAACAATCTCGTACCATTACATAAACCAATGGAATGGTCAATGTTTCTCATAAGCATGACAGGGGTCCCTACCTTCAAATGCAATTCATGATTAGGAACGCCAGAATATTTTATCCCATTTAAGAACTCCGGTGTATTCAAATTGTGCAAAAAATCAACGCTAGCTTCAGACTTGCATGTGCTGTCAGAACTTAAATATGTGTGACCCTCAGAAGAGTTCAAAGACATCATATATTCATTGATTGACTCAACAACATCAATGGTTGGTGCCAATAGCCTTATCTTTCAAGTATGTCGGATCATCTGTGGAATTTCTAAACATTGGAAAGGTACTGTCTACAATGGTTACGATTGGATCTCCAGATGATTGGAGTAAAATATCACTAGGAATATCAATAGTGGCACAACCATCATCTGCCCCTCCGATGGTTCCATCCCCAATGTTCGCGATCCATTCGGCAAATTGCACCAACTCTGCATACTCTTCGGTTCTGTCGAGACTCTGAAGTCGCATGTTCTTAGTCAATCTAATAACCTTACAATCCTTCCATATCTTTGCTGCATATATTGTCGCGTTCACAATATCTTGACGGCTACCCTTTGGCACAATAGGCAGAATTTGTCGAAAGTCTCCACCAAATACAATAGTCTTTCCTCCGAATGGCTTATCATTGTTTTGGGGGTTGATCACTTTCAAAATAGATCGAAATGTTTCATCCACAGCTTCAAAGCAATACTTGTTCATCATAGGAGCCTCATCCCAAATTATGAGTGAAGCACGAATGACCAGTTCTGCAAGTGGAGTCCCATTCTTGATATTACAGGTGCTCGATTCATTTGCATTTAATGGAATAACAAATCAAGAATGTGCAGTCCTTCCGGCGGGTAATAATAGAGATGTTATGCCGCTCGATGCCACGTTAAGCACAACTTCACCCTTAGACCTCAAACCTGCAGATAGGGCTCTCCACAAATACGTCTTGCCCGTACCACCGTATCCATATAAAAAAAAAACACCACCATCCTTGGAGTCGACGGCCTTGACAATTTTACCATATACATTTCTTTGTTCGGCGGTCATACTCGAAAGAAGATTATTGTGTTCTACGATCAAAGCACTACGATCATACCTCAACTCGTCAAGCAATAATCTGTTCTGGCTGGTCTCATTTCTGTTAACATCTGGAAATGGCATAGAATCAAAATCACGTAGACTCCTACCACGGCTCCGCAATAATTTTTCAATCTCTAATAAGGCTAAATTCTTGATTGTGGACTCACTTAGTTCCAAACCTTTTAAATAGGAATGAAAAATATTTAGTTATCAACAAATAATAAATTTCATGATAACATAAATTTTAAAATATAAATCTTAGTACCTGGATTTTGAAATAGTTTTCGTCGCTTATACAAAATATCATCTGATAAATGCACCCAACATCTTTCCCAAATATCCTCTGGCCGACTCAAAGAACCCGATGAAAATAAAGATGAGAACATGCCTCGAAGAGACTCGGCAGATGCCCATTGGCTTGCTTCAGTAATACCATCAATATATTCCCTATCATCCTCCAATAAACCACGAGAATAGCATGCTTCGCGGTATGAAGTGTGTTGAACACCATCAACTTTCTTGTAATCATTATGACATGTTGCACCACGCACTATATTGAGAAGACACCTCAAGTAGTATGAATCACCACTACCAGGTGGGACATAATAAATTTGGCCTATCTTAAATCCCTTCTTTCTTGTGGTCCACTTCTTGCTTTTTGAATTCCAAACAAATTTGGTCGGAGCTTCGACATAAGTTAATTCTCTAGCTTCAGGATAAATCTTATTCGCTTCCATCCATGACAGAAACATGCTCTCATTAACAGTGCATTTTTTCAAAACAACATCTATACATTCTGAATCGTTAAATATAACACTTTGCTCATTCTCGAGATGAAAGCTAAGTCGTTCAACTGGAGGGTACTTATACTGCATTTCAAAGCCCAARAACCTCCATGCCGCCTCACAAGATGAAATATATCTACAATCGTAGTACATGCTAACTTCATCAACAAGTTTTCAGACTCATCATCGCCGGTGCTTTGATAAAATGATGCAGTCACACGATCATGTCCTTTATTAACATACTTGAATAAATATTTGATCGATCTTGACTGATTACACCATTCAACATTAAGGTGAGCACCATACTTTAATAATAATAACCGATTATGCGGCACCACATACCTATTATCCAAAGGGYCCCCATTTTTCTCAARACTTCTACCATCATCCCTTCGTTTATATTTAGGATAACCTTCTTCATCAATAGATGTTGTCTCAACAAATTGTTTGGGGAAATGCTTCGTGCATTGACCTTCGACCATGCAAGGGGAATTAGACCTTGCAACACCACACGGACCATGAATCATGTGGTCTTTCACCGCAGCATAATAATGTGGATCAGATTCTTCATCAGGTATCTCAGCTGATATGATTTTATCAATGTCTTGTGGGGTCGGAAATTTGTCTTCTTTTGCCAAAAAGAAAAGCAAAATATGAGCATGCGGTAGTCCGCGTTTTTGAAATTCTATAGTATATACCACTGCAGTAATGATGAAAAGGAAACATAAGTATAATTCAAATAGTGAATATAACAAAATTAAATTGCAAAGGTCGTTAAGCCATAACCTGCTACAACTTTTCCAAAAATCTCCTTACGACGAAGATCATTCATCAAAGCATTCAATTTAGTTTTGAAGACTCTACAAATAACATCAGGTCTGTCTTCAGCATTGAGGTTCCGATCCTTCAGAAAACGTACTATCTCAGGCCACTTTGGGTTGCAAGTGAATGTGATAAAAAAATCAGGATACCCTGCCCAACGACATATGTTCATTGCATCTTAGTAGTTCTGTATCATGAATCTAGCACCTCCGGTAAAAGTAGAAGGTTAAATGATTCGTTTACCTATAGTGCTAGGATCAGTATCCCCACGCAACACAGCATCCGCAAGACGATTGTACATGTCACATCTCAATTGTTGTTGATGTAAACGAACAAACTTTAAACGTGCCGACTCGACCATAGTGTAAGCATCAACAACAAACTGTTGGAAAAGTCTTCGGGAGAACAATATATGTGAAGATTCCGTCTATCTGTCATGTAATCGATATGCAAAGAATTCATGAACACTAACCGTTGTTCTTCCTTTCGCAGGCTTTTTTCCTTTTGCAAGCTTTTTTTTTAATTCCGTAAATTCTATATCTTCTCTAAAACCATCTTCTCCATAAGGTAAAAGTAAGGGATACTGCAATGCTAAATATGATGCATTCAGCTCATGTATACGTCGTAATAAGCCAGTCTTTGTTCAGACAATTATATCTCTATCCCCTAGAGCTTGATCGAAATCTCCAACAATCAAAGTAGCAACCTCAGAGCTCGTAGGCCGATTATATTCCTAGCATCTGTACCTCTTTTACCAAACAAACGTAGCTTAACATCGGAACAATTTTGCGCTTGAACCTTTTCCCTTGCGCATCTGAATGACTTAACCAACTCATTATGCTCATCTAGCATTTGTTTAAGTCCTTCGACGATAGCTGCATGCAGGTTATTATTATCACTTCCTTGCCTACAGTACAAACCAAACCAATACAATTCAGCCCAATACAACCATATAGTCATAATGTAAGTAGTTGATTGATTAAAGTACGAAACCCAACATACCTTACAAAATTTAATTTGTGGCTTATCTCGTTCTCCGTATCATATATGTATAGTTGGGCGAATCTGGGGGCTGAACTGTTCGGTGGGAGCAAACTACCTATTAGATGATAGTTTTGGCCATGCAACCTAAATATTGGAGGACCTCCACCTCGGTTGATATCCATGTCGATCTTTCCTCCCATTGACGTGAATCAGAACATATTATTATATGATTGTATATTATCTCGAAAGTGTTTACTCACATCGGAATCTCCATACAATAGATCACACAGAAACTGAGGTGGTTCTTTAGTAAGAGCAAGTTTGATAGTCCTATTAACACAACACAGTTTGTATTTTGGTACTTTATCTTTTCCGCGTTTATTTTTTCGTTCCTCATACCAAAATACAGCACTACAAAATTGACATTTGTAGCTTGCATCACTAATATCCCAATACTCTGTAAAAATAATATATGCAATGAATATGTTGGGAAAAAAAAGATCAAAGTAACATATAATTTGAAATTTTAAAAGTATACTAACCATCACGTGTTAGGGAAGTAGTTGGATTGTTCTTGGATGATGCAAATGCGTTTAAAACAACCTCACTTGATCGGACATCACCAATACTCATATTGGTTTGGCCGAGATGTTCATCATCGGTGAGGTCAATTATCATTGGAGAAGATTGACGATCTTCATTTTGTGTGCCATTAGTTAAGATATTGCCACTTAATCCACCTTTTCTCTTTGATTTTCTGGTTGGAACGAATTCATCACCGGTGAGGTCAATTACAATATTCGATTCACAACTCATTTTGCTATTGTTTTGAGATATGCGTCTTATGGCAGATACTGCATTCAGGCAAGAACATTAGAGATATTTAAAACATAGGAATATGAAAACATATAAATAAATATCCAWATAAACAATAATTGATATGTACCATTCGTTATGTCACTAAGCGGCGTGGGAGACGAACCAAGAACATACTTTCTTGTAGTTAGATGCGGAGAAATACCATCACATACTCTCACGTCCTCTGTATGTTATTTGATTTAGAATTATWAAAATAATAATAGTAACATATACAATTATTAATGTTTAATTAAAAAAATAAACTTAATAATATGCGTATAACACACATATTATATATTCATTTTAGGGAGACATAATACAAAATAGTCTTTGGTATTTTAAAGGTTGTAAAATAAGTAAATCAGCAATAGGTTGTTGAGACAGTGAATTTAAATTAGCACGATTTAATAATATCCTCCTCTTGAAGAAGGGCTTGATAAGCACGATTTAAATCAGCAATAGGTTGTTGAGACAGTGAATTTGTCATCACCGACCTATACAAGTCGTCATCGACACAAATTACAAATTGGTGTAACAGCTCCTCATCCCTATCGAGCTGCATACCTCCCTGCAATATCGCATGTACACTAACCAAAAATGTAGCCATGGGGAGGCTTGCAGTCGCGTGAGCTCATTAAATATCCCCATTAATTTGGTATAGTACTCCTTGATAGACATGCCTTTCGTTTGTTTGCAATCCGTTATTTTCGACCTTAATTGCTGCCTCTTAGGACCATTGGAGACACAAAACCCTCTTCTCCAAATAATCCCATAGCTTTTTCCACCTCTTCAAAATAGGGTATTGTCGTTGCAACCTTTCGGTTTCATAGACCGTAAAATCCATGAAAACAAGCATTGAATTAATGGTTTCCCAATCAAGCAATTTCTTTTTCTCATTCAGCTTTATGATAGTTCCATCCACAAAGACGAATTTCCAACGAGATCGTAAAGACAAAGTGATTGCCCTAGACTACACTAGATAATTATCACTCTTCAAGATTACGTGAGTAATCAAATTATCGGGTTGATCACCCGCGCCTAGGTAGAACGGAGAAGATGGATCAATCTTCCCATCCCTAGCCATGATTGAATATTGAGTGGGCAAAAGAAAAAAAATCAGTGTTTTAGAGTGGCCTAATACCATGTTAGAATTATATTTCCTTGCCTTTCATCCTCATTAGCCACGGTTTATATACAACTTAATGACAAACTATAGGGACTAAGCCATACATTGGCCCATTAGGCACATTAGCTAAATAATTAGCTTAACAAGTAGGGTGGTTGATGAGTTTGGAAATTGACAAAATGTAACCGGATATTTGAATTGAAAAATATTCGAACCGTTAAACTCATATTTGAATCAAAAAATATTCGAATCGATAATAGTTATTGACTTTCCCCATAAAAATTCCAGTATGTTCTTGATAGTTATTCAAATATCATATCGACAATCATAATGAAACAAAAATACAAAAATAAAACCCATTTTCTTATATAATATACTATCCTTGTCTTATTTATATTTTGATATTGAATTAACTAGTAACTATACTATTCTTTGAGATTATTCAATATTGTATAAAACATAATATTATATTTATTTCGAACTTCTTAATACTATAAGATCAATAATTGAATGATTATTTATAAATTAGATATTTTGAAGTCTCCGAACTTTGGAATGATTATGAAAATTTCTCAAGTACAATGCAAAAAACTTCATACTCATCTAAGATTTTGCCCTAGTGCCAATGAAGGTAGAATATCTTGAAGTCTCCGAGCATATATGGCCCAATGCTCCAACCATGGGCGCCTCCTCGGTTTATCAGGCCCGCTCACTTTATACTTTGTTTACAAGGAAAAGGTACAAAAATATCCCAATTTTGGGGAGAATTTTTATTTTTACCTTTTCATTCTAAATATGATAAGATTTTACATTTTTTCCCAAAAATACCATCTTATTTTAAAAATATTCTCGATTCCTATATTGTTTCCATCTTATTTTCAATTGGGTTATATATCCTAACAATCAAAAAAAATGAAATTTGTCAGAATATGTGTTTATTTATTATTTTTAATTGGTTCATATGCCCTAATAATTGAGAAAATGAACCCTCTCAAAATATGTATTTCTATGTTGCTTCCAGTTTATTTTCAATTGGTTTCTATACTTTGATAAATGGGAAAGTCAACTCTGTCAAACATGTATTTATATATTATTTTCAATTAGTTTCTACTAATAATTAGGGAAGTGAACCCTCTGAATATATGAATTATTTTTGTATATTGTTTTCAATGTATGTCCAATTTGTTTTTATACCCTATTAATTGAGACTGTCAAAACATGTGTTTATATATTATTTCCAATTTGTTTCTATATCCTTATAAGTGGGAAAGTAAACCTTTCAAGTCGGTACACATGTGCCGCAACATTAACATATTCTTATGAATTATAAATAACCAAATAAGGGTATTTAATTAATCAAATGGTCATTAGTGTGAATGAACATCAAGAACACTAAACCAAATTACACATTCTATATTCAAGAAGCATTTTTGTAATATTCACTACACTACAAAACCTATTATTTATATATTTTCATTTCAATGGTTCCCAAAGCAATATGTGGTTCATCTTTGCACTCATTATATGGTTCTTGTTTCCGAGCTCCGAAAACAGCATGATGAGTTCAATTTAGAATCATTTTTACACGCATTAATTTCCGAATTTGATAATATCTTGTACACATCCTCAAAATATAGCTAACTCTATTGAGTTTTTGTATCACTCTTACTTTCCTGTTAAAAATAGTAATAGTTGTCAAACTTAAGTCACTAAGAAAAATATCAAATCAATACAAGCAACAATTATAACCTAGAATCCTCAAAAAAGACTGACATGAACATGATGATGTTCATAAGTGGTGAAGGCTCATGCCTTGCATATAGTAGAGTATAATAGTCACCGACGAATCCTGAGCATAAGGCAAAATAACTCCAACAAATTTGAACAAACACACGAAGTAGCAGTTACATTCTTCACAAGTACCCCCAACAACTTAATCAATAAATGTAAAAATATAAATTAAAAAAAATCCATTAATTAACGGTGGCCTCACAAGAAAATGCTTAAAACGAAGATCAAATACCATGTCACAACAACTTATTGAGAATTTTATTCTTGGCAATTTTTTCTTTTTTGGTTGTTTGCCTTTCTTGGGTTCAAAATATATTAGGACTCTAGATTTGTTTCCTATATTGTGTCTAGGATTTTATTTAGTTTCCTACATTATGTTTGAGACCGTTTTACCAAGTATAGAGGTCTTGTCTATTTAAGACAAGAACAAGAAGACGCTAGATACGGCTTTTAAGAGAGAACGCAGCATGGAGCTAGACGACACAAAGCAAGAAGAACACGAGCACGAGAAGGACTTGAAGCCACGATTCTAATCATGGAGACCTTTGAAGTTGCGTAACCAACGAAGAAGATCATCACAAGCTTGGCTCCAAGTATTTTAGTATCAAGTGTTGATACTAGTATTTTTCATATATTACTTTATAATTGTGTAATTGATCTTGAACTAGTGAAAGTAATATAGTTTTTGGGTTTGTATACCCAAGTTCATTAGCACGCGTTTGCTTACAAACGAAATTTAAATAATTGTGTTCTTTCATATTTATTATTCCACTACATATTTTGATATAAACTATTTGATGTTAGTTTTGGTGTTTTAAAACTGAACTTAAGATCGTTTTACTGATACTTATTTCAACAATCATAAGTCCTACAAATCTACAATTGACATCTAAAGCA
Organism: Phtheirospermum japonicum; assembly: GCA_014905375.1. Classification (NCBI taxonomy): domain Eukaryota; kingdom Viridiplantae; phylum Streptophyta; class Magnoliopsida; order Lamiales; family Orobanchaceae; genus Phtheirospermum; species Phtheirospermum japonicum. The sequence goes on along the minus strand of BMAC01000318.1, from coordinate 1,083,609 downwards.
GGTTACTTGGCGTACTAAATTTACTGATCCTTATTTGTAGAATGCTATGGACGCTCAGGGGAATCCTCGACCCCCTATCCTCAGTGGAGAAAATTATTCCCTCTGGAAGCAAAGGATGTGGTGGCACATTAAAAATATTGATGAACGTGCTTGGAGAACTATTCTGGTGGGATGGGAAAAACCACGTGTCACAGATGCTGATGGCGATACTATTATCAAGAAAGAAGAAGACTGGACTGGTGATGAAATAGCCCTATCTAACTAGAATTCCAAGACCATCAACACCCTTTGTGGATATGATGACTTGAACTACTGCAAAGTTATCAAAAAGTGTTATTCAGCAAAAGATGAATGAGATGCATTGCAGAGAGGGTGTGAAGGAATCCATAGTGTAAAGAAATCAAGATTGAGAATGCTGACTGATCGAAGATTTCTTAGCACTCTAATTTGAAATTGGTTTTGAGAAATTGTCTCCGCAATAATACGGAGTAGATTGTAGAGCGGTAAGTTGAATCCCAAGTCGTGTCTCTCGAGGAAGGCTAATCGGAAGCTATTTCGCATTTGATTTTCGTGAAGTAAGATAAAACAAACTAACTATGCTAAATAAAGCGTAATTCACTTTGGTTTGTATTTTTGAAAACTAATCAACTAAGACAATAATTAAAAGTGATTTAAATGAAAATAATTCAAAATGAGGGTTTTAGGGTGTTTAGTTCGTCTCCACGATCAATCGGTTTTTGACGAGCACTTAATCCATGATTCGGGCTTGTCAATCTCATAGATCAAGTATTGGGGTTGTCAATCCCAATTCTTGGGTTTGTCAACCCCGAGTCTCAACAAACTCCGATTAATGGCTCTAAACCAACCTAGACCCTAAACCCATAATTTCTAAACTAGTTGCATCAATTGAAATTAAAATAATTAAAACTTGAAGATTTGTGAAGATTGAACACAATAACATCATTTTAAAGTTTGTAATAAACTAAGGAGGGAAAAGTTCTTTGAAAGCTACAAGCATAAGACAACAACAAACTATGAATCTAGACATGATTTCTAATGAAAATTAAGAAATTTCCTAATTTGGCAAAAAGCTTGAAAAACTCATAAGAGTTTCAATGGGATTTTGCCAAAAATAGTAAATGATGAACATGAAGAGCATGAAATGAAGAACAAACTCGAGAACATAAGAAAAGCTTTAGATATTTCAGGAATCATTAATCTACAACAATAAATAAAGAAAATAATAACAATTAATAACTACAAAGCAAGAAATCAAGAGGAATAAATTATCATTATCAAATCAAAAGATTCAAGAACCAAATTTCCAAGAGGTGTCAAGTCTTGAAGAATATCAACACCAAATTACACTACAATTACATTGATGATTGAAACTAAACTAAAAATCTAAATCTAAGAAAATGAAAAATGGGTTTTGGAGAGATGGGGACTTTGTCAAGGTCCCCAACTAGCCAAAATGAGAATATCTCTTGTGGATAATGGGTGGGAAGCATATATAGGTTGGTCAAAGGCAAAATGGTCTCTTTTTTTGCCAAAATCACACATCCTCAACGTTGCAGTCGATGGGGCAGTTGACACTGGGTAAGCCGTCGATTTAGTAGTCGACACTGGGTAACCGAGTGTCAAGCGCACATCGTTAAACTTCTATCAAGTAGTCGATTGAGGCAGTCGACACTGGGTAACCCAGTGTCAGCGTTGCTCGCCCAGTCTTGTCGTTTCGAAGCTGAAAAAGAAAGTAAAGCATAATTAGATGGCAACTTACAAAATGAGGGATAAAAAGTGTTAAACGGGATAAAAACGAAGTGACCTACAAAAATACAAAAAGGAAGAAAAACAAGAAGAAAATAAACCTAAAACCCGTTATATCACGCAAAACAAAATGCAAAAATACATGAAAAATACACACAAATATGTACGAATCACTAACTGCCACTTTTGAATCGATGATGATGGATGAAAAAAAGTCCATCATGGACTATGCCATGAGACTTTCAGACATCGCAAACGAGTACGGGGAACTTGGTGAAGCAATGACTAACTCACGCCTTGTGAAAAATTTGCTCAGATCCATCTCAAATAAATTCATCATCAAAGTGGTAGTTATAGAAGAAGCCAAGGACACAAACAATCTAGACTTTGATACTTTAGTAAATTCCTCAAGACATTTGAGATGGAACACCTTGGTTCCAACTCAAAAGAAAAAAATATTGCTCTAACCTCTGATGTTAACTCTGATGATGAAGATATTGATTGGAGAGAGCTACTAGATAATATTGATGCTACCACACTTGGAGAAGACGAAGTGTCTCTCGTGTCTCAACGTTTTAACCGGTTTTTTAAGAAGAAAATAATATTGTAGGACCTAGTTCAAAATCCAAGCTAGAGACGCCAACACCAAAATCGATAGGGCAACCTCTTGCCAGATTCCAATCTTCACCTTTAGATTCCAACATCTCCAGCTCACCGAAGCTTCTCAGTGAAGTTCAATTTCATGAGTGCAAATGTTGGGGACATTATAAGAATGAATGTGCAAATACTATTAGGAAGAATAACTTGATTGCAATAGAGTACAAAGAAGACGACAACAATCCTGACACTCCCAAATCTGTTCCAGCTCTGTGTGGGATGATGACATCCGTGTTGGTAACATCAAAACCAACACCTGGTGCTTAAATACAGAAGTTGAACTTGACAGGTACGAGAGGCTGAGAATTAAATATGATGAGTTGTTTGCCAACTGGGGTAATCAAGTCCTCAGAGTCAAGGCTCTTATGATCAAGATGGACAAACTGACTCACGAAAAGGATGATCAACTCAATATAATTGTTTGATTGGAGACATCACAAACTAAAAAGGATGCTGAGCTAGAACGTGTAAAACTAATTTGAAGAAGGTTCAAGAAATCATCATAAACCTCGACAAGGTCAAGGTAAATCTTGATGAATTTATGGATATGAGTTTCCCAGAATCTTCGAGACATGGAATCGGTTACAAGCCTAATCAGCAAACGCCAGAATCAAGCCAAAACTGAAGTCGACCAAACGCCACAAGAGGATAAAAAGAGAATATGTGTGTCATCACTGTGGTGATCCAGGTCACATTCGACCTTTCTGCTGGAAGATTGTTGGCGAGAGAAAGAGGATAAAGATGTTGGCTGAGTCCCGTGACAGTTCCCGTGTTACTAACACCAGGCTCAAACAAGTCTGGGTAAAAAAGAATGAGATCAAATGCCATATGATCTATTCTTCTCTGAAGTCTCACATTCCTGAAGCTTGGTCCTTCGATAGTGGATGCTCCAAACACATGACAAATTGGAAGATCTTCTTTCGAATATTGTCAAATTTCAAGGAGGAAAATTAAAGTATGGTGGAGGTGCAAACGGACAGATAATTGGCCAAGGAAGTTTTCATGCTCCTGGCATTATAATGCTTCAGAACGTGTTACTTATTGAAGGATTAAATGTGAACTTGATAAGTATTAGCCAACTGTGTGATGGTGGTTTCAGTGTTAAGTTCACTCATGAAAGGTGTGAAGTTTATGACGAAGGAATACATGTATCCTTACTGGTCAGAGGACCTCCGACAATTGCTACCAATCAATGGTGATGTGTTCTGCAAGCTATCTCAGTTGAGTGATGCCGAGGTGTCGCACCAAAAGCTCGGGCATGACAATCACAAGATGCTGGAAGGATTGGACAAGAAGGAAGCTGTGAATGGGCTGCCTAAACTAAACACCAAAATTATCCCAGTTTGCGAGGCATGTCAAAAAGGGAAGCAAGTCAGGGTGTCACATCCAAATGTGCAGAGTCTCACCACATCAAATTGTTTCGAACTTCTTCATATGGATCTTATGGGTCCACTTGAAGTAGAAATCCTTGGTGGTAAAAGGTATGTTCTTGTGATTGTGGATGATTTTTCTCAGTTACATGGGTTGAATTTTTAAAAGAAAAATCTGAGGCTTTTGAAGCTTTTAAAAACTTGCGAAAAAAGTGAAGTGTTCGTTTTGGTATGAGTATAGGTAGAATCAGGTCTGATCATGTAAAAGAGTTCAAAAACGTGTCTCTTTCAGATTATTATTTGAAAGAAGGTATAACCCATGAATCTTCTTCACCCATTACCCCTCAACAGAATGGGATAGTCAAACGCAAAAATAGATCTCTTGCTGAGACGACTAGGACTATGCTTATTTCTAATGGCATTGCAAAACACTTTTGGGCTGAAGCTATGAATACTACATGTCATTTAATTAATAGGGTGTATATTAGACCAGAGTCTTGTGTTACTACTCCCTATGAATTATTGTTGGGCAAAAAGCCAAATCTGAGTTACTTTCATATTTTTGGGTGTATCTGCTATGTGCTTAATGATAAGAATCATTTTGCAAATCTTGACTCAAAAAGTGATAAATGTATTTTCATGGGATATTCTCAAAATAGTCATGCATATAGAATGTTTAATCTTAGGACGCATTGCATAATTGAGTCAGTCAATGTCAAGTTTGATAATATAATTAGTGGTGTTAAACCTGCCGAGGACAATGATCTGGTTTATGGTCAGAATCCTCAAGATAATATCACGGTTGTTGTAGAAACTGCAGGTGTTGAAAGTGAAGATGCAGGTGGTGACAGTTCTGGTGACTTGACACCAAACTTAACACCAACACAAGCTGCTCTAGAATCAGATTCTGAATCTGATGAGGAAGATCCAGATGAACAGATTAACTTACATCAAAGGGATATTCCCTCCAAAATTCTGAGGAACCATCCTACGGATCAGATGATTGGAGATCTCGATGAAAGAAGTACAAGGAAGCATCAAATAAGTTTCAAAGAGATGGTTAGGTATGTTTGTCTATCTACAAACTGCTCTAAAATTTGAGAATCTTTGTTTCTTTACAAGACAAAGCCAAAGCATTTAGAGGATGCTTTGAAGGATGAATTTTGGATAAAAGCCATGCAAGAAGAGTTGGACCAATTCGCTAAGAACGATGTCTGGGACTTAGTTCCTCGTCCTGAAAATTTACTCATCACGGGTACCAAGTGGATTTTCAAGAATAAAACGGATGAGGTTGGGAATATTGTGAGAAACAATGTACGACTGGTTGCACAAGGATACACTCAAATTGAGGGTATTGATTTTGATGAGACGTTTGCTCCAGTCGCTCAAATTGAATCGGTAAGACTCTTACTTATTGTTGCATGTTATATGAAAATGTCTCGACATCAAATGGACATAAAAAGTGATTTTCTTAATGGAGTCTTAAGTAAAGAAGTATTTGTTGAGCAACCTAAAGAGCTTGTTGATCCTCACAACCCAGATTTTGTTTTAAAATTGAAAAAGGCTTTGTATGGTTTAAAACAAGCTCCCAGAGCTTGGTATGAAAGGTTGACTCAACACTTGCTTTTCTTAAATATTAGACGAGGGGAAGTTGATAAAACCTTATTTCTCCTTAAATCGAACAAGTACATTTTAATTGTCCAAATCTATGTGGATGACATAATTTTTGAATCCACTAACGAGCAGATGGTGAAAGAATTTATAACTAGAATGTCTAACACATTCGAAATAAGCATGGAAGGTAATCTCGCTTACTTTCTTGGTTTGCAAATTAAGCAACTGGATGACGGTATTTTTCTCTCTCAGTCCAAATATGCTAAAAACCTTGTTAAGAAATCTGGGTTAGAGAGTGACACACATAAGAAAACTCCGTTAGGAAAAACCAAGAAACTATCTAGAGATGATGTTGGTATTAGTGTTGATAACACCCTGTACAGGAGCATGATTGAGAGCCTCTTGTACTTAACAGCTAGCAGGCCTGATATAATGTATAGTGTGTGTCTATGTGTTAGGTACCAGTCAAACCCTAAAGAGTCACACTTAAAAGCTGTTAAAGAATTATTAGGTATGTAGCTGGTACGACTGATTTGGGTGTTTGGTATACTAAAGATACAAGTACCGAACTTGTAGGATATACGAACTCAGATTGGGCTGGGGATGTTGTGGATAGGAAGAGTACTACTGGGGGCTGCTTTTTCTTGGGTAATAATCTTATCTCATGGTACAGTAAAAAGAAAAATTGCATCTCTTTCTACAGTTGAAGCCGGGTATATTGCAGCTGGAAGTGCTTGTACACTGTTGCTTTGGATGAACCAAATGATAGAGGACTACGGTCTACATAGTAGAATTTTGACCATGCTTTGTGATAATTCCAGTGCCATTGATATCTTAAAAGATCCAGTCCAGCACTCACGAATCAAACACATTGGCATAAGATACCACTTTATTAGTGACTTGTTGAGAGGAAGATAGTTAGTCTTGAGCATATAGGGACAGAGAATCAACTTGCTGACATCTTCACAAAGGCATTAGATATAGAGACCTTCTCTCGTTTGAGAAGAGATCTCGGAATGTGCATTGCTTAAGTCGATGTTGGTTTTGATGTCATGACACCTAAACTGTCATCAGTCGTGACATCTGTAAAGTTTGCATGCATTTTTTTATTTAACTTTTCATACATATCCTGAATGCATTGGGTCTAATTGAAGTGCAGAAAAGTCATGTGTTGTAATAAAAAGTGGTGAGAAAAAGACTAACCTCTTCAATTAAGTGATTGTAGAACTTTCCCGCAGAAACTGGTTTTCTCTCAGGTCCAAAAACAAGGGGTGTTAAAAGCAATTGCTGAAGACAAGATAATTTCTCTTCAAATCTTTAAAAAGATTTATAAAAGTTGCATTAACAAAAGACCCAATTTTTAATTTTCACCCACTTTAGTGATTTTAACGTAGTCATTAACTTGGGTTAAGGGGTCTGTTTTCATTGACTTCACTAAAGCAATGTTAGTTATAATATCATCACATAAAAAGCAACACTGATCATATCACCTAAATCAATTGCTGTATTTTTAACTCTTTAGGCCATGATTTTTAGCATCAATTAAGACATTCATACTTTTTGAGGATACCATTTTGCTTTGTGTTCTATTGCTTGTGCTTGCGTTTTTCCTTAAATTCTCTTGATCAAGTTTTGAATCTTGCTAACTAAGTGTTTCGGTAGTGTTAAAATCGGTGGATTGGACAGGTAATAACGAGGTTTATTTGGTGAGAGAAAATTTACTTTGCAAATAATTTATTCAACTATGGTAATGGTTTATAAAAATCTAGCTCTATTTCGGTTGAATTTGTGGTTAGAATTTTTGATTTTATCCAAATAATGAAGTGGTTTAGTTGGGTTGAGATCGTGTGCCTTCTTGTGAGAAGGAGTGGGACTCTTTTTTTTAAGGAAAGAAAATTTATTGGGGTATAAAATAGGAAGGTGTGATAATAGAGGGGTTATTTTTGGTTTATTTTTCTTACCCGTCTGCATCCTGGCAACGGTCATATTTATCCCCAATATATGTCCATAGATTTTTACTGTCTCTCTTGTATCTCTCGTTTTTACTCCCAACGGCTTACAACTCTCTGATTACACACTAATCCCTCTTTTAATTTTCACATGTCTTTGTATTTGCCTTCTAATTTGTTCTTGCAGTATGTCGAATCCATCATCACCGAACAAAACTCCAGAACTCCCGGCGGGTGTGCGCCGCCCCGGTGAACAGATTCTTGTGAATTTGCCAAGGTTCGCCGCTATGGATATACGTGAAGAAGTTGGTCGTGTTATACCACCGAACCCATCACCAACCGAAACCACTGCTAGAAATCCACCACCGATCAATCCGCAAGACCTAGTGCTTATCACGATCGCCTCCGACGCTGTACCGAAGGTTCAAGTTATTCCCGATCAACAGGGCAATGAAATTGACGTGGACAACCCTCCAGATTTGCAATTTCTCTCTCAGGTGTTTTGTTCAGTTGAAAATCCTGCCCTAAAACGATCAAGAAGCCTACGCAATATTCCTCCAGGCGTGATTCCAACGGCTATTTCGAAGAGGCGAGCAGGGGAGAGATGCCATGTCCCTTAGAGCACATGAATTTGGGGGAGGATCACGGTCATGACGGACTCCGGTGATGAAGATTATGCGCCCTATGAATATATTATTGCGCCGCCGACCACTTCTACTCCACGGTTGACTCCTCGTCGGAAGCAGACAGTGAGTTTGTCTGAGAAGAGGAATCCGCCAGCTACTATCAAAGTGTCACCGGCCTCAACTGACACCAGTTATTCTGACCCCCCTTACAAAATTATCGACTTTTTCACTTGAGAAGTTGCAAGCTCTTCACATCCATTGGTTGTTGATTCCCCGTTGAATCCTTTTAATATGACTCAGCCTCAGCCTGAGCCCGAGTTTTATTATTCTTCCGATTCCGATGATGCTTTTTCATTGTCTGCACATTTTTCTGCCATAAAGTCCACGAGAAAGAAGGTCAAAGTTGCTCAGGAATTGGGTGGTGTTTCTGGTGATGTGTCACCAATCCTAACACCTCATGCAGCTGCTTGAACGACTGTTGTTGGTTCTGGTGATGTGTCACCAAGCTTGACATCCCCTGCTGCTAGTCCTGCCTCCTCGTCCAGCTCAGAGTTTGCTGTCGTTGCCCCTGCATGTGCTCCATCCCCATCTACTGCATCAGAAGAGATTTCTGATGATTCTACTGAAGTTGTTGTTCAGGACATTGAGATTGAAGATATGGTGCTTGTGTCGCCTATGTTCCTGACCGTGTTGGCTGGAGAGTTGTTTGCTGGCTATAGAAGCCGAGGCGTGATTGCTGAGCGTCAAGTTCTAGTGGATATCTTCAAGAAGCAGAACTTGATTGCTTTCTTTGAACATCGAGGTATGTATTCCACTGTTTTCACTGCAATGCCATTTGTCTGAAATGTCGTGATGGAGTTTTATGCCAATATGTTGCCTTCCATTGCTGATTCGAAGTCCGTGGACTTTGGAAAAGTATTTGTGCGTGGAACTGTTTATTCATTTACTCCTGCTCTGATTAATGAATTATTTGGGACTGAGAACTATCACAGTGATTCTACGGTGGATGATATGGATGAAGTAGTTGATTTTCTGTCTGGCGGTTTGGCGAAAGCTTGGCGTGAGCAATTGTCGAGCACACGGCTATCCTCTCTTTACTCTGTGCTTGATAAGGTGGTTGTCTGCAACTGGGTCCCTACCAAGAATGCCACGGTTGTCACTAACCCTCAGGCGCTGTTTCTGTTTAAGCTTGGGTGTGGGGTCAAGTTCAACTTTTGCCAGCATGTGTTTGATGCAATCACTAGGTTTGCTACAACAAAGGCCACGTCCTCCTACTGCTTTCCATCTCTCATCTACAGTTTTTTGAAAAATCAAGGTTTTGAGCCTACTACGGAGGATGTTAGCCGGAGTGGTTCTCTCTCCGTGGCTATCACATGACCAGAGCGTGGGTGGTTGATCTCCCGTGGCTGGCACCGACTAGACTTGTTGGTGTGACTGGTGTTGGTTCTGGTGTTGGGAACACCGGAACTTACATAGTCCATCTGCTCCGGTTGTGTGAGCTCAAGTGGCCTTACTTACTCAGCAGATTGACCATCTCCAAGCTTAGTTTGGACAGATCCGGGCTCTTAGAGACTTCTTTGAGCAAGCCATTTTGCTTTGTGACCAAAAAGGGGGAGAGAGTGCTGACGACGCTGCTGCGGATGCTGGAGAAAGTGCTGATGACGACGCTGCAGCTGAAGGCAATGATAGCAATGCTACTGCCGAGGTCTTGGCAAGTTTGGCCAAGGACAAGAGGACGAGGAAGAGAAAGATCAAGTCAATGAAGAGAATGTTGAAGAAGCTAATGAGGAAGCGAAAGGCTAGGGATGACGGGACGTCTCCTCGTCGGTCGAAGAGGATACATAGTCGTTAAGTCCTTATGTTGATTTGTGTGTTGGAGAACATTTCTTTATTATTAATTATGGTTTGTAGTTTTTAAACAATGGTTATTTGTTTTAGGGGGAGTTTTAACTTCGGGGGAGTTTATTAGAAGTTTTTAATTTTTTGTTGCGTCGTGCGTATTTTGTCCAAAAAGGCAAAAGTGGGAGATTGTTGAGAATTTTATTCTTGGAAAATTTTTGTTTTTATTTTTTGGTTGTTTGACTTTTTTGAGCTCAAAATAAATTAGGACTCTAGATTTGTTTTCTAGATTGTGTATAGGACTTTATTTAGTTTCCTAAATTATGTTTGAGACTTGTTTGCCAAGTATTGGAGTTTTGTCTATTTAAGACAAGAACAAGAAGACGCTAGATACGACTTTTAAGAGAGAACGCAGCAAGGAGCTAGACGACGCAAAGCAAAAAGAGCACGAGCACGAGAAGAACTTGAAGCCACGATTCTAATCACGGAGATCTTTGAAGTTGCGTAACAATGGAGAAGATCATCACAAACTTGGCTCCAAGTATTTTAGTATCAAGTGTTGATACTAGTGTTTTTCGTATATTACTTTATAATTTTGTAATTGATCTTGAACAAGTGAAAGTAATATAGTTTTCGGTTTTGTATATCCAAGTTCGTAAGCACGTTTGCTTACGAACGAAATTTAAATTACTGTATTCTTTCATATCTATTATTCCACTTCATATTTTGATATAAACTGTTTAATGTTAATTTCGATGTTTTAATACTGAACTTAACATCATTTTACTGATACTTATTTCAATAACCATAAATCTCACGAATCTACACAACTAATTAAATACAAAAAGTAAGAGAATAGATAATAAGCACATCCCAATATTGCTTAACCAAAAGTTATTGCACAACCCAATATGCAAAATTTGGACAATCCTTATTAGTCTTGATGAGCATGCTTTCGTTTTGCAAAACCATAAAAGGAGAAGACAAAATGCCACACAATTCATACAAATGTACCACCTAAAACCCCATCAAAAAATTCAATCTATACGAACTTTTACCAATTTAATCAGAATCTAACAAGTTCATGGATGCTTTAGATTTTTTTTTTCATTTTAAAAATATGTAAAATTACTTTCACGAATGATTCATCAAATAATCTCTAAAATTCAGCCGATTGAAATCATGGACTGGGGAAGGATCATGTACAAAGCCATCGAATTTGAAACAAAACTGAAAGTAATCAGGTTAATATACCCAAATTAGACTTGAATTGATATTTTGCTCAACACTTCAAATGAATCAAAACTATTTAGCAATAACACTTAAAGGGACCGTAACTGTACGTACATATTGTTTATCAATCTAGAACTGCAGATGTAACACTGCATGAAATAGAAAATGCGGACCGAAAACTCTACAGCAAATGCATTTTATGTATAGTTACAAAAATCCCTTGAGATTTAGTCAAATTACAACAAAATAATTATCTTTAACTATGCTCATAACAAATGAAATTGGTGTGAGCGATAGCTGCCAAAATCACACTTGAGATTTAGTCAAATTATAACAAACCAAATATGCTCAAAGTTATATTAAAAGTATCGCAGATACTTTACCAAATTTTTTATACAACTAAAAAGATAGTACAATTTGTAAAAAATTAGCAATAATCAAAGAGTAGTATGTGATTCTAATTATACTTTTTTATAACTAGGCTAAATCCTCGAAGTAGTTTTGTAGTTAATTATTGAGTTGACACTAGGTTCGACCCAACTTGACCAATGCAAGATTTGGGATCGAGTTATGCTAGTCCAAACTAAATTGGGTCAATTGTTAACTCACCTATTTGTGTTTCTTCGAAATAGATCTTGTCTAATTCATTTATAATGTGATCAAACTCAATTTGTCACTTGGCTAGAATCAAAAATTTCTTAGAACATTGATCTTGAGGCCAATTAAGGCTGATGATTTAAATTTGTCTACTCGAATGAATAATTTGTAGTCCAACTCGTATATATTGAAGGTTTGAGTTATGTTTCTACATGCACCAAGGGTCCGAAACTTGAGTACATGCTTGTCCTTCGAAATACCATAAATTTACTATAAGATTCAAAGGTAAATAGTCAACCGATAATTTTTTATACCTGACATGTGTCATATACTATCATGTTATCACGTATGATTAAATACTATACTAAATATAATATTATAATTCAACATTATTCACTTTTTATATATAATTTAACATAAAATGAAATATAATAAAATATTATCATTCACTTTACACACATAATTTGTCATCTTAAAAAAATTTCGAATTCTATAATAAATAGATTTTTGTTACTATTCATAAAATTCTAAATATTTATGAATATTAGAATTTAAAATTTTAATAAAAGATACTCGAACTCCATATACATACATACATTAGAAATAAAAATGAAGATTGGTAATGAAATGGATCGAGGCGAGTGACTTTTGGCCCGGCCCAAATGGTTGCCAGCTCGAAGCTCCTAAACGCTAGACAGCGCGTGAGTTTCTCTTCTCTTCTCTTGTCGTGTCTGCTCAGTTCTCGATGACTCCTCGTGAGCCCTCTCAGCTCAACGGTCTCATTCCCCACCCCTGCCAACTAATATAATACTAACCAATCAGATTCTAACGGCTAACGCCATTTTCTTAACTCCCACTTCATTTCCTACTCTCTCTCTCTGATGGGTGCTGGAATCTTGATCGGGCCTTTCTCTCTCCTCTTGTTCTCTCTCATCTCCGCCTCCGTGGCGGCCGCCCAAGGGGGGAATCAGCTCTGGTGCGTGGCCAAGAACAACGCGGAGGACGCGCAACTGCAGGCGGCCCTCGACTGGGCGTGTGGGCTCGGACGGGTCGATTGCGGGCCCATTCAGAGAGGCGGGCCCTGCTACGACGGGTCGGACCTCCAGCGTACGGCGTCGTATGCGTTCAACGATTACTACCTTCGGAATGGTCCCTCCGATGACAACTGCAATTTTGGCAACACTGCTGCTCTCACTTCTATCAACCCTAGTAACCCTTTTCTCCTGCGCCCACTATTTTTTAATTCTTTTTTTTTAATAATCAGAAGGGTTGCTAATTAAAAAATACTGCTGTTTTTATTTGGTTTCATTAATTTGCAGGCCATGATAAGTGCAAATTTCTATCCAGGTACTATATTCTCTTTTTGAAGCATAAGTTGTTTAATTTGTTGGTCTAATAATGATGAGAATAATCAGCATTATTGTGTGCTTTGAAGTCTGGATATATGAATCATGAATTTAATAGCTTTGGAAATGTGTGATCTAGAATATAGTGAGAATTCTACAGACCAACACTTTTGGTCCAATTATATTGGGGTTTTTTTTACCATTGTGTGAATTTTAACTTGTTAATTTATAATAATAATATTTTTTTTAACACCATTGTGTAAATTTTTATGCAGCAGCTCGAACTCAGGCAATGGAAACTTTAGTGGGGCGGTGACAGCAGCAGGGGCAGATGGTTCAGACCTAAGCAGCAATAGTTCGGTTGCTAACCATTGGGGCTGGGGATTTATTGCAATTTTTGCAATCTTATTAATCTTGTGACGGCAAATTTGAGTTTTCACATTTTTGTATGTAGCTTTGTAAGTTGACTAAAACAACAAGCAAATGCCTTTTGTCGGTAGACGTTATAGTCGTCTTGCTTCATCAATGTGGCTCCTTGATTAGCTTGCTTGGATTGTATTTTAGGTTTAATTTCAAAAGTTTCGTCCAATTACAGAAAGCTAAATCATCTTTTAATATATCATTAGTTTAGAGAAGACTATTTGGGCAGATATAAATCTCAAATGGTGTATTTTTAATTTTACTTTTTTAATCCTTTTATTTTAGCTAGTCTAAACTTTCTTGGTGGTTTATAACGCTGCAACTCAAATACAAGAATGGGAATAAAATACAGATGTGATACATGGTGAATCAATCCAAGAAAAATCTTCTGGAAATCAACAATCGTGATGTATTATAAAAAAACGGGGGTGGGGGTGGGGGTGGGAGTGGGGTTATTCCAACAAAAGCTGTTTGTTATTTCTCGTCAAGCAATAGGGACGTGCACGACAAAAGCGACAACAACTCATCTTCAGTTGCCAAACCGAAACCTTGCCATCGTATTCTACCAAGTTTGTCCACTAAGAAAATGTACCTGCAGATTAGAGTACGTCAGGTAAAATTGAGGAGTTGAAAAGATTATTTGAAAACGAGGAGCTCAAAACACAACACGCGATTACCCAGTAAGAAGATTTAGTATTTTAAGCTCCTTTCTGAAATAGTAATGATCGCCAAAAGAATAAACTATTTGCCTCTGCAGGATATCTTGTTTTTCGCCCGGTTTAGATTTCCTCATGATCTTAAGAAGTAGCTTCTTTATAGGACTACGAGTCAATAGCCACGAATCTATGAAGGATACCTAAACAAGGAAAAGCTACCATTTAGAAAATAAATTAATGCAATTCCATTCTCGACATGTTTACATAAAATGAACATTTTCATGCCATTACATGTTTCAAAATTACAATTTCGCCCTTAAGTTGGCAAGTTTTCTTTAATTAAACGAAGAAAATTTGAAGAGGCTTTTCTTTTCCTTGTACAATGATAATTAAATGAAAACAATTGGACAAAAGCCTGGACAGAGAAGAACAAATGTTTTAGAAAATAGCTTTCATTCTTTGAATAACGTATTTTATAGTTTTCCAAAACTACAAATTTCACCCTTAAGTTGGCATGTTTTCTTTTAATTAAATGAAGAAATGTTCAAGAAATTGTTCTATTCCTTGTGCGCTGATAATAATTAAATGAAAACAATTGGAAAAGGGTAGAATGACAGTATTTTGATAGAGGAGAACAAATGTTTAAGAAACTAGCTTTGATTCTTGAGTCCTCACAATGAATTATTAAGCTCATGGATCACATGTTTTAACTCATTAAACAGAACAGGTTAAGAGTCAATATTAAGGCGGCAAGAATTAGGAGAATTCAGTTTCACCCTTATTTCATTATTGGGAAAGGCAAATATAAGGGGAATTAAAGTTAGAGTTTAAACTATAGCCTTTTCTTATCAAATAATTAAGCGTAGCTAAAAAGAAAATGTGATACCTCATATAACCGTGCATCACTGGAGTTAGCAAAGGTATTGAGGAACGGCAAGCTCCAAGAATCGACCATAGGCTGTCACGATTACAAAATAATTAAAGTTAAAGAACACAGTTGTCGAGATAATTTTCAGCCAAGTTATGATGAGTTTTATATGTTCTTGTCTCAAGAGAAAGAAAAATAAACTTTTTTCTTAAAAAAAAAAAAAAAAAAAAAAACAGTTTTTCAGCTAACTAATCAATATGATATAATTAAACTAATTCGTTTCAGCAAATTTCACCTGTGAGCTTGCACGAAACGACAAACACACTAAAGACGCTTTGGGGATATCCGACTTTGAAGCATGAACGTCATTCTTATCTGAGGAGGTTATGGGCAGCTTAAGGGTAGAACCGTCCGAGTAATTTACTTCGAGTGCAGGAAACTTCACTGCTGCCACTGATGGGATTATAATCTTATTTGCCATTGCTATCTGCATATCACAACCCTCACAACCTTGTAAACTCAAACATCGAGCGATTTATATATAATGTATAAGAAATATAAACTATTCTCAAAACCTCAATTCAGTAAATTACAGCATTTGCGTACCTTCCCAGCATTTTGCTTCATTTCCGACATGTCGGCAAAGTAACCTCGACTCATCTCGTCTTTACTGTCCTAAATTACATATAAACGTTTACAATCACTGTCAAGAGTAAAAAATAAAATAAAATAAATAAATAATAAATAAAATGGGCATCAAGATTACTCACAGCCGAGCTCGTTCTTTCTCAATTGCGGCCTTATTTCCCATCTAAGATCAGAATATAGCCAAAAGAGAATCCATTAACAACATAAAATTTTAAGTTCTTCGCATCTCAACAACAAATTAAAATCGACCCTAATCAAATTAGATACCAAAATTAACATTCCATTAATTGCAAAAACTAGATTCTGATTTGAATTTCTAGGACGAATTCCAGAGGTGTCAGAAACAATGAATTATTAAAATCATATCTAATAAATAAAATCAAACAGACCTGATAAATGTCAAGAAAGCGAGTTGAAGTCAATTGAGAAGGATTGTGTACAGGGATCGTTGGAAATAGCTTTCCATCTTCTTTGCATAAATTTCTGCCACTAAGATGTCTTGGTGTTACTGAAAAAAGTTTCTTAAATCTCAGCATTCTCAAGGTTTTTCGTTCTTTTTTCTCCCTTTTTTTTTTTTGTGTGTGTAAGTGTGATATGAGCTCAACTATGCTTGTGAAGTTTCCATTTTGTAGTAAATGAAGGAGCAGCAAGCAAGCCCAGATTTTTTTAATATTTTTGGGTCGAGCCCAACTAGTATAAAGCCCACATATCAATGAGCTGACGTAGGCCTTTTATGACGAAGCCCACTGTTTGTTTAAATAAGGGGGCAAAAAAAATTACCCCAGAACTGCAGCGTTTTTTTACAGTTTCTCGTATAAACTATTTGTTGCAATAATTTACCATCAAAACTATATATTTTTTGCAATTCACCCATCAATAAGCAGAAATTTAGTGATTTTATACACATCATCCAGTTTTTATAAGCATATTTTGGTCATATTAGTTGTAATTTTTAATAAAATATTATACTTTTTTAAGATTTAAATTAATTTAATTAAAAAAGAAATCAAAAACCAAAATCTACACATCACCTGGATTTTTGTTGTTTTCAATAAAAAAAATCCAAAAATATAATTCACTAAAAAAAAAAACTGCACAAATACAACATAAACTCCATGAATCCCATTAATCAAATCAATCGCATAAGATTTAATATATATAATTAGATCATTAAAAAAATAGAAACCACGATCTACACATCACCTATTTTCTTGTTGTTTCTAATTTATTTTCTTAAATAAAATTCACTCAAAAATCAAAATCAAATCAGATCCGCACAAACCCAACCTGGTGAACTCCATGAGTCTACATGAATTAAATCAAATAAAATAAGATTTAAATTGTTTAATTAAATTAAAAAAATCATAAACCACAATTTACACATCACCTAGTTCTTGTTGTTCTTAATTTTTTTCCAAAATAAAATTCACTGGAAAATGATAATAAAACCAGATCTACACAAAATAACCAGATGACCTCCATGAATCCCTAAATTAACATCATCTTACCACATAAACTCAACTCTCTACACAAGTAAAACAAATCTTCAAAACCTTCGAATCCTATCAGCAGATCTAAAGACGAACAAAGCCATTGTGACGGTGCAACTGACGGCGAGAGACGACAATGCAACTCTGGCGGGTGATGTAGGAGCAATTGTCGTTTCATCTTGTGCCATTGACCTTCTGATAAGCGTGAAAGTCATCGTTATCGCCGCCAAGACTAGCATATATCTGGCCTGAGACACACTCTTGTTCTTGCTAATAAGTTGCTCTAAAAATCAACTTCTTTTGTTCTGGTTTTATTTTTATTTTTGGGCTAAAATTGATTTTGAACATTGAAGGTGGGTGGTGTAGTTTTGACAAGCCGCGATTCTTTTTCTCTCTTTTTTTTTAATGTTGAATTTATTAGCAATTAATTGAGAGAGCAACCCATGAAGAAAAATGGTGAAATAATGTGTAAGCCCGGTAATAGCCTTAACCAAACCATGTGATGTGTACAAAACCATTGAATTTTTGGTATTGGGTGGTAAGCTGCAAAAAATATATAGTTTGTATGGTGGATTATCTCAAAACATAGTTTATCTAGTAAACCATAAAAAACGTGATAGTTTGGAGGGTAAAAAGTTTTTCCACCTTGAATAATATGGGGGGAAAATCTGCTTAAAACCAAAACCGGAACCGTAAGCTATGGTTCCTTTTTAATAAAATCGGAAACTGATTGTTTCAAAATCGGGCAGTAAGCCATGGTTCTTATTTGTAAAATCAGAAGTTGACTATTCCAAAATCGTGTTCGGCAGTTTTAAAACCATAACTCACGTCTATAAAACCATGGTAAAGTCTATGTCCACCATGGCTTTGTCGAGTGACTCATTTGCCACGTGTTTGTCCAAAAAAAAAAAACTTTCAATTAACTCATCCATCAGGTATTCATTGGAAATAATGTATAGTCAATTGGGGACTAATTGAGATATGAATAAATGAGGCGTTTGAGTTATGAAGCGCAACATTGTTTTGTAGAGTGATGGATGCATGCAAAAAAAAAAAAGTGTATATTAGACATTTCATTACATAACATTGTAATCTAGTTTTTATAAATTGATGCGAAAAGTAAAATCACAATTGTAAATAGCCACGTCAATTTTATAACTTCAAAATAATAGTAAGCTAATAGAATTATGGAACCCACTTAATTTTAACTTTACTAATGAACTACACTAATTTACCGGTCTTTGTATATATTATTATTAGATAAATGTACTCACGGATATTAATACCCCAGCTTTTTTTACAAGTTTACATCATGTTTAAGTTTTTGGGTATTTAAATTAAAATTTCGACCAATGTGTTAATGTTCGAATTAAATTTTCGAACACATTAAATATCAATACATGTTCAAGAGATAGAGACGAGAAGACGTAGATTATAGAGAAGGATTCTTATAAGATAAATAGGTAGGGAAGGGTTTGACGCGAGTAGTATATATGGGATTAAGAGGTACAACAAAAGTGCATTGACTTCTTAAAGGCCCTTAGTTTATTGCTAATTTCCCGATTTCCTTTGCAGTAGTTGCAAGATAAGAAGTCAAATAGTCAAGCAAAGCAGTAATCTTGAAAATTCGCAAGCACAAAGACTATCTCAAGCTCTATCTTTTAAGCTAACAGTCTCTCACACGCAATTCCCAATGAGGTAACTATAACAACTACTTTAAAAGCATGGTCTAAGGATATTTCAACACTTTCTGAGCACATGAAAAAGCAACAATTAAAGTCGCAGGCGGATATTCAAATAAAGGGGAGCACATTTCTATCATGAAAACGCCAGTTGTTACCACAGTAGACGCATGAATCAAAGCGGATACTAAAGTGGAACCCTCTGTAGCATCGGGTGACCAAGTATGCGATCTTATATGTGTTAATTTCCAAGATTGAATAACAAATTCTCCTTCACACCCTTAATTTGATTGTTTTCTGAGAATGTAGAGCTGAGCCTGCGTCTCTTGATGATGGAATTATCAGTGTTCTCATGATGCCTGAGAGTTCGAAGCCACGAATAAGTCGGCCAAAGGCATTGGGAAGAGATGATCGCCCGCACCAACCGATCAACGAAGAGAGTATGATGGCCGATATGAATGTAACCATAAGAGATATGACTTTTAGAGCCACCTTGTATGTCCATTTAAATTATGTATATTTGTCATCTTGTTGCTGATTAGTTATTAAAAGTGGGCAATATAGTTGTACCCAAAAAACTCACTTACGTATTAATATAACACTTGTTGATACCTCATAGTTGAGATATACCTTCCTTAGGTGTAGAACGCGATGATGTACCTGATCGTTAAATCAAACCTCTGTTTCGATACAACGAGGAGGAGTTTACTATAGTCAGTGCAATGAGATTTGTGGAACAAATCATGCCTTCATGCGTGCTTCTGAAAACATAAGAATAGACGAATCAGGTTGAAGTCAATGCATGATCTGCAATTGACATGTCCAAATTGGTTATGTACGAATTTAAGCCAACTCTTTCTTACAACAAGAGAATTCACTTAAAAAGAAAAAAAGTGAATTCCATCTCAATAGGCTCTATATCCAGGATAAGCATTCAATTGTTCTAATAAACTAAATCACCACAAGGCGCCTACTTCTATGCTTTTAAATACTGTAAATCCTCGATTCGAACATTAAACACGTGTTCGAAAATTTCACCTGAATATTAGTATAGTGTTCAAAAATTTCATTCGAACACACTGCAATTTTAAAGTATGAAATGAACTCATAAAACTGTGGGTGCCAATATCCATACCCTATTGAAAATCTGCATATCATACACATTCATAGTGTGTGATTATGTTTGTAGTTCTCCACGCTTAATATATGATATATATAATATTACACACACACACAAAACAAATAAACAAACAAACAAACAAACAATAAAATGAAGACACCCCCGTTCTAGTTTTAGCCCCAAAACTGATCGTTCCACAATTTCCCGAACCCATAAATTGTTCAACCTAGTTTCGAATTCGATTTCAATTTTCACACCGTTGACCACAGTCTGAGTTTCAAAAGTCTGAACCCATTTTTGATTTTGTTTGATTAGGTCTACTTGCATTGAAAAAAGAAAAAAGAGTACAAAATTAAAATAACTAACTCATCTTTATTTTATAATATTTAAACTTCTAATTCAAATACAATCTAATATAAGTATCAATACAAGCTGAAACCAAATTGACTTTAAAAATGAACATCTTGCTACAGTTTTGGAAAATTATAAACATAAATACTTTAAATTACAACATGACAACAACAAAACTAGGAAAACAAACCTTTTTTTTTTTCTTAATTAATTAGGAAAACCAATTAAAAAGGAAATAAAATGTTCGGACACATGGAAGTGGGGGTGAGTAAAAAATTGAAAAAAAAACCCGACTAACCCGACCCAAAAATTTCGATTCGATTTTATGTGAATTCGGTTCGATTTTCGGTTTAAGGATCTCAAAAAATCAGTTATTTCGTTTTGGTTTTAAAAATATATTCCGGTTCGATTTAGTTTCAACCGAAATATAATTTAAATAGAAAACAAAATAAATTTTATATTACTTATTGTTATTTTTAATAATTCAGTTCGGTTCAGTTAATTCATTTTTAAACCTATTTTTGATTTGGTTCAGTTTGTAATTTTATAAATATTTTGTTTTCAGATTTTTGGGTCCTGTTAATTCAATTTTAAGTCAAATTTCGGTTTCGATTTTTTCGGTTCGGTTCGGTTTTGGGCCGAACCGACCCAATGCTCTCCCCTATACGAAAGTGTTTCCATCTCACAAATTTAAATTTTCAACTATTATAAAAATTAGAATCACGTTGTTTACGATTTTTAATTGAAAATCATCATTTTCAAAGTTTTCATTTTTTACATCATTTCATATTAAATTTACCAATCACATCTTATCGTATACAATATGATACTCACAATTACAACCAAATTTTATTTAAAATGTTAATATTTTTAAGGGGGAATTGCCAAATACTCCCCCTAGAAAAATGTGTTTGTCAAATACCCCAACTAGTTTTAAAAAATGCCAAATACTTCATACATAATTGTACGATTACCAATTTGGCCTTATTACTCTCCCATTCGAATCAGCCCTAATTCTCTCCTTCCTTCATCGCCTTCAATCCGTTCGAATCAGCCCTAATTCTCTCCTTCCTTCATCGCCTTCAATCTCGCCTCCTCTCCATCGCCGTCGCCGCCTCTCTATCGCCATGCGCTCTCTTCACCTGCAAAATTCTGCCGCAGTGACTGAAAAAAAAGCCCTAGATCAAGCAATGATTCGAAGCTTGTTCTCTCGAAATCTATGCCGCGAAATTGGCAAGAATTCGGTCGCCGGAGCTTCTCCCGGCGGTGTTGGTGGCAAAAGATGGTACGGGCTTATACCGATGGTGATTAAGCACTCGTCGAGAGGAGAACGCGCGTACGACATATTCTCGCGGCTGCTGAAGGAGCGCATGATTTGCATCAACGGCCCGATCTCCGACGACACCGCTCATGTCGTCGTCGCGCAGCTCCTCTTTCTCGAGTCGGAGAACCCGTCGAAACCTATCAACATGTACCTCAATTCCCCTGGCGGCGCCGTTACTGCTGGTATAATTGTTTAATTGCTAGATTTGTTTTTTTCTTTTGCTTAATTCATATTTTCCGATCCTGCAACTTGGCTCAAAGCTTAATCGATCCTATTTTTAACTCCCCCTTGCGATTACTTACAATGAAAAATACAGAGATTGTGTTTTCCTTTTTTTTRCCCTCACTTTTTATTGAATTGTTACCTGGGCTGCCTCTGCCGTGAGTTTTTGATTGAAAAACCTTGTTTATTTTAATAAAGTAGTGAATTTTCTTAAACTTTTTTTTGATTTATTACAGTGAATTTTTCTTAAACTTCATACTGCAATGTTGTGTTCTAAAATATACATATGGTATTACCTATGGATTAATTAGATTGAAATCCATTACAGTATGACTTTATTTGATATTAAGTCATAAAACACTCTTAAATTTTGCTGGATGTTTTTCGTCCGTCTGGTATTTTTGTATATATATTTTGTGTCGGTAGCAAAGCAGTATGAAATTATCGAAATAAAATAGTATTGTTGTTGTTTGGGGAGTATAAAATCTTATTTTGTGTACTGTCTGGATTATAATTTTGTGCGTCAAATTGGTTGTTAAAACAGTATGTAATTGACTGTTCAGTATCTTAAACAAACTGTCTAAATGCTTGCGTTTAAGTTTGTTGTTGTAATTGATTTTTTTTCCTGTATTTGTTGTAGTGCATCAACCGCATTATAGATTTAAACAAACTATTGCATTTGAAACATATTGTTGTACTTTTGATGTGTAGTTTATTGTCCATGAATTTTCCCATGAAATTAAATTCAATACTGTTGTGTGGGTGTCATATTATTATTATTATTATTTTTTTTTTTGGGATTTATTGCAGTGAGATTTTCTTAAACTTCATACTGCACTGTTGTGTTTTAAAATAAACATCTGGTACTATTTGTGGAATTTTATTAGATAGAAATCCACTACAATAATACTTTATTTGTTTTTAATTCATAACACACCCTTTCTCCGCCTGCTAAAATGTTAACTACTCAAGTGGAGCTTTCACTGTCAACTATTTGAATTTTAATCAATGACCATTTGCTTGAATCATATGAAAATTGAACAATTCTCGTTTGTTTCTTAAAAAAAGACTAAACTTCTCCTTTTTGTGGGTTTGGTGGGGCAGCTTTCTTTTTATTGGGATTTTTGGAATACTCACAAAAGAAGGAAATGCATTTATGCCACCAGTTTAAGGGATTGAATGTGCA
>BMAC01000318.1:1024122-1060191 GCA_014905375.1 Phtheirospermum japonicum | reverse complement strand
AGCTCTGGGTGTTCCTCAGCAAGATCTTCGATACTGGTTCCTCCCTTTTTACAGGCAATAATAAGCATGGCACTCTACTTAATAGAAAAATGTTAGTTTAGAAAAATGTTATGTATCATATTGATAAATAACAACATAAAATAAATATGTAAAATATGGCATCAGCAACATAGATTTTAATCGATCCGGTCCATTTAGTCAACATGCATCTATCTCCAATCCACGGCGGGTGGCAGCAGGTGGTGGACCATTTTATTATTATTATTATTATTATTATTAGTTATTTTAATAGTAAGGGTATTGTGGTATATTCATATCACAATTTTGGACTATTTGGCAAAAAGTAGGGACCATTTGACTTAAATCTACAAGTTGGATTATTTGACAAATTCATCTATATCTTAGAGAGTATTTGACAATTCTCCCTATTTTTAAGGGCAATTGCCAAATACTACATAGGAAAAAATATTCTTGTCAAATACTATGACTAATTATACAAATGTCAAATAGTCCAACCATAAATATACAATTACAAGGTTACCCCTAATAATAATAATATAATAATAATATTAATAAACAATACACCACCACCTCCCGCCGGCCGGAAAATTTTCCGGCGAGAATTTTTTTTTTTGCCCAACAAATATAAAGTTAGAAATCTAACTGTAAAGTAAGAAATTTTTAATAAGAAATTTTCTTACCTTTTCATACATAAAATATGAGATTTTCACTATAAAGTATGATTTTTTCTTTTTATTTTTGAATATAAATTAAAAATATATTTATTTTAGAAAATAAAGTAAGAAATTTCACTATAAAATAAGAACTTTTCTGAATATAAAATAACAAACTTTCTTACTTTAAAGGATACAAAGTAAGAAATTTATTAATTTTTTGAACATAAAGTATGAAATTTTACTATAAAATAATATATATTTTGTATTAAATAAGAAAATACATAATAATAATTTGCTATTAAGAAAGAATTCTTTTCTCTATTTTTATTTTTGCAAAACAATATTGAGTAATAAGTAAAAAAAAATAAAATAAAGTGTGTTATAAGTAAAAAAAAATACATAACAATATTTGCACATCAAAGCAAGAAACTTTTGCAATCAAATAAAATACTTTTTGTCATCAAGTATGAATTTTTGGACATTAAATAAAAAAATCTGTTACATATAGTAAGAAATATTTCCGGTGACTGAAATTATTCTTTGGACATTAAGTAAAAAATGTTTGGACATATAGTAAGAAATACTTGCACATATAGTAAGAAATACATATATATAGTAAAAAATGCAGACATACAGTAAGAAAAATATTTGGGTTGAAAAAAAAAATTGACTACAGTGACTCCATGGACATGTAGTAAGAAATTCAAATATACAGTAAGAAATTATGGGCAGAAAAAAAAAAAAAAAACGCCGAAAATAAATTTCGGCAGACGAAAAATATTTTCAGATGATCAGGAAAAAAAAATGTGCCCGAAAAAAAATTCCGGCGACCGGCGGCTAACTTTATATTTACTGGCAAAAAAGAAAAAAAATCTCGCCGGAAAATTTTCCGGCGGCAGGTGGCGGCAGCAGGTGGCCCCATTATTATTATTGTTATTTATTTTAATAGTAAGGGTATTGTGGTATATTCATATCACAATTTTGGACTATTTGGCAAAAAATAGGTACTATATGACTTAAACTGGATGAATGACTAATTGACAAATGGACCTCCACTTACTATTTGACAATTTTCCCTATTTTTAAAAATATATATATTTAATAGTATCCGCCATCTAAAATCTTATTAATATTATATTATATATTTAAATTAAAATATTAAAAATAAACCATAACACTACCGACTTTCAAATTATTATATATCTAAAATTATATTTTAAAACTATTTATTCAAACCTAATTTCAATTTTCATAGGAAAATCACCAAATTCATAATTGACAACATTCCCCAATTTCCCATGAGATTATACCCAAAAATTAACCAGTCAGTCATCAATACGCGACTTCCCCATTTTCCCATCAAACAATTGAACTTTAAGATCTAACTAAAAAGAAAAAGAAAAAGAAAAGTCTTCCCAAACCAACAATTACAGTAAACCCATCCCAAAATTCCACCAAGCAAATCACACTCACAATACTGACTCCGACTCCGAGTGCCATTGCCATATCATCTCCGATCTGATCCATCCGGCGACAATGAGGCGGCCCGATTTAGTATCCGTCGGCTGGTCGGCGTGATTGAGATGCAGTCCGGTGATAATCCGCCGACGCTGCCGTTTCCACTCAGTCCGTTACTACTATTGACTGCCGCCGGCGGCGCCCCCGGCGATTTCGGTGAGGGAGGGTTCGAATTGTCCAGGTATTTGTTCCTAGGATCGCTGCTCTTCTCGCGAGAAGGAGGCGGTATGGACTTGTCCAAGGTCGGAGAAAAGATCTTCAGCTCCGTTCGCTCCGCGCGCTCCCTTGGCCTCCTGCCTCCTACATCCGATCGTCCCGAGGTACTGTGATTTTCGTTCCTGGCTTAGCATCGTGAACTGAAGTGATGTTTTTGTTGTTGTGTCGGATGATCACGTGTGAGCAATTTAGGTGCTAATGCGTTTGATTGTGGCATTGGAGGTGATGCTTTGTCATTGGAGTCCGTGAACTTAACAATTTCTTGTGGCCACTCGGTTTTGGAATTAATATAGGTTTATGAACGTAATAAAGTTTAAGCCTTTGTTAATACTTGTACCCCTGGTCTACTATATTGATTGTGTTAAACCTAAATTCAGCATGCCTAATGTGAAATCTGATAGAAATTCTCGTCCTTAAATCTATTACACCCAGTACAGTATGATCGTTTTTAGATGTTTTGAGCTGGACTGCTGATAGTTATTTTTTGTAATTTAATTTTCAAAAATCCATTCTTGTGGACCAAATGCGTTTCACTGTGTTTGACAGCATACCGGCTTCAAAAATTCTCGAAGTATCAATTAAAATGGAAGACTGAAAATTCCAACTTCATGCTACAATAACGCAGCATTAATGTTTGTACTTGCATTAGGATTTTCAATTTTGTTCAGGACGATCTCAGAGTTTCTGAATTACTTCTGACTTTACACATTTGACTAATTTTGTGCACAGGTTCCAGCACGAGCTGCTGCCGCAGCAGCTGTAGCCCGTATTCTTGCTGGCCTACCACCACATCAGAGGCATAATCTCTCATCAAGCTCAGAAGAGTTGAGTTCAATATATGGAAGCAAACCTCAAGGTCAAGCTGTGGATGAGCTTGAGAAGGACTTCTTCGAGGAGGTTAGTTATTATTGTTTAGTGTCACTATTGCTTCTAATGTCCTGATGGTTTGATCACAAGCATCTAAGAAAAAGAACAGATCAAGTCAAAGAATTATCTTTATAAGAGAACTTTTTTTCCCTTCATATATGTGGTTTACAACTTAAATCAGCAGTTGCGTGCAATGGAAGGCGTAGAAATACATTTGATAGGAGCATTATATTTGTCATTGACATATGGGAGGAGGTATTCAGTCTAAAGCTCGGTTTGCTATGTAAATTTGGCTAATGATCAAATCCCGGAAAAAAGATTTCAAATAGGCCATTATTATTGGTTACAAATGATGTTCTTCTTGCTTTGTCACAATAGAAACATTTATTGTTAGCTACTTTTATTGTAAGTCATCTGTTATTATTAAAATCTGCAACCATTACCTATTCAATTACTGTAACACGACATGGTCATTAAGTTATATATATTTTTTTCAATAATCAAAATAAAATATATAAGAATTCCTCTTTAAATTTGCACTTCAATTGATTGTGTTTATTTGTAGATGTATTGCTACTAGTGTGTTTTGTGTGGGCTCTCTTGTATTTACTTGCATTTTCCCCTTCATTGCCCCGTCTTATTTCTTTTCCGTACAAACCACACAATCAATATTAACTGATGTGCATTTGTTTTCTTAGGAGTTCGATCCTGTTAGATATATTTTAGAACAAGTTCCCCCTGAAGAAAGCGAATCAGCTTATTTTGAAGAAAAGGTATTTTTTTATTCCATGCCTTTCTGGTCTCCATATGCTTTTTGCTTTTTTATGTTGTTACCCATGGTTTGCTTAATGTACACCTATTAGTGAGGTCCATTCCTTCTATCTTGTCCACATTTTGCTCCTTATGTGTGTGTGTGTGTGTGTCTCTCTATATATATATCTATCTTCAATTGTTGTAGCCTGCTGTGTTGTCGAAAGGAAATTTCTCTGTGTTTCTGTGCTCTTGTATGTGATCTGCTCACGATTCAGGTTGTTTGGTGTTTATTTGTTTGTCTGTGCACGCACTTGGCTTTATAGGAAGGTATCTCCTGTTAGATGCATGCACCACATGTTCTAATGCATCTATTGATCTCAAATTCTTTTTTGTATGTTTTGTTAATACCATACGCTCATGTATTTTGTGCTTTTGTCTCTGGCTGCTTGAACACTCATTAAGGCTACTGATTTGAGATCAACTTTGTTCTAAATAAATGTTTTTCTTACTCCTTGTTTGTTGGTTCCTCGCTGGATTACTTAGATTTATCATTATGTAATGAAAGAAATAAAACGTTCTTACAGACATTTTTTTTTCTTTCTTTTAAAGTACATATATACTTTTAGCTGGCCTTTCTTCCTCTAAAAAAATGTAAATTGTGTGGGCAAACTTTAGTCTATGTTTTTCGTGTAGACTCATGGTTGATAAAAGTATGGTGATCTTGTTCCCTGAGAAATCTAAAAATGAGCTTGGGTTGGGAACTATCACATGCAACTGACACAATAGAAACAGATGCTGAAGGACAATAGTGGAAAATGACATCTGTTTTAAAATGTTTGTAGGTGGGAAAAAGTAGCATGGGCAGTTATTCTATGCTTAATTATATTACTCATAGTTGATAATATATTTATTTGACAGATATCTCCCCTAATGTCCACATGTTTTTTTTCTTTCTGGATTTTGATATGACATGAGCACGTTCTTGCTGGGTTGATACAGTTTAAGATAATGTTCTTAGTACTTTCCTTGTTGCCAGTCTTTTGCGACAGTGATTTTTGCATTTGAGATCCAAAACCTAAGCATTTGGCATTTTGACTTGTAAGTGCTAATTATGATCCTCTTATGTTTTTCATTGTGCTCCATGAAATTCTTGCACTGCTCTTTGAATGGTTTTGTGAGTGGTTGCTTTCTTTCATAACGATGCTTCCATTTGTTAACCAGAGTATTAAACATCCTATCAATCCATTAATTTACAGATTAATTTGCATTTCATTCTTTTATAGGCTGCTCTTCGACTGGCACAATTGGATAAAATTTCTGAGCGTTTGTCACGCCATGTAATGGAACATCATGAAGAAATGGGTGGGTTTCTTTTCTGAGTCCATTTAATTTTGTCAGACTATCTGGAAATTCATCTAAAGTATCTTATTGTGTGTGTTTGCTCTATGTGTTAAATAGTTTATCTTTGCTACAACTATTTTATACTCCCTCCGTCCACAAAAGATAGGCGGGTAGACAAAATAACGGAGATTAAGAAGACAAAATGATTGTAATTGGAAATTTAAAATTTTTGCTATTTTTCCTACTTTGCCCTTAACTTTTTAGCATTTCAATAAATAAAGTAAACTAATTAGGTGTGTTTTAGTCCTTTTTGTGGTATTCTAACTTTTAAAAAGGAAACATGCCTATCTTTTATGGACGGACAAAAGTGGAAAACATGCCTATCTTTTGTGAACGGAGGGAGTAGTTTACTATTGGTGATGTTTCTAGCATTTGTTTGGAATGATTGATATGCCAAGGGAACTTTGAACAGCTCATTAAGTTAGTGAGCTCTGTCATTCTCATCTCAGTATGGAAGTTACAGTTGCTTTAACTCCAAAGCAAGATTGAAATTTGAGTCTGTGCTTTGAGTTTTAGTTCCCTGAACTTTTTCATTATATAATCCTATTTAGATTATTGTGGTTATGGAGGCCATAAATATTAATGAAATAATCGTGTCGGTCCAAGTTTCCTCGAGAACAATTTGCTTGAGTATGGTACCCTGCTTGTCACATCTTTAGCATAAAGATATGTCTTCAACTTCTTCCATCTTTTTATTTTTTCCAACATGTTTGCTCTACCACAACACCTTGAGAAATTATCACTGCTTCCTATTTTTGGAGGAGCTTCTGGTTATGTCGCATTTAAATGCTTCCTTATGTCTCGGGTTACCTTATTTAATTACATCTAATTTGCAACATTCAAGACAGATAAGGTTTCAGTTACTATGTGGGATAGGCTTGGGTTAGTTAACTCACTTATTTATTTTCCCTGATTTAATGCATAGAGTTGATTGGCTACAGTATTTTTCGATTAACATCACCTCTTGTCGTCCTGCCTGGCAGTCTAATGATGCGTAATTGTATTGTATATTTGAACTTTTCTCCTTCAAATCTTGTATCCTTATATCTGGCTAATTAACTTCTGTCTTATCTGTCTTGGTAGCTTGGCTCATGGAATTGATTGGCTTCATTTCATTTCAATACTTCACATTTTTGTCATCCTCCATATCTTTATGATGCACCAAGTGTTTTGTTTATATGAAACTTCTTCTGTTCTTGCATCCATGAATTGTGGTTGGATTCTTGTTTCAGTGAAGGGGATGAATCTGGTAAGAGAATTAGAGAAGGACTTGAAGATTGCAAATGTTATTTGCATGGTAAGCAGGTGACTTTTTTACCATTCAACTGTTTGCATTTAAAGTAGTACAACTTTGAATGTTTGTTGATACATTTGATGATCTCATGCTAAACTCGATCTCTTGCCTGGGTTGTCTGTGCCGAACTAAAGTGTTCCAGATGTGAAAAACAGGCGGATGTGAATTCTGCCCAAATTTGTTTACATCATCTGAATTATGACCCTAAAAACATATTATTTCCTGATAGCTTTTGCAATACCACATTTCTGAGTAACAGATGAGATCCCAACTTTCTACCTTAATGCGTAACATAACCTGTCAAACTAGTACATGTTCATTGTTTCCTTTATTTTATAAATACTCACCTTGCAAGCTAGCAGCCAGACAAGCTTATCAAACAGAGTTTTGGTCATCAGATAGAAATTATTATTCAAAACTACTATCAGAGCATATCTTCTCACATATTTTGGGAAGTGTACCACCCAACAGGGAATGCTCAACAGATGATAGTTTACTTGTAAAGCTAGAATGTAAGCATACAAAGTTTTATGGCTTGTGCAGAATGGGCGAAGACACCTTACTTCATCAAGGAATGAGGTCTCTAGGGACCTCATTGTTACGGACAATTCGAAAAGGAAACAAGCTCTTTTGGTAATTTTTTCCTAAAAGTTTATACAGTTCCTGCAATCTGTTCTCATTTAGTGTACCCAACCCGCTCAAAAAAAAAAAAAAAATCCTGCCATTTAGGCTGCATCTTTATTATGATTCTGTGACATTAGTGAATATGGTTTATAAAGAAGCTGTTTAAAAATAAAATGTTTATTTAATCAAAGTTGATTCACATCACTTGAATAGCATTGCTAAGAATTTCTTATTTAATCTTATAATTTTATGTAACCGTATTGACTGTGATCACTCATCTCTACTAAATAGGATTTATTTTAGTACCATTTGCCACTTGGATTTCATAATTTCACAAAGGAAAAAAGGGAAAAAACAAAAACAAACAGAAATCAGATTACCATTGCCTCTTCTAATACAAAATAAAAACCAAATTATGTCTTTTCATAACCCATCCAACTTTGATAAAATAGTAAGGCAATATACATAATTCATTGTTAAATATCTCCCCTTGGTACACTCAATGTAATTATCTTTGGATTCACATATGTGATTTCCAAGCGAAATTGAAGAGACAAATGGGGCAATAGTTATTTTATTGGTTTAATCATTTCACATGTAATGCTTTGGATGTTCTGTGTCACCGAGTAACATATTATTATAAAATTTTATTGTAACTTGCAGGACGTTCTCCCCATCATAACTGAGCTTCGTCATGCAATGGACTTGCAAGTGGCTCTTGAAACCTGTGTTGAGGAAGGGAATTTCTCTAAGGTATGACTTCGACTTTACGTATAGATTTAGATGAAGAACCTTTACTGTTCATCTTGTTTTTCCCCCTTGTTTCCATTTTGTCATTTT
The DNA here is from genome assembly GCA_014905375.1 of Phtheirospermum japonicum. NCBI lineage: Eukaryota > Viridiplantae > Streptophyta > Magnoliopsida > Lamiales > Orobanchaceae > Phtheirospermum > Phtheirospermum japonicum. Next base: position 1,052,001 of record BMAC01000318.1, on the reverse strand, counting down.
ACACACACACACACGAACATATTTATATTATTTTTCTTATTATTATACGATAAATTCTTTGAAGTCGAGTTTGTGCTTCTTCTATAGTTAGCTTATGTAGTTGTAACAGTCTTGATAAATTTGTGACCTGTACATTTTCAGGCTTTCCAAGTACTACCTGAATATTTGCAAATTTTGGATAGATTATCAGACCTTTCTGCAGTGCAAGAGATGAGCCGTGGTGTTGAGGTGAATTAGCTAGTTTTTTTTTACTTCCAGAAAATAATAATAGAATTAATGCTCATTGTTGCTTAAATCTGGGTTCTTGTGCTCTCTCTATATCTATTTGTATAGATTTTCTTCTTCTTCTTCTTTTTTTTTTTTTTTGATGTCTTGCAAGATTGCATCTTCTCCTTCATCTCCATTTGGTACTTGAACTTGTTCACTCCAATATGTCAATGTTATGCTGCATGCAGGTTTGGCTGGGAACGACTCTTCAAAAGTTGGATTCACTTCTATTAGAAGTGTGCCGGGAATTCAAAGAGGATAGCTACCTTACTGTTAGTTCCTAATTTGCTTTATATAGTTAGAAGGAGTTGTTATTCACCAAGTCCTACTTAACACTGAATCCACTCATTTTCGCCAGTCTTCTATGTGCTTATTCCATTTGTTGGTAGATCAAAATTACTAAAAATATAGTTGCTAAAGCTGCCTAACCTCTTATAGATTGTTTTTTGCCTTTTCGATGCATCACTTCTGTTAGTAGGATTGTTGCAGTGCAACTGGGACATTTTAATTGAATCTCATGTCACTCAAATGTTCTGAAGTTCCAATAAGCATTGTCTGTCTTATGTTGATTGTTAATGATAAAATAATGAAACATCTCTGCGTTGATGGAAGTGAGATTGCAAACTAGAAATTAAGATAATGAGTCATAATTAATAACCATGTATACATGATAGAAGAGCACATCCCCATCATTGACCTTTCTCCTTAGAAAGGTAAAGTTTGTTGAGCATGGCGCATTGTTGCTATTGCCAATTAAACATGAAAAAGATCTCACTATTCTCTTCGTTACAGTACCTGTTTAAAGAAAATTGCTATAAGTTATTCATCACAAGTTCAGTCAAATGATATCATACACTAATATTTTCTTATGTATTATTAATTATTTATTTGTTGGTCCTGACTCCTGACATTTTGAATCTTGAACATGAAAAGGATTTTGTCCATTTCTTCAGCAACCTGTCTATGACTATTTTTTTTTTTTGAATTTACATTTTCCTGTGAGAGTATGACTCTAAAAGAGAAAGAGAACATGATTTCCTTTTTGTTCTATAAAAGAGTTAGTGAAGCCATCATAAAGTTTCAACCCCTGTATATTTCTAATTTGACTTGTCATGTTCATAATCATGAGCAAACATGCATCTATTGACACTTTCGGTGCTAGATTAAGCTTGATTTATTTGCCTTTGTCTGCAGGTGGTGGATGCATATGCATTAATTGGTGATGTTTCTGGTCTAGCTGAAAAGATACAAAGCTTTTTCATGCAGGAGGTTTTGTCTGAAAGTCACTCTGAATTAAGGACAATTATGCAGGAGGTATGTTGTTTACTTCTTGAGGTATTAGTTTAACAAGCACTTGCCATATCTGATTAAACTAGCTCAATTGAGACAAGAAAAGAGGCACCAAGAAAGGGTGTGATTGGTTTGATCTTTTGTTCTGCTCCTTTATGTTTTTGGTGAAAATAGTGAAATAATTCTTTGGAATGGGAATAAATTTTGAAAGTGTTAGGGTATAAGATGGAAACATGATGATGATAGTTGGCGTGATTGATTTTTAGTAAAATAGTGATTGGATGTGATGTGTGATTCAAGAGTTTATAGAGAAGGAATAGGGTATTTGTGGTATGATTGTATAGTGATGATAGATGATATTGATGTTTTTCTAGTAAAATAATAATTTGATGCAATTGATGATTGGAAAATTGAGAATGAGTGAAGAGTGTATTTTTTGAAACATGTTGGGGCCAAAAAGTTGAGGATTTTTTTTAACCATCTTAAATCTGTTATATTGTCACCTAACCTCATTGTGATTTTAATGTTGAAGCAATTAGACAAGCACTAATCGGTGAAGTGCCTTCATGCAAGTATCTGAAAGAAGCACATGCGTAGCATAACAGATAGAAACTTGCCAATTCTAGAAAGTTGCATCTCGTAGAAGTTTTGTTTTCTTATAATACTCACACGGGACTTCTCATCGAAATCCCAAATTCAGCAATTTTGTTGATTCTCCTGTATGCTTCATCAAATTCAGTGTTTTTCTTATGCATAGGACTTCTCTTCTAACTTCCAACTTCAGTGATTTAGTTGATTCTCCTTGATGTATGCTTGAAACAAAAACTTGATTTATTGCAGGATGCTGAAAATCCCAATATGCAAATAAATAGGTATGAGCTATAGTTATCCAGGACTGTAAAGGCCCTATTTTATGATTCAGGGTTCCTTTTTCCACCCTTCAATATTTATTTAATTTCTGCTTGTTTGTGATCATATGCATTTTTTGGTCTGTCTTCCCCTGTCCAGGTTTACCTACAGTGATTTGTGTATTCGGATACCTGAATCCAAGTTCAGGCAGTGTTTGCTTGCAACACTATCTGTTCTCTTTAAGCTGATGTGTTCATATTATGCAATAACGAGCTTCCAACTAGAAGAGAAAGTAAGTTATCAGTCATCTGCTCTCTACTATGTTTCTCTCTCTCTCTCTCTCTCTCTCTCTGTTTTAATGAAATCCAGGCTACAATTCATGATTTTTGACATATTGTTGTAACATATTTCAATTAAAACCTGTAGGCTAAAATTCACTTTCATCAAAGGGCTATTAGATATCCATAACTCGTTTATATGATTATCTTGTTTTCTATGGCTTAGGTAGAGTTGCTCCTATGCTTGTAAAAAGCTATTTGTCAATACTTGATAGTGACCTATTCTCCACTACAGTCACCTTGAAGGAAATTGCTTGTGCTTATTGTCAGAATATGTTGTTCGGGACTCATCAAAACAGGAGTGCCTGTTTTGAATCAGACATTGGTGTGGGTGCAGGTGTGCTTGGACTCTTCAAAACATGGGCGAAACTATTTTCTCTAGCCAGTGGCTTTTATTTCTTGTTTTTCTATTTGACGATATATATTATTTTATGTCTATTCTTTTTCTTGTATATATCTATAGATGTATCCCCGTACCCGAATCCTGATTTTGGATCCTACCCATGTCCACGTATCCTAATTTTCAACTACGGATGATTGTACCTTTGCTCTGAACAGCTTGTCTCAGTCTCTTAAATAGTTTGCTTCTTCTGACCATTGGCAGTGAAATCATGGTCGCCTCGCATGGGCTCATCAAAGGGAGGATCTGGGGTCACCTTGCTTGAGATAGATATTTTATTTTGTCAATTTTAAAATTTATTGACGTTCCTTCCAGTGTTCAGTCAACTTAATTGAAATTTCTAGATGATAGATAGCTTACTACTGGCTCAAAGATCGGAAAATAACATCATTTGGCTCACTCATCTCTTTTTGGGGGCCATGTTATGTGGTACGAGGTACAGCTTACTGTCATACACTTGAAGCATGGTGTTTGGTAGCCTCTAATCCCTTGGATTTGCCAATCGACAAACCCTTGGAAACAAATCATACTTTTGAGCCTCTATCTCTACCTCAAAAAGTTCAAGAAAGATGATGTGTAACTATGTTCTTATAAACTTATATCCATCAAAATCTTTTTTTTTGCGCTACTACTCAGCTCAATCTACAACCCCCGTCCACCTCTGTCCTCAAAATGACATACAAAGGTGCCCGCCACACTCAAATTTTATGTACAGCTCGGAATCTTCCATCAAAAACTTTTCTTGTATCAAGGCGCTAAGTAGCCACCATTGCCTTCTTGATTCCAATATCCCAATAATCCCTTCGGACCAGCTGCTCTCTCTCTAACGCTGTCTCTGCACTATTCTTTTACTAGTTTTGAACAGTAAAGTATTTTTATCAGAAAATAGAAAGGTAAAGAAAGGAATAAAATATGATCTTATAAAATTGGCATTTCTCGGTTTATATAGAAAGTGTATCACAATTTTAGTTAGTTGTTTTTTATTGTATATTAAGTTAAATGGGTTACAGGATAATCTAGTTTATATAAAAAGTGTAAACACAAGGCCAAGGGTGGTATCTTTATTCATCACTTCGGGTTAATTTGACCTTTTCCAATATCAATGGGCCATGTGGGATTAAGTGTAATTTTCTGCAAGTTCGTGATGTTACTATCCAAAATGAATTTCACATACTGTGAGCTAAAGTATGCATATTAAAGAATACACCTCTACCAAGCTTTGCTTGAATTGTCTCATCACTAGTAGAAACAGGGTATGTTTTCTTAGAGCTCTATATTTGCTGTGTCAGGTATCACATTGCCATAACCTTACTGATAAGCAACATGGTGACTTATCTGGAGTATCCGAGGATCCCGAAAGAGAAGTTTCTTCTACTCTTCGGGCAGAAGATGGTTCAATACCTGCTTCAACTGAAAGAGGACCTCTTTTGTCCTCAGCTGCAGTACCACCAAAAAGTTCTCCATCTAGTTCTGATGCTACAGAAACCCATGGTTCCAAGTTCACAGATCATCCAACTGATGAGGGAAGAGATGATGGAAGTGCAGCATCAAGTAGTGGATCTGCTTGGTTCTTACTGCGAAAAGATGCGGTGACGTTTGTTTCACATGCCTTGCACAGGGGCCGTAGGAACCTTTGGCAGCTTACAACAAGTCGCGTGGCAGTTTTGCTTTCTTCTTCAGCAGTTTCTTCAAGTAGCATTCATCAATTCTTGAGAAATTATGAAGATCTGAGTATCTTCATCCTTGCCGGGGAAGCTTTTTGTGGGGCAGAAGCAATTGATTTCCGCCAGAAACTTAAATCCATTTGCGAAGGTTATTTTGCCGCTTTCCATCGGCAGAATATTTATGTAAGTCTAACTCACTGATCTTTTGCTACTAAAAAGCATTCATCTGATGTCTACTTGATAGCTTGATGTTGTTATGTTTGCTCGAATGTTTTAGTTACATGGTATGATGTGATGACTGGCTAAACTTATTTGGTTAAAGGTATTTCGCTTTGCAAATTCTTGGATGATTGTGGCATGATAAATTTGTACAAAATGTGTGAAGTTGTCAAACATTATGGTTCTCACTAATGTAACTGTACCAATTCAGAGAAAGAAGACCTAATAGGATTGAAATTGAGTGAAGGAAAGAAAACTGAACTTAAAAAGAAAATAAAAGCTGAGGAGGAAGAATATATTCCTTGATATGTCAACTTGTTATACGACCTTAATTACTCGGCCTTCTCATTACTCTTGCTGCTTACAGTCTGTCATTATGAATACTCAAAGCGGCATCCAGTACACAACTTGAGATGAATTCATAGTAAGTTCATCTCATTTTCACTCAGACACTTGATTTTCACCTTTGTGACTGCTAAGTTCTTAGGTGGGCCGGCCTGGAGTTGCAAGTGTGGATGTGATTGTGGAGTTTGGTTAAGTTGGGATTGTACTTTGACTATCAACAAAACTAGGGTTATTGAAAAATGTTGATAGAGGTGTCAAAATGGGGAGAGAGGTATGGGTGGGTAAAACTTGTGAGATGGGATTGATGGTGCTGAAGGATCGTGGTAGTTTCTTATAGTAGCAATCATGCTTTGATTGATGAGCGCTTTTGTAATAACTGAGAAGAAAGAAGCGGCAGGTGTCTTGTTTTCTTTTACAATCTTCTTTCCAAAATTTTATTATTGTTTTTGATATTCTAAACTTCTTCTCGCGTTCCCCTTTTTATTTGTCTTTAGTTTTACTTTCACTTCCTGGGTGAGCATAAATTGTTTTCTGTAGAGGCCACTGGACTGATATTTAATTAGTTTGTTGATATCTGTCAACATTACGAATTTTGCTAATTTGCAATGAATCATGCGTCAATTTGCCGCGAATTAAAATGATCCGGCAATAAACGCCTTTTGTTTTGCACAATAATGTTTTTTCTTGCAACATGATATGCTTATCAGTAAAAAATAATAAGTTCATCAACTTGCCCCTCATGGGTGGCCCATTTGAGTTGGGGGGTGGGGAGGTGGGGGTGTGGTAGTCTTGCCTTCTTGAGGAAAAAGGTCTCAAGTTCGAATCCCTTCTTCTGCACTACCTGGCGGAGCCTGCACAGGGCTTGCCTAGTATAGCTATGCGTTAAACCTAATGGTTACCCCGTTCGCATTCAAAGGGTTGTGACAGCGGGTTACCTCCGTTACAAAAAAATATTCATCAACTTTTCCAATATATTTATCAGTGAAAGTGAAATTTTTGGTTACTTAAATAAATATTTTTTCTTGCTCTAGTTCTTATTACAATTTTTTATTCCATCCATCATGGGGCTTATATCATTATTGGGATTCCAGGCTTTGAAAATGGTGATAGAGAAGGAGAATTGGCAGATAATGCCGCTAGACACAATTCAAGTAGTTAGTTTTCCAGGACTGGTGGGCGATGGTGCAGCTCTCATTGTTTCATCTGATAGATCTCCTAGTACCAGATCACTCCATGACAGTAGATCTGTTGGTACAGTTGTTAGGGGGTCAAAGAGGGGTGGATTTTCGTTTTGGCAGGCAAATGGAAACCCCTTTCTGTCAAAACTGAATGGCACTTCTGAGGATTATTCCGACACGTTCCACCCCAATGGTGTGGCCACTCAGGAAGCTCGAAATACTGATAAGATAACACAGCAAGCTAAAGCTTCTTCAAAAGGTGGTGATGTAAACCATAGTAATGGGACTACTCTTTCAGAGGATGAAAATGAAGATCTTCATGCCGATTTTATTGACGAAGATAGTCAGCTTCCTAGCCGTATTTCCAAACCAAGGCATAACTCTTTACGTGGGAATGATGGAGATATGACAGCACAAACTGGATCCTCACTTAGTCTCCTGAGGTGAGTTCTTGATACTGCAATTCTGAATCTATAAAATGCTATAATCTCCGTAGTAATATTAAGCTTCAATTTCTGTTTACGAGTCAGATTGATGGACAAATATGCGCGACTGATGCAGAAATTAGAGATTATCAATGTCGAGTTTTTTAAGGTAGGCTCATATATGATGGTTTCATTTTTTAGCAAAATGCGTGTATCTGTGTTTCTTTATCTGTCTGGCAGATTATGTTTTCAGTATAATAGAATTTATAATATATCAACAGGGAATTTGCCAGATGTTTGGGATCTTTTTCCACTTTGTATTTGAGTCGTTCTGTGAGCTTAATACTCAACCTAGTGGAAAAGGCTTAAATGACTCTGTTCCTCGTAAGTATTGTATAGCCTTTGATATCATAGCATATGGCTGTTTTCTTCCAAAAGGGTGAATTGATTCAGCATGTTTGGAGTAGGCTTCTTTTCCTTGACACCTTGTTGTTTATGTTCCTCAGACAAGCTAAAGGCTGCATTATCAAGAATTACACAAGATTGTGACCAGTGGATAAAACCTCAATCTACATCAGTTTCTTCTTCGTCACCAACTTCGGGTGCATCATTCACGCATATGGATGTAACCCCTACCAGTCCACCCAGTCACACAAATCACACATCTTTTGCACTCAAGGTATTTATGCCAATTGACTTGAGTACTGCATTAATGCCTATCGTTTCTGTTTGAATGATTTTCACTTGGCGACTGAACAAGTTTAGGGTATAAGTCTCTCATCAGATTCTTTTCTGATGTTTTTGCATTAACACGTAACGATTATTTTACATTTATGTTTCACATGTATTATTTGGTAACGCTATAAGCTTCCACATAGTTATTATGAGTAGTTTCTGCAGTAATTAATGTTTTCTTGCAGCAGGCCTTACAATGTCTTAGGCCATGAAGTGGTCTAGTTTATGGAATCATTATTTTGAAATCCAACACCTCACATAGGACTTGTAGGCACTACCCACTTTTGTGTAGCATCAAACAAACCTGTTATTGGAATAGACTGTGGAAATCTGAAATAGCTCCATTAGCTGGGATCAGTATCCATATGGAAGATTGTTTCTATATGAAATGGGGGGTTTAAATGATTTTGTGTTAAAGAACATTCCTGCAAATTCCTTCAACTTAGATTTTAGCCTTCTCCGTCATATACTAAAGTCATTTATCTATGCTCACGATTACCGAAATATATCTCTTGAAAGATTACATCTTGTTAGTCTACGCTGAAAGGAGACGTAAAATTAAGAGCTAATTACAAAAACTACCGGAGGTTTAATCTAAATAATTAAGAAATACTTATCTTTTAAAGTACAGATACCCCTACGAGTATTTGTAATTTTAAAAGATAGCTGTTTATTTTATTTTTTATTTTTATAATTAGGCTTAACCTCAAGGTAGTTTTTCGATTAGTCCTAAAATTTAATAAAATCTAGCTTTGATTGTCACCCCTTTTTCTCTTCCTCAGCATCATACAGGATCTAGTATACCTCCATGCCGGAGAAATTATATATAAATGTAAATAGACACACACTCTCATTAATAATGATCTAAACATGTTCTGATTAAAGAAGTCCCATTTTGACTATGCACATAATATTTATTTTATTGTATAATAGTTTTGCGAATTGTATTATTGACTATTATGATAGAAATTTACATTGGCGTAATGTTGCAGGAAAGATGTGCAGCGGCTGACACTATATCCCTTGTTGCTCAATTATTGCATAGATCTAAAGCTCATTTTCAATCAAGGCTTCTGCAGAATAATGCAGCAGTAGTTGAGGACTTCTATGTTCATTTGGTATGTCTTGAACTGGTACTCATGAACAACTGTGGTTGAGATCCATTTGTTCCTGTTCATTTTAAAGGACACCAGTATGGTTATTTATATATTAACTTCTGTGCAAATGGTGTCGAATTCTAACTTTCTAGCTTGGCGCATCTACAAAGTTTGTACTGTTTTGATTGACGGCCGTTGATAGTTCTTTCATTCCCGAAGCTGTGGATATTACCATTTTTGCTTAATCGTTGTGCTTATTTCTCCTTGATTACCATTTTTTTTTTCTTTCTGTTTTTATTAGTTTGTCTGCCTGAAAATTTGTTTGTAGTTGTTTGATTGGGCATTTTGTGACAGGTGGATGCTGTTCCAGAACTAACTCAGCACATTCATAGAACAACGGCAAAACTGCTACTCCATATCAATGGGTGAGTCACAATGAGATGTTGTTCAATTAATCATTACTTTTAATCGATTGATGTAAACTACTTACACAAAATTCTGGGCGATAATCAAAAGATGTTATCCAGGATTTATGTATCATTCTTTTATGTTTCAATTTTTCGTTATTCCCTCAAGCTTTGAACTCACCACCTACCTCTATTTTTAGGTTGGGTTTGGGTTGAAGGATTTGGATTTGAGGGGAGGATTTGTGGAAAGAATTTCAAATGACTCAAAATGAGATGGATTTGAAATCTACCTCAAGGACTTGATTTAAAAAATAAATAAATAAATTCTAAAAAATATGAGCTGAGGATTTGAAATCCATTATAGAATGATCTTATCCAAACAACCTCAGTGGATTTGTTATCGTGGATTTGAAATCCTTAGCTTCGAATCCATCAATCCAAATGGAGCCTTAGTAATTTTCTGTTTAAGGAAGAAAATAACTATTTCATTTCCTTAGGTGCCTTTGATATTTGCTTAGCCATATTGTAGTTATTGATTTGAAGAATTGAGCAGGTATGTTGATCGCATAGCCAACGCTAAATGGGAGGTGAAAGAGCTTGGTCTAGAGCACAATGGGTAAGTTGTCTCTGGAAGTTATTCCTCGAAACTGCAGCTTCCCATCCACTAATGGCATGTTGATTATGTTAATAGGTATTGATTTAGCCCTTGCAGAATTTTAGCACTAAATGTCTTTGTGTTAATAGGTATGTCGATCTATTACTGGGAGAATTTAAGCACTACAAAACAAGGGTTGCTCATGGGGGTATTCGGAAAGAGGTAATGAATGCTATTCAATATTCATAACTACTAATCTGAAACGAAATGAAGATTCTTGTCAAAATATATTTTATCTGTAAAAGAAAAATATGAGATTCTCTGCATTGTACATGAATCATCACATTTTATCTTGAGAACGTATTTTCTATTTACAAACTACATTCAGTTTTACAACCTAGTCCTATGATTATAATTTTGAAATTTTGATTTCCCTTTACTGTTCAATAGCAACTTGTCTCCTATGACAAGCTAGTGCCGGAATATATATAACTTTTTTCTTGTGTATTCTTGGTTTGTTCTTTTTGCATAGCAATTAGGTAAATCTTACTAAGTACCTGCTATTCCTGTGAATCCAGGTTCAAGATCTCCTCTTAGTATATGGAATCGAAATTGTTGCCGAAACTCTCATTGAGGGCTTATCTAGGGTGAAAAGGTGTACCGATGAAGGGCGGGCCCTCATGTCGCTCGATCTTCAGGTTTTACATCACTTGGGCTTAGATGGATATGTTTTGTAATTCAGTTTCTTTTTGGATTTTTTGATGGAGTTAACATGTTTCAGGTTTTAATAAATGGCCTAAAGCATTTTGTCTCTATTGACGTGAGACCAAAACTGCAGATCGTTGAAACTTTTATCAAGGTTCTCTCTCTCTCTCTTGATAATTACAAAAATTAAGGTTTTACCATAATTAAGAAAGAAAAGTACCCCCTTCTGAGGTTTGAATTTTATCAACACATATCCCCCTTTGGGGTGCATTTCTTTAGAAGTTATCACGGGTGCGATTTATAAATTAGATACAATTATGAAAAGGGTATTTATAATTTTGAAAGAGAGCTGAGATTTTCTTAATAGACTAAACCTCAAGGGTGTTTATGCAATTAATCTTATTTTATTATATTTGTTATAACCTTCTCGAATGGATCATTGGTTTTGAGTTTCTAACTCCTCGTCCCGTCGTTTTACAAACAGGCCTATTACCTTCCAGAAACCGAATATGTCCATTGGTCACGCGCCCATCCGGTATATTAGCAAACCTGTTTAAATCCCACGCAATAATGTTACTTTCAACATCCAATGGTTTCAATTTTATATAAATGCGCTTTTCAATTTTCAGGAATATAGTAAAAACCAAATTATCGGGCTTATCAACCTCGTCGCGACTATGAAAGGCTGGAAAAGGAAAACCAGGTTGGAGGTGTTAGAAAAGATAGAATGATTCCCATGTCTATCATCTACTGAGAGCCCCTGATAAGTTTTGCAATTCCTTCTCATTTATTTACCTGCTTTTCTCCTATTTTATTTTTATTATTACTATTATTATTATATATATGATCATTGTAAATTGGGTCCTTAAGTTCCATGTCATATATAGGATCCATTTGAGGTTGTATATTGTCTCGTTTGTAATATATTTATATTCCCTTAAAAAAGGGCAGCACTGTAGTTTTGAATCGAACGGCATTACAATATTCACTTCCCATAGTAGAGTTCCTTATATATCTTCTTCACGTGATGTTGGTGTTACCTATTACAATGAGGACGTTGATATAAAAGAATTGAGTTGAGATAGACGTGGTATTTATCGGGGTTTTTTTTTTTTTTTTTTTTTTTTTTTTTTTTTTTTAAATGTGTTTGAATATGTATGATTATTGGTCGAATCAAAAGCTTGAACGAGTTTCTTTTAGCCGAGTTGAATATGAATGGAGCTCAAGTTGCGTCAACATACTTTTTGATACTCTTTATTTATATTTTTAATGATCGGTCTCGAGTGATAAGTCTCATCGCTCAAGATCAAGATTAGATGACTTGTGAGTGTGAGTTTCAAATATTAATTATTTATTATTATTTGTTTAGTAGTTTTTTAGTGGTCTTGAAATAAGAAAAGTGGGTTCATGATTTGGTATTATCGGAATTCAATTCGAACGTAAGAATTAAGTGGTTTTTAACTTGAAATTTAAATGAAAATAAAGAGATTGTGAAAATAAACTAACTGAGGAATGTAAATGCAAGTATTTCATGCCTTGTGTGCGTATGCCTAATGGAAATAGCAAGTAAGAATGAAAACAAGCAACAAAAAACAAAGTTTCTCTAAGTACAAGCATGAAAGATTAAGGGACAACTACGTATGCATGATCATAAAATTCAAAATAATGCAAATTAATAAAAATCGAAAGCACCAATAGAAAGAGCAATTAAAGTTGACGTGAAAGTTTAAATCTTTACAAAAAATAACAAGAAACGAAGAGTAGATTTAAGATTCAACATAAAATCATGCATGAAAATAAAAACCAAAATAAAGCATATGAAATACTCAAAATAAAAACGAAGGTCTTGATCTATGATCTTGGTGTGTCAATCACCTAGATTCCATAGCCAAATCACAAAATCTATCAATAAATATAAGAGTTAAGGCAAAATGCATAAATTGAAAAACAAACATGAAATTAAAGAACAAGCATGGAATTAAAGGAAAACTTACTTGAATTAAGGAAAGGAACAACAAACTTGAATGAAATAGTAAAAATAAAATCCAAATGATGTCTTCAATTCTTTTTAGGCTTACAAACCAAAGGAAAAATTTCAAATTAAATCTAAGAACTAGAGAGAAAAGTTAATTCCAAACCCATGCAAGAGTTGCGAGAATCAGTGGCAGATCTAGAATTATAAATTTGAGGGTACGATAATAAATAAATAAATATTACTCATTTCGTTTCAAATATACAATCCAATTTAGTTTTTTCAAACAAATTAAAAAAATATTTAAAATTATAAATTTAAAAAGTATTTTCTTTATATATAATGAAATTAGCTAGTTACAACATTCATATTTAATAAAAGAGTTATAAATTGAACAAAGTATTATTAAATATATAGTGGGTTTATATTTAGGGTATTTCAAATGAGAGTTGTGTTCTATTTATACTAGGTTTAATTGGGGTTAAATGAGTCGAATTAGCCTTTAAAGTCTTGATTTTCCGGGTTTGGCCAGGTTTTGATCCGAATTTGCACTCTGGCGTGAGGTTTGGCGTCGCTTGGCGCTGGCAAGGTGCCGGTGCTGGCGTGGGATTTGGCGTTGCTGCTAGCGCGGGATGTTGCGTGCGCTGGCATGCCTTGGCGCGGGATGTGGCGTGATCTAGAATGCGCCATGCCTTGGCGCGAGTTTTGGCTTGCCTATGCGAGGTTTGTCTAACATTCCAGAATGTCTGGCCATTTAGGAGCTTGCTCTTGGCACTGATTTTGGCATGTCTTGACACGACTTGACTTGAATTTTGATTCTCAATGCCTTTACCTATGAAAAATAGGAATCTTGATCATAAAAACCCAAAAATTACACCAAACCTCAAATTAATTGAACCCATTTAACCAAATTAAGTGTAAAATAAAAAAGAAGCATGAATAACAACAAAACAAGAAAAAAAACCTAATAACTTAACAAAACTCGAATCTAAACCACTAAAAAATGACACTAAACCCTAATTAAAAATACGAGAAAAACACCACAATTACATGCAAAATAACCACCCCACACTTATCGGTTTGTTCGTCATCGAACAACGAAAAGAATCGAAAATGTACATGCAATGAACATTATGCAAAAAGAAAAATTCTTGTGCTTATCCTAATTAATATGATGAAAGTATCAACATTGACTCGTTATCGCCAAACATTACTCGTATTACTCTTTCTCAAATGGAATTTTGAGGGTGTTCGCTCAATTCACTCAAGTATTTATTTTATATGGGACGTGTATACGCTCGAATCGGACAATGCATGCACCTTGACAAGATTTCACAAATTAGAAACTCAAAATCACCCATTGCACATGACCAAATAAGAATCGAAAGAGGTCTTTATTTCGGGTTGTAATGTTGTCTCTTTGGTAAGGTATGAAATATATGGACATTGTGGCTAACACACGATCAAACGTGATCAATAACATACAAAACCCTAACTTCTAGAACCCGAAACTTATGATCGCTTCACCCTTCCCAATTTACAAACTTTCATTCGAAATCTTTTCATACGCTTTCACACTTTCCCGACTTTTATTTCACAACACTTAAAAGCTTTTTGAATTCGCTTCTTTTTACTAAACTTAGCATTTTTGAATATTAGACTTTTCACTTGAACGCACACTTTATCATTTTTCGTGATTTGTGTTGGAGTTTATTATTATTATTATTATTATTATTATTATTATTATTATTATTATTATTATTATTATTATTATTATATAAGAAACTCAAAACAAAATTAACTTCCCACACATTCATAGTCAACTAACAACATCCACTCTCACCTCACAAATTATGAAGATATAAGAGTTAAAATCGAGCTCGGCTAGTTCCATAAAAATCAAGCCTCATCAATGCAGATTCCATAAAAATGCAAGAAAAACCGATAATTCACTCAAGACTACTCAATAGTTTGTATCGGGTTTTGGAGATAAGATCAAAAGAGCTTTTAGAGCTTTACAATCTTTTCACCAGTAAATGTTGATTATATATATAGTGGCGGGTTTTGGACGAAGCACAAAAATTCAACTCCTTACACAAGAGGGCATAAACATGTAAAAACCCGACAAGTAAACTATTCAAACTTCCAAGCATATGGTGATTGCTTAGCAATGTAATAAAGACACAAAAGATACAAAAACGACTCAACCATATAAATGCACAATTAGTAAGCGCACTTCGCCAAGAATTCATCTCTTCGCCAAGGCTCGAGTTAAGAAAGACAAATCATGCTTTGTAAAACCCGAACCCTAACCACCTACCCACCCCACCCTTAAACCATGCGATGCCCTTATTGCATTTTAATGAAAATCAAGTAAAAGGAGGGTGAGATAGAAACTTCCTTAACCGAGCGATTTTGGGTCGAGTTTGGTGGGGTCCACTTAAACATCCAAACAATCCAAGTAAAAACCGAGTATGGCTTGTTTCTCCCGTCTCCATGAACGCTACTATCTTATCAAATCGACCAAGGTTGAAGTCGGGAACAATACACTATAAAAGAAAATCACACCAAATTAAAAGAACACAAGAAAATATGCACATGACTAAAACAAAACAAAAACCAAGGATTAAAAAAGAACCAAAAGACAACACAATATATATATATATATATATATATATATATATATATATATATATATATATATATATATATATTATTTTCAATTTTTGAATATTTTTGGATTTTTATATAATTGAATGTTTTTGGATTTTCATATAATAAGAAAGTAAAAAGGAAAGAAAATAAAAGAAATAAATGGAAAGAACTTGGGTTTCCTCCTAAGAAGCGCATATTTTACGTCACTAGCTTGACGAACTCTCTTCATAATCATGGTGGAAAGAGAAGACCGCGACGATAAGGCTTAACTCGATGGCCATCAACGTGGGATCGTGCTTGAGTCTTGGGGTCGATTAATGTCACCGCCCCACTTAGATTGACTTCCTCAATTACATCGGGTCCTTTATCTTCAAGACTCCAACCAATAACACCCTTAAAAGCTCTAAGCACTTCAATCAACCCTTCCCCTTTGTCATGTAATTGTTGCGTCCTTTCCTTGCGGATGCGAGCATTTTCATATCGAACATTCCGAAACTCATCTAAATCCTCCACTCGCAAAATTCTCTCTAGCCCGACCTCTTTTAAATACGTATTCGTGGCCTTTATCTCCCAAAAGGCTTCATGCTCAAACTCAACCGGTTTGCTCTTCTCTTCTTCCAAATCGACATACTTGAGGTGAGATGAGAAAGGCTTAAACTCGGGTTTGTGCCTCCTCTCGACCTCATTGGGAACTAGATCGCACAATTCGATGATCTCCTCATGATACTCTTCAAGCTTTTCAATGAGTTCATTTCCAATCCATCGTCAACAATCTCCACCTCCCCCTCTAAAAATTCATCGTTGCCCTCAACGACACATAAACAATCCTTGTCATACCATACCATACCTTAGCACATCGAAGCACAATTGAACCGTCATTACGAACAAAGGGCTCATTCCCCTTACTACGACTTTCAACACTAGCTCTCAGGTCAAACTCTTCCTCCTTGCTCTCTTCCTCCATAGAAACTTGGTCATCCAATTCTTGAATCACATTGACATGTAAGCAATCCGTATGAAAGACGCTTGATGGAATAGATGACAAGTTAGCCATAGAAAATGTGACCAAGTCACCCGCTACGGACTAGCATGAATGGGCGGCCTAGCAATATAGTGTGATTGGCGCCGTCATCCTTCACCACGCCAACATCCAATACCATGAAGTCGACTGAAACCACGATCCCCCCGACTTGAACAAGAACATCCTTGACCACTCCCTTTGTGTGTCTAATTGACCGATCGACCAATTGTAAGCAAATGCGTGTCTCTTGTAAAAGAGGAAGGTTCAATTATTCGTATATCGAAGACGGCATCAAACTAACATCCACCCTGGAATTAATCATGCCATTAATGATTTTTCCATTTCCGAGTTTGATATCAATACAAAACGAGCCGGGATCCGCCTTTTTAAGAGTCGAGAGAGAAGGATCACCAACCACACTTGCCTCCTTAGATGGATAAGCTATCTCATTCATATCTCTCTCAAGATTCTTGGAAGAGAAATCCTTGAAGAACGTAGTGTAAGCAGGCAAATTCCGGATAGCGTCTAATACGTCGATAATAAACCATGGAGTTTTTGAAATTGGTCATCCTTCGTAGCACTTTGTAGCCAGGATGGATAGGGCATGAGGGCCTTAGAAATTGGTGCCTTGTAGGGATTTGAAGACGTGTGTAGGCCATCAGGAAGTTCCTTTGCTAAAGTGGGACCCACAGACGTAGAACCGAGAAGATTAAAAATACTTGGGATAGCAACCAACTCCTCCTCGGACGGTGGGACATCCGTATTATCAACCACCCCATCACTTCC
Source organism: Phtheirospermum japonicum (assembly GCA_014905375.1). NCBI lineage: Eukaryota > Viridiplantae > Streptophyta > Magnoliopsida > Lamiales > Orobanchaceae > Phtheirospermum > Phtheirospermum japonicum. The sequence continues at coordinate 1,035,053 of BMAC01000318.1, read as the reverse complement.
AAGGACCGTGACCGCATGGGCTTGCAAAGGTTGGCTTGGAAATTTTCCTTTCTCATTCGCTTGTTTTAACATATTCATGTCACTTGCCAATTGCCCCACTTTAGTGTTCAACCCATTCGTTGTGGCCTCAAGAGCGTTGAACCTAGCATCAAACGAAGCCACCGTAATGGACAAAGATTGTAATTGTTGCATAATGGCTTAGAGAGTCGGATCGGAAGGTGGAGTAGGAGCATTCATCGGTATTGGTGGACGAGACGGACCCGCATTTGTATTGGCATAACTAAAATTAGGATGCATGCGGTTACTCGGGTGATACGGAGGATTGTGATTCGGCGGACGAGCAAAAGGAGGCCTAAAAACACCGGGTCCCGCTTGATACCCTTGAACCCCACATACCTCCTCCGATTGAGGCATCAGCATATAGAAAGAGGGATTCGACGAACAATAAGTAGAATCATGACCAATCATTCCACACGACACACATGGGGGATCCGAGCTCGGGCTAGACAACTTAGCGATTTGAGCCTCCAAAGCCGCGAATTTCTTGTCCATCTCAAGATCCTTAGGGGAAGAAGTTTCAATCACTTCATTGGCATTAGAATACAACGCCCGAGAAGACTTTTGAGAATTATCGGCAAGAGTAGTGAAAATATTGAGATTCACTTGAGGAGGTTGTTCTTTCATATTACCCTCGACCGACGTATCCACCATATATTGGAATTGTGGATCCAATGACTCATAGAAAGTTCGGATTAAAAGTTTCTTTGGCATACGATGATGTGGAAAACTCGTGATAAGATCTTGGAAATGAGCCCAAGAGGAGTGAAATGACTCATTTTTCATTTGTTTAAATGAAATAATCTTAATCCTCAATTCGGCCGCTTTATCCACGGAATAGTAATAATCCAAGAATGTTGCCGAGAGCTCATCCCATGTATGAATGGAATTGGGGGGAATACCCATAAACCACGACAATGCCTTATCTTGGAGAGCATACAAGAAAAAACAGAGTCGAAGATGCTCTGAACTAATCATATTCGGGCGGTGAAAACTCGAGACTTGCCACATAAATTGCCAGAGGAATTGGAGAGGATCTTCCTTAGCAAACCCATGGAATATTAGAAGTCGAGCAAAATCAAGCGAACGAATGTCAATAGCCATAACCTCGGGAGGAAGGGATACACAAGACGAAATAGTCGCCCCCACGAAGGCTTTGCTAACCTCCTTTATAGCAAGTACGGGAGGGGCATTTTGGGAATTAGGTCTTATACACCCAAAAAAAGCATACGGATCGGAAGTGCCCTCATGAACATTATTATCGGCACCTCCATAACCTGGGCCACCACCATTAGCATTCAAACTCACATTCAGAGCATGATTAAAGTTGTAAGCGGGAGGAACTCCATACGGGTCGGGAATCGGACTTTGCATTTTCGGAAATTGATTAGGAACACCATAACTCCCATACGGACTGGAATTTGGAATTTGCATATTCGGATAGGGACTGGGAGCACCATAACCTCCATATGAACCATTCATACCCACGAAGCCACCAAACCCAATATGAGTTTCACCATGCCCTCCCACGTTGGGTTGACCGTTGTCGATAACATCATTGGCAACGTGGTTTGCACCTTGCTCTCCCACATTACCAAAATAATTAAAACTCATCCCATTCCCAACATGGTTTGCACCATGCCCTCCCATGTTAGAAATATAACCTTCATTGCCATAAGTATTAGAAATGAAAGCATTAGAAGGGTTAGGGAAGGGTGTGGTACCTTAGTGTAGGCCCATGGCGTATCCATGAGTGGTGAAACCACTCCCTTGATTTTCTAGAGCGTGGTTAGGAGGGCTCGTTGGGCTGGAATTCGAAGGCCCGGGCTTGTCGATCGGGGAGGATGGCTCAACATGAACAACGGGCTCGGAATCAATAGGGCTTTGAGGATCACGGGCCTGTGGAGACTCCTCGGTAGGATTGAGAAACGGGCCAGTGTTTGGAAGATTATTCGCCATATCATGAGTAGTAGCCAAGGAACGTCTTAAATGCCTTAATCGCTCGGGGTTTGAAACATAAAGAGCCAAATTGTTCCCAAGGGTTCGACGACCTTGCATACACTCAATTACAACGTCAAATACGAAAGAAAGCTAGAAACACAAAGAAACTACAAGCAAATTGAAAACCTTAACCAAGCCGAGTTGCAACGGCGCCATTTTGTTTAAGTGGTGTTGAAATAAGAAAAGTGGGTTCATGGCTTGGTATTATCGGAATTCTCCTCGAATGTAAGAATCAAGGAGTTTTTAACTTGAAATTTAAATGAAAATAACGAGAAACTATGAAAATAAACTAACTGGGGAATGTAAATGCAAGTATTTCATATGCCTCGTGCATATGCCTAATGGAAATAGCAAGCAAGAATGAAAACAAGCAACAAAGAGCAAAGTTTCTCTAAGTACAAGCATGAAAGCCTAGGGTACAACTATGCATGCATGATCATAAAATTCAAAATAATGCAAATTAACAAAATCGAAAGCACTAATAGAAAGAGCAATTAAAGTTGACGTGAAAGTTTAAATCTTTACAAAAAATAACAAGAAACAGAGATTAGGCTGTACTGGACTATTAAGTGTACATATGAAATACTCAAAATAAAAACGATAAAGGACTCGATCTATGATCTTGGTGTGTCACTCACCTAGATTCCATAGCCAAATCATAAGATCTAACAATAAATCTAAGAGTTAAAGGCAAAATGCATAAATTGAAGAACAAGCATGAAGTTAAAGACAAGAATGAAATTAAGGAAAGTTTACTTGAATTAAGGAAATGAACAACAAACTTGAATGAAATAGCAAAAATAAAACCAAAGTGATGTCTTGAATTCTTCTTAGGCTTACAAACCCAAGGAAAAGTTTCAAATTAAATCTAAGAACTAGAGAGAGAAGTTAATTACGAACCCATGCAAGAGTTGGGAGAATGAGTTGCTTTTTTACAAAATGAGAGTTGTGTTCTATTTATACTAGGTTTAATTGGGGTTAAATGGGTCAAATTAGCCTTTAAAGGCTTGATTTTCCAGGGTTTGGCCCGAATTTGCACCCTGGCGTGAGGTTTGGCGTTGCTTGGCGCTGGCAAGGCGCCGCTGCTAGTGTGGGATTTGGCGTCGCTGCTGGCGCGGGATATGGCGAGTGCTGGCATGCCTTGGCGCGGGATGTGGCGTGCACCAGCGTGTGCCATGCTGGCGTGAGTTTGGGCTTGCCTAGGCGAGGCTTGGCTAACATACAGAATGTTTGGCCATTCAGGAGCTTGCTCTTGGCACCGATTTTAGCATGTCTTGCCACAACTTGATTTGAATTTTGGCCCTCAATGCCTTTACCTATAAAAATAGGAATTTTGATCATAAAAACCAAGAATTACACCAAACCTCAAATTAATTGAACCCATTTAACCAAATTAAGTGTAAAATAAAAAAGAAGCATGAAAAACAATAAAACAAGAAAAAACAATAAAATAAGAAAAACAACCTAATAACTTAACAAAACTCGAATCGAAACCACTAATAAATGACACTAAACCCTAATTAAAAATACGAGAAAAATACCATAATTACATGCAAAATATTATTTTATCACGTCAACTTTAATCGCTATATTTTCAGCTTATCAACCTACACTAAAATATCCATCACTATCGTTTGTTTTATTTTTTTATTTTTTCTCATTGTTTTTCTGTGGAAGGAATTACAATTTTCAATTTTGATTAAATCAAGTAGAAATTGACATTAACAAAAACTAAAATGTGATTTTTTTTCTCGAGTCTTTAAATCACTTTTCTTTTAGATTTGCACACTCTCCCAGTGAGTAAGGAAGTGTACATGCTTGGCTAGTCTAAAAAACTAGCGAGTTGGAACCGAGTCGAGTTTAAAAAGTAGAGACTCGAGCTCGACTTGTTAAACTTGACGAACATAAGCTTGTTGTGTCTAAAAGAATCCGAGCTCAGATTTTTTTATTGGAGTGTGGTGCCAATTTAAAACTTGCTTTTTTGTCAGTTTATATAATATGTATTGGGTAAACAGTAATAAACTGCGATAATATTGGGGAATAATTTGAACTAACAAATCTAACGCAATCAACCAAATATATTATATATAAACGTAATAAATATATATATATGTAAATAACGAAACGAAAGGAAAAGTAAAGTCGAGGCGAGCCAGCTCTTTACTTAAGATAGTAATGAATCTCCTAATATACAACGACGAACGGAGATGGACGGAGCAGACGATCCAATCAACCTGGCGAACGAGAATTGGGCAGACAACTGAGCAAAACCCTAACCGCAAGGTATATGATGCGTGAGACAGGTAGGATTATGATATGTATGCAAGGGCGCTCTTAGAAACGTGTTTTGATGTATGTATTGTGTTTTTATATTATGTGGGAGTTGGTATTTATAGATTTGAAGGACCCTAAGTAGGAAATCTGTAAGAATTAGGATTCCTAATACAAGTGAATAATGAATAACATTAATGAATAACATTAAAACCCAAAAAATTAAATAGTTTGCGGTCCACCATCTCTAGTAATTCGATTTCCATAAAATAATGAATAATATTAATATATCAGACATTTCCTATCTACGTAGGAAATTTCTCACCCTCATTTCCTTCCAAATATCCAACCTTGGTCATTGAACTTTACCAGATCCAATTTCTCCAACGATATGTACAATATAAATAATATGTATTCTTAATTGGTGTAATATATAGTGTATATATAGTATAAATAATTTATATTATTATATGTATAACTCACAAATCTCTAAAAGAGTTAACTCGCAAGTTGCTCGTGAGCTCAAATATTGGCTCAGGCTCGGCTCGTTTGCTAAATGAGCTCGAGCCGAGTTGATACTGACACTAGCTGAGTTCTAGTAGCTCATGAGAATATCGACTATTCACATATTTGATAAGAGTTTGTGCGAGCACTGCTTGAATCATTGATTCAGAGTAAATGGAGTGATATGTACATTTTGGACTATAAGAGAGTGAATAAGAAGGAACAACTTTCGAACAAGAAAATCAATTACTTACTTTTGTAAGATAAAAACATAAAATAACAATATTTGCAGATTCTCTTACAAATGAATATGTTTATTTTATTTTTTTTCTCTCATCCCCCAACTCTTTAATTCTGCATTGAAACTTATTATCCAATAACGTGTAAAATTACCATAAATGAACTTCATCTATTTTGAACAAATAGGAGATTGTGTTATGTTAGCTATCATGCTCAGTGCTACACAAGGCTGATCAACAGGTACCTGAAATCATACCAAATAAATGAAGTTAAGCTAGCCCCCAATCTTATATATTTTACATATCCAAAAAACATGTATAGATAAATATATTCATTTAATTGCAGCATGCCTTTCTTTGAAATGTAGGGTTGTTATGGTACATAGTTTTTTTTTTGGCCGTATCATAAATAATTGTCTCGTGTTGTAACAGAGTCATAAATTCATGCACATGATGTACAGAGTAATATAGCGGTGAGACACGAAATGTCATAATCATTTGTAAGTGTGGAAAAATTGGAATTCCCATTTGGCAATTTATTCAAATATGTAGAATTTCTGCAAAACACTTCTCAATAATGTTTTCCTTTAATACATGAAGCTCATAATATAAAAAGTAGTGTCTTTTAAAAACAGACTAAATTACAAATGCTACCCTTGGTATTCAGTCTAATTATAAAAAAAAAATCTAACATTTGTTTCTTTTTATGAAAAATTGCATCTATTGAAAATAGTATTTGTGGAAAAATACAAATTTCAATGAGGTGGTGTAGAATTTGAAGAAGTAATTTACAATTTTAAAAGATAATTAAAAAAATTCTAATTAGGCTAAACCATATGGTTAGTTTTTGAAATTTATCCTTAAAGAAATTGAATGTTCCAACGAACTGTTATGTTAAATTTACCCACACAAATACCCAAAATTTCTTCTACAAATAGGGGGAAAAAATAAAAAAGAAAAGGGAGAATGTTCTAATTTTGTAGATATAGGGATGACAAGGATAGGGAAACATGAGTGGACATTCAGCCTGCAAAATTAAGTAAGTTGAGAAAGTGATTAATGATTAGGACAACACAACAGAAAGAAAGACGTACAATTCTGACACCTACCGCAAAAACACACACTTACTACGTGAAAATTATTGGATAATAATTATAATAAATTTGAAGGGTCTTTTTTGGTCTTTTAATTAAATGGCGAGAAGGACAGGACATTCATTATCGAGTCTTAATCATAAAATTCTGATGACAGAAATAAATAAGATAACTTACAAAGTGACCCGCTCCAAGAATCCAGTAGAAATGTAAATTTCTGTAGGATTTATAAAAACCCTTTGTTATTTGTTCTTGACCACAATAGATTGGTGTTCTGTCCATGCGCATAAATGTTCTGAGCCCATCCCACCTGTCATAAGTCATATAATATTGAGTCACCTAATTGAATCGACATCAATTAAGCGTATAACTTGAATTTGCCCAACTCGATTTATATATTTATTTTTATTTTTACTTTGGCACACAAATTATTTTGGTACCTCATGTGTACCATGCTACACACAATTTTACTAATTATACATGTATATGTTTCAAAGTGCACTTCAATATACAATATAATTGTTAACTCCCTTATAAGTAGGTAGGTATTCAGATGAAAGATTTGTGTGAACCAAAACTCAGATTCGTACCCATACCCGTTAAATAGTTTCAAAATCACTAGAACAAAATAAAATTGGAAAAAAGGTAAACAAATTGTCAACAAACTTACTTGAGCTTTTTGACCCATGCTTCAGTTCCCTTAGTTGAGCAAATGACGTCCAACTACAAATAACCAACCGACTCATATTCATTTATTCACATTTTTGCTTTAATTAAAGAAATTCAAAATTATAAAAAAGTGAAAAAAGAAAAAAATTGCTCATTATTAATGGAAAAGAATAAAATATGAACAAATAAATAAGTTCTCTTACTTGACCACTATATATAGTCAAATTGACGCCTTTTGCCAGCAGTTGACCAACCTGCGAATTAAGGGCAAATTTAACAAGGGAACCCTCAATAAAATTTACAAAGGATTTAATATTTTAATTACCAAAAAAAACACAGAAAAAAAAAACTAATTATCATTTAAATTCACAAGCCCTCCCTATGTTTTACACAATTAATTTGTGACATGTTAATGTGGTATCAGTAATTTATGTCAAAATAATTGAGTTTATTTATTTATTCCACACAGGTTTCTTGTTTTTTTACCTCACTAATCCTTGGTTTCATAAAATCTCCTTCCAGTGCTGAAAAAACAAGATCTGATTGTCCTCCCCATCTGTCAACACATAATACTCAACCATTGATTAAATAAATTAATAAATCAAAAGCCAACATAAATATACTATAACTTACTCAACATTATTTGGTATGATCTTGAGCTTCTTCTTGATCACACCATTCATCAAGCTATCAAGATCACCATCACCACCAGGAGTGGATCTAAAAGAATTCAAATATCTCGAGTACTATTTGATCGAGATTCTTTGTGATAATTCCGAAGCTATCACGGACACGGGGTCCATCCCCGAATCCAAGAGGAAATTGTAGAAATCCTACAAAAAAAAAGGAATATCCTTTTTTATTTATAATAATTGGATTTATTGATTTTTACACATAGTTAACATTCAAATCGTAGAGGGAAAATTATATATAATTACCTTAAATACGTTTGAGGTTCAATCTATTTAAAAAAGACCGACTTATGCTTTAAAATTACAAATGCTAAAAATGTATATTTGTATGTGATTTACAAATTGCATGCTCTTTGGCGCACAACTATTGAGGCACGAACTTTGGGTCCCACCATTTTTTTAATTGATTCTTATGGGTTGTGTTTTCAAAATTTTTTAATGTTGAGAATAAAATTACAAATTATGAAATCAAAAGTATCAGACTCTCAATCCTGTAAGACCAAACGTGTGATAGCTTAAGGGGGCATAATCGCTTTCCTTTTTTTGGTAATTAGACAAGATTTCATTTTTTTTTCTTTTGTAATTATTGCTTAAAGAGATAAATAAGTGGGAGAGGTGAACGTTACCACAGAATTGCTGTTTTCACTGATAACTCTCTCAAGATCACTCCAACTATTGGTTGCCTCAACAAACTTGCCAGCCTCAAGTTGTCGCTTTATTTGATTTGCTAAACTGTTTTTCTGAAAATGAGTTTATTAGCCCAAAACCAATAGTATTTTCTTTTTCATCACCGTCAAATTTCGACATAAGATAAAAACGCTACATGAAACTTGTGTCACAACAACTAGATCCAAGTAATTTTAGCCCATGTTGAGTTTCCCAAAATGAGTAAATTTGATACAATCCGGTTTTCTGTATTGGCCCAATGGGCTCGGACAGAGTGGACCCAAAACTAACCCAACTGCCGTCCCCTACTTAAAAGAACATGTATAATATCATATCATACATAGTCAGATCAGAAGAAGAAAGTAAAATATTTAGACCTGCTTGATTTGGCCAGACCATTGTTGTCCAGCCTGGAGACATCTTTTAGGAGAGGGCCCCATGAAAACTGCATAATTAAGCTCGTGAAACCATTAAAATGTACTTAGTTTATTACTTCTTATTTATTAATACCAATCCAATTAAGAACAGAAAATTATAAGAAAATGTGTACAGCTTGCAAAAGGTTTTTAATACTAATCCAATTAATTAGAAGGGTTACCACAAAATCTTCTGGAGATATCCAGGTGTCCCCCAATGCAATTCCTGTGACCATAATAAATAACTTCTAAATTGTGAGTAATAGCAGAACAAAATTCAATTGAACCAAATTTTGCTCAATTTCTAATAATAATAATAATTATTATTATTATTATAAAAACAATAATAGTTCCAAATTGCTCTTATTTTTGAACCATTTATCAATTGAAGCTAATATTTCTCAATTCAAGATTCAAAAATTTTTTTTTTTTTTTTGGATAGAATCACTTTTATATAATTAGCATTTACCTCCAAGCTTGAGCTTTAATTGTCCAGCCTCTATAGCTCTGAGAGCTGATAAACCAAGAGTAACAGCATATTTCCCTCCATAAGACTCGGCCACTATATAAAGAGGGCTTTTTTGTAAACTCTCATTTCTGTTAAAAACTTTAATTAACAGTGTGGTTAAATCAGCAGCAGCCTCTTCATCAGTTTTCACTAACAAACTTGTATCCTCCACAAAACTGTATCCAGTCCCAACTGGGTTATCCTATATTAAAATAAGAAATTATTGAATAAAATCTAACATTAATATATATAAATTAATAAATAAATATACATATATATTTGTTCATGGATAATGGCATCATTACCACAAACAAAAGATCTGCTTTTTGTAGCCATGTTGAGTTTCTAGGCTTCAAATATGTGTCCAAAGGCCCAACTTCTTCAAAATTACCAATCCCAACTCCAGATGCACCCTGTTTGGATTACCAAAATTTAAAATAAACAAATGTGAATAATTAAAATTCAGTTAAAATCACTGAAAGATGAACAAGAAAGGAACCAATCAGTGATCAAGATTTTTTAAAACCTAGTAATTATTCAGTGAAAATTGAAAAATAAATAAATAATATAAAATAGTACTGACAGGTCCACCCTGAAGCCAAAGAATGATAGGCCATGGCTTGCTTGAATCTTGAGTCCTGTATGGACTTTTGTAATACCACCAAAACATATGGGCTTCTGTGTAATCAAATGTAAAATAATAATTAAAAAAAGAATATACAATGCATGAATTTCCATATTTAGAACATAAGGAAAAAAAAAAGATGAAGGCTTACTTGGCCTAACTTCGACATATCCCCAGGCTTCTGATCCATCCTCTGTTCTTACAGCATTGACCATTAATCCTCCATCAATTACTGGAAACAAGAACAAAACATAAACAACAACAGAAAAAACAATATGGGTTTTTTCCATTTTTCAAAAAAAAAAAAGAAAGAAAGAAAAAGAGAGAGGAAAAAAAAATAGAAGCTTTAGGGAATGACAAGAAAGCTGTGTGCAGAAGTGAAAAAGTGAAATGAATCTGTATTTATATAAGGAAAAAATAAAATAAAATAAAATAATGAAAAAGGGGTTGATGATTGGAGGAGTCCTTGTACTTTGACTCCAACAGAATTAACCAAAAATTATGGCAAAATCACAGTGCTGTGCTAAGAAAGGACAGTTTTGGTGGGTGGGTATAAATGGGGCAACTAAGTTAAAATGGCCCAAAAATTTATGCAACAACACCATGCTGTGATTTTGCAACAGCACTGGATCCGTTCCCAAAATTATGGTAGCTGTGATCAAAAACTTGACTTTACAGATGATATTTCTTTTATTTTATTTGGCCTAAATTTTCTATTTTTATATTTAGATCTGCCCAGTTGTTTGTGCACTGAATTAAATTGATCAGAATGAAGAAAATAGTACATTTCCACCGAGAAAAAATGAAAAGGACATGTTACCTTTTATTCCTGATTTTGTTTCTTTATTACTTCTGTTTTTATGCTTTTTATATGCATAATAATATGCCAATTTGCAGTATTTTTATAGGGCTATGCATGGTTGCACATGTACCTGGACTCGAATAATTATTTCTTGAATTTGAGACTATTAATTTAAGAGTGATGCTACATGGAGCGAATTGCTCCATGGAATAACAGACAAAAATATTTATAATTATGTTAAATTACTTAATTACCTTTCAAAACTTTAACTAAAATATATTTATAAATAAGGTAAGTTACAATATTAACTCAAATCTTTATATTAAATCATGGAAATCAGATCTTCCTTAAATGTGGAACTTGTAAGATAATATTATTTTTACAAAA
>BMAC01000318.1:990258-1003388 GCA_014905375.1 Phtheirospermum japonicum | reverse complement strand
TATATATATATATATATATATATATATATATATATATATATATATATATATATATATATATATATATATTATAGTGGACTTTTTGTAAAAAGTTCATTTCTAGAGTTTCAAATAATGCAAATAAGTTATGAAAACTTATAATTTTTTTAAAAAATTACAATATAATCTTAATATTTACTTAAAACTTACTAACAAAGGTGATCTAGATGTAAATAAACTTCATTTGGTAAGGGATAGCCCACGTTGATCTCATGTTCAATAGTAGACAACTAGTATAATATATTAAAATGATAATGATATTAGTTCGAAGCACTGTTAGGACAAAATATTATGATTTAATATCACTAATAATCAGTATTTTAATTTTTGAAATATTTATATTTGTTGGGCACCCCTATGTTACGAGACTAGTTGAGAATACAACATTTATATTCCTTTTAAATTAATATACTTTTATATATTTTTATTTTTGTAACTATTAAAAAGCCATAAAAAGTGTCATTTTATAATTTATGTGTAACTTACAGGTCAACTTTATGTCAATATCGAGAGTTAAAGAAAATCGACGAAAACAACATCGTTTATATAAATGAATATTTATTAAACAGATAATTTATTTTTCAGATTTTGCGTACACGCGGGTCTCAAACTAGTAGTAATGAGTTGTACTCTCTCTCTCTCTCTCTCTCTATATATATATATATATATATATAGAGAGAGAGAGAGAGAGAGAGAGAGAGAGAGAGAGAGAGAGATAAATGTTATAAAATATAATAAAATAAATCTCAAAATAATAATGTGTAATTAAATTCTAATAATTTTTTATACAAATCTGAATATAAAAAAAAGATGAAATATTATAAAATGATATTAATAAAACTATCAAATTAAAAAAAGAGAGGTATTAATTGAAAAATTTCATAGACAAACATAAAACTTTACAGTACAGTACTAAATAAATCTCAAAACTTGAAATCGGAAGAAAACAACTATTTTTAAACCTATATAATTATTTAATCAATTTAAAAATAAAAAACTTAAGAATATTGTATATTTATAATATAATCGTTAAAAATCATAACGTAAGTTAAATAAAGATATAAAAATAATTATTTAATCATGAATAGTTATGTCCTATATTAAAAAACTAAAAACATAAAAGAAATATTATAATATCTAGTAAAATAAATTTTGAAATATATTTAATTGGATAAATATATAATAAAGTTTTATTTAACATCTAAGTAATTATTTTATAAATTTTAAAAATAAGAAAAATAAAGAAATTATAAAATAGTAAAATACCAAATAAATAACAGCAACAACAAAATATTGAAAAAAGAAGTTTTAGGCCATGAAATTAATTGAAAACTTTTTTATACAAAATATAAATTATTATAATATAATATTAAATAAATTTCAAAAATTCAAATTATAAGAATTATATAATAAACTATTGTATAAATCCACATTATCATTTAACAAATTCTTAATATAAAAACTAAAAATATATATAATAATAATATAAGTTTTTAAAAAATTATACAGTAAGTTAAATAAATATATAAAACAAATAAATAATTAGTATATTAAAATATAATAAAGTATAATTAATTTCTAAATAACTATTTCATAAATCTAAAAAGGAGAAACATGAAATATTATAAAGTAATATGAAATAAAAATACCAAATAAACAAAAAATATTCCAAACATCTGGTGTTGGGCTACAAAATTAACCGCAGACTATTGTATATAAAATATTATTATATAAAACTAAAAAACCCTCAAAACTTATAATTATAAAAATTATATAATAAATTATTATTTATTTTTTTAAAGTTTTTTAATAAATATAAAATACAAAAATCTTAGAAATATTAAGAATACTAATATAAGTCAGTAAAAATTAAAACACAAGTTCAATAAATATAGAACACTAAATATTTAATCATGCATAATTAATTAATATACTTAAAACAAAAAACATCACAAAAATGATATAAATAATTAAAATAAATCTCAAAATACTTTTAAATTAGATAAGAATATAATAAATTGTGATTAACATTAAAATTAATATAATTCTTATATATTGCTTATGCAATTTTATAATTAATTATGTATTTTTTTATATTTTAAACAATTTTTTTTTTATTTTCTCCACTTATTTTCTAAATTTTCTAGATATCTATACTTTTTTTCTTATATAAAGTTCACTTGCATTGCCTTCTGTGCGACAAATGGCGTGTGATGATTGGTTGTTTTTAATTTTTTTTCTTCTTCCATATTTTCATATTTTATTTGTGGGCTTACCATATGGACTGTCTGACTTATCTTCAATCTTCCCCTTTCTCTCTCTTCCATATTCTTTTGGGTGTTGAAAGTATGAGAGTCAAATTAATACGTTGACGTTTGAAGTTGGTCTTTGATGATCAGGCGTTGATTGTGAGCGATGCGATTTCTTCCCTCTCTGTATACTTTTTTTTCTTGGGAAGTTTAATGTTGCCTTTGCAGTCCGAATTGGCAGCACCAGCTTTGTAAAAATCCTAGGCCAACCCCAAAAATTAAAACCTTATTCACTGATCATACATGTACTCCTCCCAATGGGGCTCTTGCACCTGCCCCTGTTAATCTCCCCATAGCTGAACGAGTATTATATACAGATTATTAAGAAAATATGTTTTTATTTAAATCTTCTTGCAAATTCTGAGACATGCAAAATGAGTATTAACATTTAACCATATTAGTGGAAAGTGGGAAGCCCACTCAAGAAAAGTATCTGACGTGGGGATGAATGACTACGTGTATGCTTAGAATTTTATTTCTATTATCAGAAGGTTGCAATACACATCTCTATGAGCACATGGGGTATAATAATGTTTACTTCACTTGATTATGTCCTTATTGATGTTTTATGTTTCTTAATATTCTTGTACCTGTTTCTGTTTAGCCTTTCCCACCTACTGCAGCAGCAGCCAATGCTAATTCTTTAGCTGGTTGGATGGTAAATGTTGCTGCATCTTCATCTGTTGAAGCAGCCGTTGTCAGCATCATCATTACCTGTCCCACCTAATCGATCGAGGTGAGAGTTTATTTACCTTTCATTTTTTTAACAGTTTCTATCTTTTTTTTTAACTATTATTATGTTGGATATTTGTTGGTGCCACAAACCCTAGATGAAGGGGTTTGAACTTTAACTCTTACAAACTATTTTTTGGGTGTTTAAAATATGAGATTCAAATTAATACGATGACGTTTGAAGTTGGTCTTTGATGACCAGGCGTTGATTGTGTGTCTTCTCTCTTTCTCTCTATCTATTTATTTTTTTATAATTTATTATTATGTTGGATATTTGTTGGATACACAATTCGATTTGAAGATATTATTAATCGTAAAGTATATATACTTTCATTTTTGTCTATGTATAATATAAGGATAGAACTTCTCACTAATTGATATGATCCTCAATTAGGTAAATATAGGCATGTATATGGTTCTGGAAGCTTCTATTCTTAGTTTCATTTCAATATTAAAAACTTTATAGAATACTACTTTGTTAAGGCTAAAGAATGAGTCATTTTTACTGCCTCTCTTTTTTGGACGCTTTCTTCTCTTATTTACATAACTATTTGTCAACCTTTACTTTTTGTCCATTCAGTGTAATTATGGTGGATGAGGCTCACGAAAAGGTCTCCTGAAAAAGGTACTACACTATTTTTGTTGCTTATTGATGAATTAGTTGAGGAAAAGGGTGTTTTCTATTTTCACTATAATTGATTATTATTTATTTTTTCGACAGAAAAGACTTGGTTTTTCAACGCTTTCACGGTTCATTTTGCGATGGGCTTCTTCTCTCTTTTCTTATCTTTTTTGTTTTCTTATGTTTTATGTATAAATTCAATAATATCTTTTTTGTCGGCACAAAAGTAGAGAAACCCAAGATTAGAAGTGGTCTGATTGTACGCTCATGATAGTTTTAGGTAATTATTCTCTAATTAGAAGTGGTCGAAATCAAGCAACACAATATTATATTTTTTTCTACTGCTTCATTTTCTTTAAGTTTGCTTGACTTTTTTTAAGAATGAGCTTTTTTTTTCTTGATTATTATTATCATTACTACTTTTATTATTGTAAATTTGCTTCTTTAATTTTTTGCTTTATTTTTTCTAAGTCTTAACCAGTTTATGACCGGTTCGTCGGTCCCGATTTCCGTCAGTTTTCACCGGGTGGCAACGGTTATATGACTTGCCGGAATAAGCACATGGTTGATTCCCAGTTAATCCGAACCGATGAGGGATTAAGAAAACTAAAAGGGACATTCAGAACATATTCCTGTGTTTGAAATTGGCAAATCACATGTTGAAGCAACAAACACCGTGAGTAATTTAAATTGTTCAAACATTGCTCATTTTATTTGTTTAAATAAAATTTACATTCTTTAGAATTTTAAAGCAGAAACTTCTTCACTCCATTAAACCCAAGATCAAATTTGGGGTTTTGCACATAAATACTGATTATTCGACGCTCCCAAAGGTGTTTTTCTTGTTGTTCTTTTCTCTCCCTCTCAATTCGAATCTTCTTTTTTGGTATATCCGATCCACGTTAATCCTTAGGTTCAGATTTTACTAATACGTTCCAGATAAGTCTTATCTCCTTCTTCGTCCATATTTTTTTAAATATAATTTGTTCTATTGTTTTTTCTTATTCTTCTCTATCTCCACATTTTTTTCCACTGCCTTTGTCATTTATTTTGGATTGGTTAATTATTGCAGGGAATGGTTGTGGTGAGAAATCTTTTTGTTTTTTGGTACAGTTATCAAACATACTTGACATGAACAAATCTAAATTGACTTTAGGTACGTGTCTATTCCCCTCTGGACTGATTTGTCTAAACTATTTTTTTTCTTCATATAGTCTCTTCAATTTAATTTGAAAATAACTTCACGTTTTAAGTTGAACATTTTATGATTTTTGTTAATTAATTTTAAATCGATCCAATACATTAAGACCTGAGAATTGCTCAAACATAACATAATATCTAGAGTAGGTCTTGGGTGAGACCGGTCTCATAAAATAAGACCACATTTTACCATTTTATTAAATTGATCCGCGACCCCTTACTATCCAAGAACCCGCCCGCTCAACCATGTGATAATACTTGGTGTACTGACCCTCTTTCACACGCGCCACTTCTTCAGAATTAGAAAAACATCACAAATATCTCCAAAATCTTCGCTGTGGATCTCCAAATTGCCCTTGATTCTTACACAAATTCGAAGCTTCCTTGCTAATTGATTCCGGTGAATGCCAAAATCGAAGATATATTCAATATCGTCGCCGCCCCATCCGCCATTGAAGGTGCGCCATCCCAACATCCGCCGTCGCTAATTCGGGGATCATCTCCAACAATCTACTGATTCGGTACTTTGATTGTTTAATTGTATATACTTTTCAATCGTCAATTGTGAAAAAAACTTAAGACTTGGAGGTTTTCAGCGGAAAAGGGCCCTTTTGTGGAGGTAAAAACTCCGTCTTGCGCATCGAACCACCAGCTGAATGCAGTGGCGGCTTTGAGCCGGAGGTCTAGGGTGTCACGGGGATTTTCAGCAAAGTAGCGAAGGGTTGACTTGGGTAACAGGTTCATTTTCGGCGCGAGCTTACGGAGTGGTGTGTTCTCTGGCTCCAAGAGGTTGCAACTGCTGTAGAAGAATGGGTGTTTTGGCATTGCTCACAAGATGCTTGACGAAATGCCTAGCACAGGTTTGGTTTCTTGGACGTCGATGATCTCGGGGTTTTTCTAAAGATGTATGTTTTTCTCTCTTCACATATATAGGAAAAATCCAGAATCCCCAATATGGATAAATAAAAACAAGTAGTAGGTGATAGATGTTATATTGTGGCAATAGTGACACTAAGTTGAAGATTAATGCGAAATGTTTTAACAAGAAAACTTTCATTATGTTCTGAGTATCATTTTTTGTATTCTTGCATTTTTTGATAGAACTTTGTTTTGAACATCGAGTCAACCACTGCCAGCACGCTTGTGGTTTAGGCTTGAATTGCATGGAGAAGTTTTGAGTGAGCACCCGAGAATATGCACTATTGTGGTCAATGTGGGTTAGTTATCGTATTTTGGCAAGAATATATTTATTTAGGAATTTTTTTCTTTGATTCAGACGGTGTTATTTAAAATGAATTACAATTTTTGATATCTCGTTTGCGCTTTTGTTCTTGTGATTTCATCGACTTATTATTGATTAGGAACTTCATGATGAAGCTTTGCACTTGAATTATTTCTTTGAAAAAATAAAATCATGAAGATCGTATATTGTTGAAATAAAATGGGGTAAGATGTGAAACCAAGCATCAGAAAATGTTTTAATCGATGGTCTCTTGAAACCAATAAAAGTGCAGTCTCCAAAGTCCAAAAGTGGCCAAATCTCTGACCTCAACACGCTTTCATATTCAGCCTTCATATTCGGCAATTGGCTCGAGCACAGGTGATGGTCCGGGATCTAATCTTGTAAGAACATCGGGTGTTCCAGAAGCATCTTTTATAATCAGGATCTCACCGTCAAGATACGAGATCATAAATAGCCTTTCAAATGTCCCATCGAGGGGGACCTTCAATCCACCGGCTAAAGCATCCGTAATGGGAATGAGAAATTGCTGCATCGAGCTGGATGTCTGACCAAAAGAACCTCTTAGTTGTTCGGGTATCGACTTTTCATTAACTTTCGGGGATTCAAATATCCCTTCGATGTATTCTTCTTTCATCCGAAGCGAGCCCTCAACAGATAGCCTCGTCGAGAGAGTGAAGCTGCTTTCATTTGCACCTTATGTCCCGACTTGAGTTTTCTCTGTGATTCTGGTATGGTTTTGAAATTATGAATATGATTTCTTTGAGGTAATTTGTGTGGTTCACGTCATCATAGCAAAAGGTTAACAGTTCATTAACGTATGATTTATACAAATCTATCTTTTGCTAAAAAATGTCGAGTACATGAATTTTACTATGCTCTTTGGCGTCTTTCTTTTTTTTTTTTGCTGTTGAAATATGTTGTTTACTTCTTTTTGCTTTATTTGATATGAAAGGTCAGCCCTCTACAAGAAATTTATATTGAGAGACATGCCAACAGTAGCCCGTCGGGATGGTGTTGAACTTGAAATCCCCCTATCCAGACATTAATTCGAGCCCTCGTGAGAAGATRGAACTCCGTGTGAATGAAGATGGTGAAAAAAATGTATATTTGTAAGATGAAATCGAAATATATTTTTTTTATTATGAAAATGGTAGATTTGTAAGATGAAATTGAAATATTTTTTTTAATACTTTTACTGTAATATGTGATACTTTAAGTCGATGTTATGATACTTTTAAAAATTGTATATTACGAGTTGTGACTACAATTTTTTGTGATACAATGAGTGGATAATGTGATACCGAATGCAAGTTCTGTGATACTTCTGCTTTAGGCTGTGATATAATCAAACTGCCAGATTTTATGAAGTGTGCCCTGAAGATTTTGTGATACTTTTAGGGAATAGTATAATACTTTAAGCTTATTTTGTAATACTTTTGCTTGGGGCAGTGACACGATTAGACATAACATCTTATATAACTTTTGTAGTGATCGAACATGACATATTTTATACAGCTTTTCAGCGATTTATCATCTGTTTATGATATTTTAATAATCAATATTTACAAAAAATTATGATACTTTAATAACTTTTTGTAATATTTCTATAATTTAATTTTTGCTCTTACATCTCTATCTTTTATACTTATGTAATTAAAAGTATTACAAAAGGTTGATCATGTATCACAAAACATAATTAAAGTATCACATATTTTTATATGTAATTCATAGTACTCTACATATTAAATAGGCATAAATAACTTGTGATACTTTAACACTATTTTATAATATTTTATGATAATTAAACAGTTTGAGTTAAAAAATATTGTTTAACTATATTTTAATTAAAAATAGATAAAAAGAACTTGTGATATTTTAACAATCTTTTGTGATACTTGAACAATGTTTTGTGATACTCAAATAACTTGAGTTAAAAACGTTACTTAACTATGCTTTATTGTAAAAATATGTATAATAAACTTGTTATACTTTAATAATATTTTGTAATACTTTAACAATACTTTGTGATACTTGAACAACTTGAGTTAAAAACATTATTTAGCTATACTTTAATTAAAAATAGGTATAAAAAACTTGTGGTATTTTAATAATCTTTTGTGATACTTTAATAATATTTTATGATACTTTAACAATGTTTTGTGATACTCAAATAATTTGAGTTAAAAATGTTACTTAACTATGTTTTATTGTAAGAAAATGTATAAAAAACTTGTAATACTTTAATAATATTTTGTGATACTTAAACAACTTGAGTTAAAAATATTACTTAACTATACTTTAATTAAAAATATGTATAAAAAACTTGTGATATTTTAACAATATTTTGTGATACTGTAGCAATCTTTTGTGATACTTTAACAATGTCTTGTGATACTCAAATAACTTGAGTTAAAAACGTTAATTAACTATGTTTTATTGTAAAAATATGTATAAAAAACTTGTGATAATTTAACAATATTTTGTGATACTTGAACAACTTGAGCTAAAAACATTATTTAGCTATACTTTAATTAAAAATAGGTATAAAAAACTTGTAATATTTTAACAATATTTTGTGATACTTTAAAAATCTTTTGTGATACTTTAACAATATTTTGTGATACTCAAATAACTTAAAACGTTAATTAATTATGCTTTATTGTAAAAATATGTACAAAAAACTTGTGACACTTTAACAATCTTTTGTAATACTTTGACAATATTTTGTGATACTCGAATAATTTAAGTTAAAAACATTACTTAACTATACTTTAATTAAAAATATGTATAAAAAACTTGTGATATGTGATACTTTAGTAATCTTTTGTGATACTTTGACACGTTTTAGGATCCTGAACCTCCAAGGTTAGTAGAGTGTTTTATAATTCCTTAACCGACCAACATCAAGTACATAAAAGTAGTTTTCCAACATTGATTGTTAAATTATTAAAAACTAAAAACGAGCTAAAATTGCTGCTTGAAAGATTAGATAACAAAACATCCAAAAKAGCAGCCACACATTTTCCATACATTCATATTTGTTTTTCAGAGAAAAGTAATAAAACCCAGTTGAAAAAAATCTTCTATAATCTACTTGAGATAATTGAGTGGGCAAACATTTGCAAATCGAACTGGCCATTGCCATCGGGACCAGATTCTACAATACGCAATACAATGAAGAGATGCAAACGCAGACTCTTCTTCACAAGGTTCGAATTACAAGGCATACCAAAATAACATTACAAAATATTTTTTAACTGCAACTCTTACTAGTTCAGAAAGAATTACAATCAGAGGCAAACCTAAACTAYATACATTTGAAGCAGTCTTAGAAAAATTAAAGACTCCCAACTACATTCCAATATCCATATGAAATAACAACACAAACCGAATCATGGCGTTCCAAAATAGATAGGCTTGTTTCCAGAGTCACGGACTCCAACACCATCTTCGAGCAATAGTCCTCCAGATAGGTGACGCGTATGTTGTGGAAATCACCGTGAGACGAGCTGCGGTGGCACAGGATGTCGAATTAGTCGAGGAGGAGAGTGGTGAGGCCGCATTTGGCCGAATTCGATTACTGTTCCAACAAAAGTGTAGCGAGCGACGATGGCCGACGGTTGGTTGCCTGTGGCGGTATGAATACAAGAGGGGAAGAGAGACGGCTGATGGGAGGGGTTAAGAATTGATTTCAGATGTTTTTTCCCCTTTTATAATTAGGGTTAGGTAGGCGGGTTGGGTAGTGGGTGGGCAGGTCGGGCGTGGGCAAATGGGTCACGAAAATGGGCATGGTAAAAAGTGGTCTCATTCTATGAGACCGGTCTCACCCAAGTATTTGCCTAATATCTAAATTAATATATGAACTTAGATAGTCAAAATTGGAATCCATGACTGAATTTGCAAGGTTGTATTTTTTCTTTGTGGGGGCTAATTTTGGTTATTGAATGTAAGAGTTTCATATGTTATCTTCAGGGGAAAAGGGAAATCTGATGAATGTTTAATGTGTTCTCAATGAAGGGTTTGATGTGTTTGTGGAATCTTGAAAATTGATATTTTTTTTCTTTTTTTATATTTCTCTCTTTTCTTTTCTTGGCAAATGGCATCGAGACACTTATATATAAAATTGAAAAAATATATATACTTTTTGCTAATTTTACGTTTGATGGCTTTCTTTCCTCTCTTCAAAGCTATAAACCTCCAGGCCCAAGGTGAAGGTAGACATGAATTCAAGGCCGGAAAGTGCAGTTAGAGAGAAATTCATATAATGACCCAAAACCATGGTTTGTGTTTTAATGTCAATTTTGGAAGGTAGAGAAAATCACGATTTGTGTTATAATCTTCATCTCCATTTACTAACCCCAACCATGGTTCGTGTTTTCATTTTCTTATTATTATTTGTAAAATAAAATTCCTATGAAATATTAAACTAATAGAAACAAATTTAAGAGAATAACAAACCTAATTACAAATCTGCTTTGCTATTTATTAGTTTAATTTTTTCTAGACACTCAAAATCTTCTTCTCTCCATTTCTTCTTCTTCTTATCTTCCTTCTACTTTCTGTATACATTTTAGTTTTTTTTAACAGGTAGAACCCAAGATTAGAAGGGATCGAATTTTTTGGCGCTCTTGCGGTTTTATCTTCATTGTATTCTTCAATTTATCTCATATAATGTTTTGGTATCTTAGAGGCAATAAATTCAATTTGCATGGGTTCAATTCATTTATGATCTTTCAATTTTTTTTTCTTATTCTTCTTTCCGCTTTTTTTTATTTGTTTATTTTCTTAATTCTCCTCATATTTTAGAGTTTTTCCCCTTTATGTTCTCTCTATAGATGCATACTCTGATTCGTGATCTTTTTCTCATTCGTTACGGGTGTTGATTATTATTTGGGATATTCAGATCTTTGGCAACGGGTAAGGAAGAACGGGTAAGGAAGAAGAGATAAATGGTGATGAGGTATTTAGTTTCTTTTTATTTTTCTCCCCTTTTGATTATTATTTGGTACTGAAATCTTGACTTGCTTGGTTTAACATCAGTGTAGCAGATAGATTTATAGTATTTGTTTAGGTACATAGTATAGAAGATTGTTTTAATTAACTGGATTGGTGAATCTTCACTTTAGGAAGTTGTGGGATTTATAGGTTAGATGAAGGGGGGTGTATTCATTTGGAACTTCTAGAGACATTTTAAGACTTGTATCACTATAAGATTTGTATGGATTTTCTTTTATTTTTATTGATTTTATATATTTGTTGGAAGTTTATAAAAGTTTTGTGAAATCTCATGTTTAAAGATGGGATTTGGTAGTGGGATTTGTTGTATATAATTAACTTAGAAGTTTAGGAAAATCCAGTCAAATTACAAATCCAAATAGTATTTGACTTTTTAAATACCTCATAACAATTTAAGATTTCAAAATATCTCAAATGAATACCTTGAGACTTTTATGGACATTTAATAAGTCATTAGAAATCTCAATTAAATATCTCAAGACTTTTATAAGTTTTAAAATGTCTTAATTAAATACACCAAGATTTTAAAAATCTTAAAATGTCTTTAAAAGTCCTAAATGAATACACCCCCCGAAGTGTAGGGATGAATGGTTGAGGGGAAATATAATTATTTTCTCAACATTAATATTTATTTATTTGCAGATAAAATGGCTTTTTTGTAGCTTAATTATAATATCTTTCTATCTTTTGCTTATACCTAAAAGTGTTTTGAGTTTTATGTATATTTTGAGTTTTAAATCTAATGAGTTGCCTATCTTACTTTTATTGGCTTACTTGGAGGTGAGTTTAACTTTGGATAATATTAGGTTGTTGGTTTATAATTTTTCCACCCGCATGATCTTAAGACTCATTTGCTTTGATTTATGTTGCAGGCTGTTATATTTTACTATGATTTTACATTTGATTGATTTCATATTTTGCTATTTTCTAATAGATTTATTATTATTATTTTTTACTTAGTGCTCTTTTTATTTTTGCTCTTTTTTTTTCTCTTTATTTTGCAGGACAGATGATCATTCTGTAAGAAAGGTGAGAGTTTAATATCTAAGTTCAATATATTGTTGCATTTAATCATGTCATATTCAATGCTGTCAGTTTCACGCCTTATGATCGGATGAATCAATAATTCTGTGATATTTCTTAACTGTTTCTAATATATGAATGACAAAAGAAATGTATTTTTGCATTGAATCTGTTGAAGGTTGATAAAACCCAAGATTGGAAGTGATTGGGTTGTTCGGTGTCTTCAAACGATGTTTGACTATACTTGATCTTCTTCTCTTGCTCTGTTTTTTCCTCTATTTTCTGAATTTGTGGATTTTTTTAAAATTTTTTTTACCGAAGGTAAAAATCAAACTCTCTCATGGTTCTTGATATTCCTCTTCTTCCACTTCTCTTTGATTCCTAAATGAAGACAAGTAATTTCTTCTTACCTTTTGATATAACTATACTAATCGTTTTGTGGGCATTATAGAATTTTGTATATATTTTTGTCTTAGCACAATCTACATTGATTTCGATCTATTTTGAAAAATGGTATGTAGATACCCTAACTATTGTATTGTCTTCAAACTACTTTAATGTATGCAAATACCTGATGTCCAATAAATAATGATTCCTCCAAACTTCTAATATGTTAATATGTCTGGACTTCAATGGAGGTAGGAGAGTTTTAATAATGATAATATATGAATGGTTCAGCTTCATGTTTGTCGACACCCAGAGCGAAGCGCGAGTCGTCTTCTAGTATTTTATATGTTTTATATTTTTGATGATTTTTTAATCTTCAGATTTATTGAATAAGTACTTGAAGTTTATTTATAAATTTATATATCCTATTTATCTGAGTTTATATGTTTTCATAGTATCTTATAGTATATATTATTTATTTTTACATTTTCTTAAATTTTAATTTCTTATATAGATTTTTTTAACTAATTTATAATTTCTGAGATTTGTTATATATATA